>CM051239.1:27162391-27589891 GCA_027917425.1 Gastrophryne carolinensis | reverse complement strand
ACGCCAATGCCATATTTAACAACTGCATGCGCGCCATGCTGCGAACGACAGCGACTGCTCAGTGCACCACAATCTCAGGCACTCAGCCCATATTCATTACAAAATGACAGTGAGCGAACACAGGCGTTCTACATTGTGTGGTTGGATGACATAGCGCCGGACGCTGTGATTAAAACGATTTTTTAGACGGAAACAGCAGTAAGCAAGCGAAATAACATGGATCGACATTTTTGGTGGTGTGTGACATTACCACTTCAGTTACAGACAAGTACAGACATTTTTGCATAAATGTAAAAAAAAAAAACATGCTTTTGAGGGCCAGAATGAATATCTGAAAGATTTCTGAGAAAAAAAAACAAAAAACAAACAAAAATTGGGACGAGGAAAGGAATACAAGGATCGTCCATAGAAATGTATGGGAGAGCGCCAGGTAGCGACAGGTAAGACATGGCGCTCTGCAAGGCTGAACGCCGGCGCTGTACACTGAGGCTGGGATAATGATGAATCGGACACTACATGGCATTGTAACAGTTGCTCTACAGATTTCGCTTCATAAATGTGTCATTGCGTGCCGTGTCCGGCGTTCACCTGCCGCTACCTGATGCTACCTGACGTTACGTGGCGCTACCTGCCACTATACAGGCACTACCTGGTGCTATCATTTCATGAATACGGCTCTTAGACGACGTGACGTCAGCGGATCCAAGCGCGCTGATTGGACAAGCGGCTGCGCATGCGCCGTAATACCAGGAAGAGGTGAGTTGGTTTTAGCGACCTTTCACACAGCGAGGCATCCCCGCTCGGGGTGCCCCCGGGGCAAGGGCCAATACCCAGGACAGTCGAAATCCTGGGTTTTGGTCAACTTTAAAAAAGGAGTGAGAATACTCACCTGGCTGAATCGATCTCTATGACTGTAATGTTGCTGGATGGGGTTGCTGTGCGGTTTGGTACAAATGTGTCAGCGTGCTATTTACTATAACTAACTTACCCCTGTCCCCTGTTTTCCAGGACACGTACTTTCTGTCGGTGAAGGCCCTGTACACTGTTGGATACAGCACATCCCTTGTGGCGCTCACCACCGCCATGGTTATTCTGTGCCGCTTCAGGTAAGGTTTGCGGCACTGCAGAATAGCTTAACCTGGGAGGGGCGCCGTTGGACACTGTCAAGTTTTTACAGCAAATCACTAGTGTCCCTGCCTTCTCCACCCACAGGGGGTTGGCACCACCATCATAGGAAGGAGCCAGGTAAAGTGGCTCTTTTAAGAAGTGGAGGGGCACATCCTGGGGGGTACGTATTTATCAATTGCCTCAGGCAGGGGAAAGGCTAGGTTAACCCCTGGGGTGGGCTAAGGGATTTCCACAGCCCAAGCAGCCTGTTCTCTTGCTGTAGAGTCAGGCCAGTAGTTCAACCGGACCTTCACCCTGAATAAGAGTCTATCTTATATGTTTCCCCCACCCTGTACATACAGATTGCTCACATTAAAAATCATCCTACCTGCATCTACTGCATTTTCTGAGTCTTTTAACATCCAAGATGGCGGCCCATGGAGTGTCAGGCAGCCTGCAGACAGGAAGTGTCTTCTGACTGTGCCGCTCTGCATTCTGGGATTGCTGTCCTTTTCCTGACCCCATCTCTGCTCTGTCTGTGCAAAGCACAGCTATAACCCTGCCCCCTGCACTCCCCCCCGCTCTCCTCTCCTCAGTATGTGATGCTTCTGAGGCAAGATGGTGGTGCCCGTATCCTAGAGTCCTGAATAGAGTTGCAGCCCAGCGGGGGAAAGAATAAAAAGTAAGCGACTAAAAACATAAAATATATTGATTTTAGATGCTGGGTCTGATGAGATATGAAATATATGCTTGTCAAAACATACCTTGTCGATTAGAAGGCTGCTAGTACATTTCTCTGGATTCCAACAGGAAGACATTTACATATGACAGGACAGAAGAAAAAAGCCACTTTGCAACCATGTGCTAAATAGGTTTTCTGGCTAAGTCAGATCACACCTCCACATGTGGTAGTTGACATCTACTTACTACAAATCAGTGAATGAGACATTCGATACACATCTCCCTTCAAAAGAAATTTAAAACATAACTTTTACAATAAAACGCCCCTGACTCATGATTGGCCGCAGCCAGCATACGGCCCGCCCCAATAACCAGTTTAAAAATGAGAGAGTTGACACAGATGACATGACATGCCAGGGGATTGCTTCCAATAAGTAGGCTGTTATCATTTGCTTTCCGTGTGTACCCCTCACAAGACATTATCTTCAAAAAAGGTAACGATCTCTGTCATTTCTCCCTTTTATTTTATAAGCATCTTGCCATATATTGTATGTCTGTTATTTTTATTGTACATCTTTGTTTTACATGCACTGCCCCTTATGGGTGAATTAAATCTTAAAAATGTATAAAGTGGTCTTCTGTGTGCTAACCCTCTAAACCTTTAGAAGAGACATTGTATGTGTGCTAAATCTTGTGCCCTGTGTGCTTGCCTATCGCTACCAGTGTGACTTTATTGCTGTATAGTCGGGCCTAGGACCTTATCGGGTGATTGGGTATATTAACTGCATAAGACGAGATCTTAGCTTAAAGACCTGTGTGTGTATGTAGTGTCTGGCTATTAGGGCCAGGTCCCCAAAAAACGTCTGTGTGTAACGATTGTTTGTAGTACGATCAAAATCCGGTCTGGATTAAAGCATAAAACCTCCTTGATTTATGACATTGGGGAATCGTTTTTCAAGATTTTGGGCATTTAAAGCGGACCTTCACTCTAAATAAGAGTCTATCTTATATGTTTCCCACACCCTGTACATACAGATTGCTCACATTAAAAATCATCCTACCTGCATCTACTGCATTTTATAAGCCTTTAAACATCCAAGATGGCGGCTTATGGAAGCTGCCATTTTTGCAGGCAGCCTGCAAACAGGAAGTGCCTGCAAACAGGAAGTGACTGTGCTGCTCTGCATTCTGGGACTGCTGACCTTTCCCTGACCCCAGCTCTGCTCTGTCTGAGCAAAGCACAGCTATAACCCGCCCCCCTGTACCTTATCCCACTCTCCTCTCCTCAGTAAGTGTGATGCTTCTGAGTCAAGATGGCGGCGCCCGTATCCTAAATTCCCGAACAGAGTTGCAGCCCAGTGGGGGAAAGTATAATAAATTAGTGACTAAACATGTAAAATATATTAATTTTAGATGCTGAGGAATTGTTTTTTAAGAGTTTGGGCTTTTCATTAAATCATGGTGAAGGTCCGGTTTAATTTAATGATGCTGAAGGTCCGGTTTCAGGCTGTGGAGGCAGACTGTAGATGGAGGGAGGTTAGCTGTGTTGCAGTATAACAGTAGGGTTATAGTCAAAATCCTGGGTTGTGGTCCACTTTAACTGGAGGGGCATCCCAAATTGCAGTCGTTAAATAGTTTAAGTGCATTGTAAACCTTCAAAAATCTGAAATAATGCATAAATAGGGTTCTGATTGCAGAGAAATATTTTAAGGAACTTTAACTAAATCAAGACCAATGTTCCCGGGTCACATATTTTTCTCCTGAAATATGGAAAATCCAGCACTTATAAAGCATTTACTGTGAGCGCCAGTGAAGTTTTATTATAATATATATATACTTTTTTTTTCATTATTATTATTTCAGGAAGCTGCACTGTACTCGGAACTTCATCCACATGAATCTCTTTGTCTCGTTCATCCTCCGAGCTATATCTGTCTTCATTAAAGATGAAATTCTGTATGCGGAGCAAGACAGCAACCACTGCCAAGTGTCCACTGTGAGTTATTTCTGCAGGAAAGAAAGATGACATGTGTACAGGTTACTAGAGAACAGGGGAATTACTTGAGTGGGGGGGGGGGCAGAAGATCATGGGGGGGCCCCGTAATTGTTGCTCCTCCACCTTATTTATCAGATTTATGCTCACTTGGCATCATTTAGAGAAAGGAAGTATTATCTGTCTCTGCTGTTTCAGTAATTAGTTGTCTTAGCTGCATCCAATTGAGCTAAACGTTTACGGTATGAGGCTTGATGGGGCCCTATTCAATGTTTGAACCAGGGCCCCATCACATTTAGTTACACCAGTGCTAGAGCAGGAAGGCTTAAAGTGAACCTACATTCGTCCTGGAAAATCTGTCTTAGGGAAGATGTAGGTCTGCTTTAAAGTGGACCAAACGGCAACTGGCCGTTGGAATCTATTCGATCCCCCCCCCAAGGCATCCAAAATCGGGATGCTCCGCTGTGTGAAACCCCCCAGGTCCCCACATTCACTTACCTTGTTTCCCGGTCCAACGGCGCATGTGGAATGGCTAGCGCAGGCACGCTCCCTGTTAGAGAGAAGCAGAGGATGCGGCCATCGCGCGCTTGGGGGGCCCTGCTCTTAGATGCGCCGTAGGACCAGGAAGAGGTGAGTTGGTCTCCGCGTCCTGAGAGGTTTCACGCAGCGGGGGAAAGGACCAAAATCCAGGATAGTCAAAATCCTGGGTTTTGGTCCACTTTAAGCATAAACTTGGCTTCAGATTTTGGTCAAAGGTAAATTCAACCAGTAAATTATTTCAGTTCGTCCAAAACCAGAATATTGACAAAATTCAATTTTTATTCGACCAGCTCTGTTTTTGGTAAAAAAAAAAAAAAAAATTTTTAACACAAGTAATGTGTCTGTAGATAATGGCCGACGTCACTTTTAGTCGAATGTATTTGGAAGTGAAAAACGATGTAAAAGCCCCACTTTAAAGTGGACCAAAACCCAGCTCAATCGTTCAAATCTTATAGATTCCCGGGCCAATCAATTCCCTTCCCCCTGGGGCATCCAAAATCCGGATCACTTACCTAGCTTCTCGGTCCAATGGCGCATGCGCGAGCCCTGGCCACATCCCCACTATCTCTCTAGCAGGGCGCATGGCCGTCATGGGCACACTCCACTGTTAGAGGGAAGCGGGGGATTCAGCCGCCAGTGCGATTGGAGCCGCTGACCTTAGACGCTGTCTTAGATGCCGTGATGTCAGCGAGCTGATTGGACGAGCGGCCGCACATGCGTCTTAGGACCGGGAAGAGGTGAATTTTATAGGGCGTTCTGGGGGATTTTACACAGCGGGGCATACCAATTTGGGATGCCCCCAGGGCACGGAACAAAACCTGTGATAGTAAAAATCCTGGATTTTGTTCTGCTTTTAATCATGTAAAGGGCTCCTAAGCAGAATAATGTAATTTTGGAGTGGAAGAGTTCCCCTTTTCTTTATGGTATAACATCTGCACCAGGGGCGGACTGGGACTAAAAAACGGGCCGGGACTTTTTGGGGCACACCGGCCCTGCTTTACTGTTCCTGGCCCAGTATAGTATATTAATGTCACATAATTTTATATATATATATACCTTATTTTGTTCCATGGTTTACCAGGGTTTAGGAGGACAAAAATAAGAAAGAAAGAGAGGAGCATCCCACTTTACAGGCTTAATTTAACAACTGTCCCTATTTCCCACACCAAAAAGTTAGAAGGTATGCATTTGGGCACAGATGAGTCAGTAGTGGATAAAGCTGGGGCACAGAACAGTTAGTAGCACAATTTAGTTTAGTATATAGATCAGTAGTTGGTGGCAGAGTAGATTCAGGCACAGATCAGATTTGGACACAGATCAGGAACAGATCAGATTTGGACACAGATCAGGAGCAGATCGGATTTGTAGACACAGATAAGGAGCAGATCGGATTTGTAGACACAGATCAGGAGCAGATCAGATTTGGAGACACAGATCAGGAGCAGATCAGATTTGGACACAGATCAGGAGCAGATCAGATTTGGAGACACAGATCAGGAGCAGATCAGATTTGGAGACAAAGATCAGGAGCAGATCAGATTTGGAGACACAGATCAGGAGCAGATCAGATGTGGAGACACAGATCAGGAGCAAATCAGATGTGGAGACACAGATCAGGAGCAGATCGGATTTGGAGACACAGATCAGGAGCAGATCAGATTTGGACACAGATCAGGAGCAGATCAGATTTGGACACAGATCAGGAGCAGATCAGTTTTGGACACAGATCAGGAGCAGATCAGATTTGGACACAGATCAGGAGCAGATCAGTTTTGGACACAGATCAGGAGCAGATCAGATTTGGAGACACAGATCAGGAGCAGATCAGATTTGGAGACACAGATCAGGAGCAGATCAGATGTGGAGACACAGATCAGGAGCAGATCAGATTTGGAGACACAGATCAGGAGCAGATCAGATTTGGACACAGATCAGGAGCAGATCAGATTTGGAGACACAGATCAGGAGCAGATCAGATTTGGAGACACAGATCAGGAGCAGATCAGATTTGGACACAGATCAGGAGAAGATCAGATTTGGACACAGATCAGGAGAAGATCAGATTTGGACACAGATCAGGAGCAGATCAGATTTGGACACAGATCAGGAGCAGATCGGATTTGTAGACACAGATAAGGAGCAGATCGGATTTGTAGACACAGATAAGGAGCAGATCGGATTTGTAGACACAGATAAGGAGCAGATCGGATTTGTAGACACAGATCAGGAGCAGATCAGATTTGGAGACACAGATCAGGAGCAGATCAGATTTGGAGACACAGATCAGGAGCAGATCAGATTTGGAGACACAGATCAGGAGCAGATCAGATTTGGACACAGATCAGGAGCAGATCAGATTTGGACACAGATCAGGAGCAGATCAGATTTGGACACAGATCAGGAGCAGATCAGATTTGGAGACACAGATCAGGAGCAGATCAGATTTGGAGACACAGATCAGGAGCAGATCAGATTTGGAGACACAGATCAGGAGCAGATCAGATTTGGAGACACAGATCAGGAGCAGATCAGATTTGGAGACACAGATCAGGAGCAGATCAGATTTGGAGACACAGATCAGGAGCAGATCAGATTTGGACACAGATCAGGAGAAGATCAGATTTGGACACAGATCAGGAGCAGATCAGATTTGGACACAGATCAGGAGCAGATCAGATTTGGACACAGATCAGGAGCAGATCAGATTTGGACACAGATCAGGAGCAGATCAGATTTGGGGACACAGATCAGGAGCAGATCAGATTTGGACACAGATCAGGAGCAGATCAGATTTGGAGACACAGATCAGGAGCAGATCAGATTTGGAGACACAGATCAGGAGCAGATCAGATTTGGACACAGATCAGGAGAAGATCAGATTTGGACACAGATCAGGAGAAGATCAGATTTGGACACAGATCAGGAGCAGATCAGATTTGGACACAGATGTGAGGTGGCTTTGTAGAAGTTTTCTCATTGGTCACACTGGCCACCCGGCCTCTCTCCTGTTACAGGGCTGTAAGAGGCTCCATTTAGCAGACATATAGTATATGAAGGACCTGAGAACACAGGGACAGGCAACATGGAGCTCTGCACAGCTGAGTCTATGGACAGCACATGGGAAACTGTTTGCATTGTAAAAGGGGGTTGAACATCTAAACTTTCCTTAATAAGCTGCCAGGAGGGAGGACACACAAAGGGAAGCCTTTACCTTGTGGCAGAAGCAGCAGCACTTCCCTGCAGCCGAGTTACAAATGGCAGAACCTAGTGTGAAGCATCCACTGCCCTCCAGCTCCTGGGACAGGCTGTCACTAGGGGGCAGCAGCGTGCACAGATATTCTGCTCTGTCACATGACTCATCGGCCACCACCTGTGGCCTTCCCATGTGCCGGCCTACCGGGATTCTGCCCGCTATGCCCTATGGCCAGTCCGCCCCTGATCTGCACATAAAGCCAAGGATTCACGTGTCAGTAACTGTCAGCTGTTGCTCTTTTCTTTCCAATTACAGGTTGAATGTAAAGCCGTGATGGTGTTCTTCCATTACTGTGTCATGTCCAATTATTTCTGGCTCTTCATAGAAGGACTCTATCTCTTTACACTCCTGGTGGAGACATTCTTCCCAGAAAGAAGATACTTCTACTGGTACACAATAATAGGATGGGGTAAGTCTCTCACTATTAATGCCCCGGCACTGCATGTTATATACAGCTTCTTCAGTGCACCATTGTTTTCTCTAAATGCCTCCAGTTGTCTGAATGCCTCCCCCCACTTCACAGAGGCAAATTACTAGAGGAAAAGAGGTGATTTCCTAGTATGAAAAGTATTTACACAGCGCTCAACACCATCCTTCCTTGTAGTGGCCGGAGCCATGCCAATCCTCTCCACATCAGGGCCGGCTCCAGGTTTATGCGGGCCCTTGGGCGATAAAGTCTCAGTTGGCCCCTTGCCGCTGTGCATACCTCCCGAGTGGCCCCCAGATTGGCCATTGGGAGAGACCTTCTTTCTGTCAGTCCTTCTATTCTTTGTTTCTCTCATTCATTCTATGTTTTTGTTCTTTCTGTTTATTTCCATTTTTTTTTAATATTTTATATTCATACATGCAACTTTTATTGTCATGTATGGAGTATCATACTACACCCATACCTCCCAACTTTTCAGGGTGGGATAGAGGGACATTTGTTAAATTAGGCCACGCCCCCTCATTGAGGGATGGATAGGAGATAGGATGTAACAGTTACAACAATAGAAATACTTTAAATAAGCAAATGCATCATTTATTGCTGCAGACAGGGCTGTGGAGTCGGAGTCAGAGTCGAGGAGTCGGAGGAAATTTTGGGTACCTGGAGTCGGAGTCGGCAAACAATGCACCGACTCCTACTAAATTTTAATTTAGCAAGTTTAAATGTCCCAATTCACAAAAAGTTATAATTAATGACTTCTCTATTGTAAGAATAAAGACCAATGCATGCAGTGCCTCACGTAACCGCAAAACGAACACGTTAAGTGACTGTGAAGAAACGTGCTTTTCATGTGCTTCACTATATGGCACGCAACGCACAATTAGAAGCGGCAATACTTATACTTTGCATAGTGCTGTGTTCTGCTGTTACAGGGAACCCATGGGTAACCTAGCCTCTCACTGATAAGGGATTAAGTAAATATGTTTTTTGCAGGACTAGAGACACTTGTATAAGTGAAGGGAATGGAGGATCAATAGTTCAAGACTGAAGCTGTACCATTGGAAAAACTGCTGTCATTCAGCAAAAGGCTATAAAACTTGTAAACTTCGATTGTTAGCTTAAACTTTAAACATGACTATGGGATTCTACTAGGGAAATCATGTTTTATAATAAAGGCCCCTTTCTGGATCCTCCCACTGCCCTATCTTCAGCAGAAGATCAGCACACAGAAAGGAGAAGGCAGCTTCTGCCCAACTACCTCTCTCTGCTAGAAGTAATGACATGTATGTTGCCTTTCTTTCCTTCAAGGAATGTATAAAATACATTCACATATTAATACAGAGGAGTCGGAGTAGGAAGTACAAAAAACTGAGGAGTCGGAGTCGGAATATTTATCTACCGACTCCACAGCCCTGGCTGCAGATCCGCATGTTACACCTCAAAGAGGGACCAATGAGAACAACAAGGGACAGGGGAGCACAGACTCAAAAGAGGGACACACCTTCCAAATCAGGGACACTTGGGAGGTACCCTTTCTAGAGTGTTTTTTACACCACCCGTAGCCAATGGGGTTTACTGTTCACGGCTGCCCAGCTAGCGCTATGGGTCGCTGGAACTAGGCGGAGCAGCCCCCGGGGTAAGTAAACATTTTGCCCGATTCCGGGCATTCAATTTTTGGAGGTCTGCTATAAAACGTAGTTTCCTGTTGCCTTGAATGTAAACTCCTAGCAGAGCATGTACTGTACCCTGCTCATCGTAAAGAATGTTTAAGTCAAGAACCTTTTTAATAATTCATTTAGTTCAGGATTGCTGCTTTAGCGTTCGCGGCTCTTTATTCATAAATTTGCATTCTAATGACAAGCCTTCTATCACAGCCACCGCGCTCAATTTCTTAAGATCTCTCGACGCGCCATCTTTGCATTATAAAGCCGTCGCTGCCGCACCAAGGACTCTTTTTGCGGCTCTTGGGGCTTTTATCATTGGCTGCTGTCAACATTTCCTTACACATCTTCACAGGGTTTTTTTTTTTTTTAAGGTCCGGGATGACGGGTGGCGTGTAACATGCGCTCATGATTATTACCATTACTTTTATCAGGAGCGCTGCAGACTTAAACATGTAAAGCAAGCTCCGAGCCATATCTGACAAGGCCGAATGTATCCTTATAGTCGCCGAGTGCGTCATCCAGAATGATTGTGGAGGATAAAGGATTTTTATTTGCTTTTTCTGTGATACAGATACCGTTAAAAAAAAAACAGCCAGACCTTGCGGCACTAGACTTTCCCTAAAGCACAGCTGTCATTAAAGACCTGTGAACAAAAATAAATGCTATTATATTATAGGCTATAGAAAAATAAATATTTGACCAATATACTGCACTTTAAAAAAAAAGTCTTCGCTTCTGTACTTTTCTCCACTTGATAGTTGAGAAAAGAGTCAATAGAAAGTGATAGATCTAAGCAGCCTGACAGGGGGCCAGAATGTGTCTGCTTACAAAGATTTCAAGTACAATACTTTGAGGCTGATTTACTACTAGAGCCACGCATCAGAAATGTGAGCACCTGTATAGCGGCGCTTGGGAGTGACCGCTAGTAGACGCTGTAAGCGGGTTTCGCGCGCTGTAACCTAGCGTTGCCGTCGCTGTAGTAACATGGCCGGCATTGATGAATGTGATGTGTGTTGGGTGCTCTAACAACAGTACAACGCTGGAGCCAGCGAGAGGTAGCGCCAGCTCAGTGCGTCTGGCACTCGGCGCTCCACACCATATTTATAAAAAAAAAACACACAGCGTCGGCGCTCTAAAGCTGGGCGCTGTAGCATAGAACGCCAGATGCTGTGTGATCAAAGTCTGTTTTTGAACACATATCCACCAGTAACAAAGCGAAAACACATGGAATGACATTGGTTTAACACTGTGACATTAACACTTTAGTGCCAGACCTGTAATGACAATTCTGCATAAAAATATAAAAAGTCAAAAAAGTTTCTAAAAGTGTTTGTTTGCAGCCAGGAGAGGTCACACAATGATTTGAGCCAAAAAAAATAATTACATTGGCAAACACACCATTTTAACACAACCAAATGAAACCCCATTGAAATGTATGGGAGAGCGACACAGAGCGAAAGGTAATACATGGCGCTCCTGAGTCTAGAGATGCCGGCGCTATACGCTGAGCCGCTTTTAATAATACATGTGACGCAGCATGGCGCTGTTAGAGGCGCTCACCAGATTCACTATCTTAAATGTGGTTTCTCATACAGCGCCCGGCATTCACCAGACACTACCTGCCGCTACGAAGCGCTACCTGGCGCTAGCGTTTCTTAAAGTGGATTTTTCACTATCCTGGGTTTTGGTCCACTTCCGCGGGGCACCCCGATCGCCCAGCTGCATGAAACCCCCCAGAATGGCAGAAAAAAACTCACTTCACCCTGCTCCTACGGCACATGCGTGGGCGCTCGTCCAATCAGCGCACTCAGAGCCGCTGTGGTATGCACGGACAACCACAGCGGCTCCGAGCACGCTGGCGGCCACATCTCGCGCTTCCCTCTTATAGATTCCCGGGTCGATCAGCCTGGGTGTTGGTCCACTTTAAATAATCCCCTTTGTCTTCAAGCCCCCACATCACAAGCCCTGGCTCATGATAACTCAGTTGGTGCCTGTCATTTCCTAAGCACCGGTTACAGGAGATGAAACACTGAATGGTTTGATGGGACACCAGTTCTGAGCTGCACACAGGTGGTGTTTCCAGCACAGATTCCGGTAAATCATCTTGGCAGCATTCTTGTTTCACTGTTTTCATTCTTTTTATTTTTAGAGGGAACTGGTGGCCATTGTATGCTTTTTGACCTGTTTTTTGACCTATTTTTAGGGGCATTGGTGGCCTCTGCATTTAACCCACATGCCCAGAGCGGTGGGCTTCCCTAATTACGGCACCTAGGGAGCAGTTGGGGGGGGGGGGTTAGGTGCCTTGCTCAAGAGCACGTCAGTCATGTCCAATGGCCGGGATTTGAACCTGCAACCCTTAGGTCGCAAGGCCGCTTCCTTGGGCCACATCTGCCCCTTTTTTTCGTAGTTGTTATTTGAGACTGAGATGTAACATTGAAATGCAATACCCGCTTGGACACCTGCCTGACTGGCTAAGGAAGCTTTTTGGCTCATCCGTACTTACCATTACCCCGATCCTTCAAGCAATTCCTACCGTTAGCTTTTTCCTCTGCAAAGTTCCCAAAGCCCCCCCCCCTCCACTTTGTTTCCCACCTTTACCCAAAGAGACATGCTCCAGTAATAACTGTTGACAGAGAAATAAAGAGGACCAAAACCCACTTTACTGTCTTTTAGATTCCAGGGCAGGCTTACTACCTCCCGCTAGGGCAGACCGAACTGCTGTGTTAACCCCCCTCCAAAGTAGCCCGCAATTCTACCTTTCCCTGAACCATGCACGACCAGTGCCACTCGCCTCTGTTCTCGGGTGCGCGCCAAGGGAGCGAGTGATGCCGGCTAGCAGGGCTGCATTATGAGAGGGGCGCAAGGGGCCTTCACCACTTTCCCTGCAAAGGGGGCCTCCACCAACCTTTTGAGTTATGGTCTGGTCCAAGAGGCTTTTCAATCTTTGGTCTGGCGGGCTGCAGAGCCAGCAACAAAGCTATTAGCATCAGTCGCAGCCAAGGCCACCACAGGGCAGGATGGAGAGCAGCAAAGTCGCCATCAGTAACACTACAGGGATGAGGGTGGGTGTAAATTGGTGGCCACTCACTGCACATAAGCCACCAAGCACAGCCGCTGGCAGCTCAATGCAGGGACATGTTTGCTCCTAGACCAACCGGGCCATTACACTACCCCCCACCCAGAATGGCAAAGCAGGAGTTCCCGAGCAGCACGCACCCGCACAAGGGGGGCACAAGGGACTCGATCTGACCTTCCAGTAAGTAGGCGGGTGCCAGACAACCACCAATCAGTTACTTGGCTGAACCATAATTTTAAAGGAAAAAAATACTGTATCTGGGGCCTCCACCAGGTTTTGGGTCCAGGGGCCTCCACCACACTTAATCCGGCCCTGCCGGCTAGGATTCTATTAAGCTGCTCTCGCCGCTCCGTGGGCTCGAAGAGAGGTGAGTTAGTTCAGCAAACTTAGGGGATTCACACAGTGGGAAATCCCATACCTGGGTGCCCCAGGGGGAAGGACAGTGAAAATCCCTGGGTTGGTTCACTTTAAAGTGGACCAACACCCATGGCAGATCGGCCCGGGAATCTATAAGATTCCCAGGCCGATCAGCTCCCTCCCCGCGGGGCATCCAAAATCGGGATGCCCCGCTGTGTGAAACCCCCCCCAGGATGCCCACAAACCTTACCTTCTCCCCGTTCCAAAGGCGCATGCGCGGGCCGCGGCCGCCTCTCGCGCTTCCCTCTAGCAGGGCACGCACCCGCGCCGGCCGTTTGTGAATGGCCGGCGTGGGCGCGCTCCCTGTTAGGAGAAAGCGCGAGAGGTGGCCTCCAGCGCACTCAGAGCCGCTGTGGTTGTCCGTCGCTTGTCCGTACATACCACAGCGGCTCTGAGCGCTCCAATTGGACGAGCGCTCGCGTAGGAGCGGGGTGAGGTGAGTTTTTTTGGAGAGGGGTGTGCCATAGTTCCGTGATGAGGAGGCGGGACGAGTTGTAGTCCCATTCTGCACAGAAATGCGGAGCGTCGAGGCGGCGGAGGAGGGAGCTTCACCCAGCGCGGGACTGACAGCGGGCAATCCGGTAAGTGTCTTTATACCGCACCAGCAGTGATAGCCTGCACTGGATGAAAGACGAGTATAGTGTGTTTTTTTTACTAAAGTATCACTTTAAGGAGAAATGATTGCCCAGGTCTTAATGGCCTTGACAGTAATAAATATTAAAATTATTATTATTTAATAATAATATAATATGTAAAGTCCTATTTTGACACATTTATGGTGGCGAGCTTTTGCCCTAATATCTCAGTTGTCCATTATTTACAATGAAGTAACGCTTTTGTATTCTTTGTTTTTACAGGAACCCCCCTTATATGCGTCACTATATGGGCTGTGCTCCGGCTCCACTTTGCTGACCAGGGGTAAGTGAGTCATTTCAGTTATTGCCCCATCTTGTTCAATATACAATGGATATAAAAGGTCTACGCATCCCTGTTACAATGGCAATTCTTGGCACATAAAAAGATCAGACCAAGAAGAATATTTTCAGAATGTTTTTCAATGTGTTTCATAATCTGTCACAAATGCTGGAAAGCTAGAAGAGGAAAGTATAGGGCCGGGGGGGGGGGGGGGGGAGTTGGGAACCCCTGGTCTAAATCAATCCAGATCTAAAATGGCTCTTGCAGTCAGAATTGGTCATGAAGAATCTCAGCGAATTTGCTTATCTCTAGGAAAGTGGTTTGGGGAATTTCATTCTTTCTTTCTCATCTGATCTTTAGAATGTTCAGTGGGCAGGATGACTTCTTTGGTCCCCTCACCTCTCTTTCAATAGTAACAGAAGGATCCTATGGTGGACCAGGCCAACACTGACTAGAGCTAACATTTCTCAGAATGCTCCCTTGCTGGAATAATACATGTGCATCCACCTCCTAACTGGGTTCTGTCTTAGAGGCTGCTTCTTTTCATTAAAGCAGAACAAAACCCAAGCTGGCAGGACTTGGAATCTAAAAGATTCCAGGGCTGTCTGCTGGCCTTCCCCTGGGGCATCCTAAATCGGGATGCCCTGCTGTGTGAACTCCAGGGGCTCCACAACACTTACCTTCTTCCTGGCTCCCTCGGTGATGTATACATTGGACGGCTGCATCCCTATAATTTTGGGCTGTGAGCATGTTCCCACCCCTAGCCAGTCAGGTAGGCCGTGGATGGGGGGGGAGGGTGTGCTGCTGGGGATTGCGCCGTGGATTGTTAAAGTTGACCAAAACCCAGGATTTTGACTATCCTGGGCTTTGGTCCTTGCCCAGATCGGGAGTGCTCCGCTGTGTGAAACCACCCAGGTCACCCAAACTAACTCACCTCTTCTCGGTCTTATGACGCATGTACTCATTCAATCAGCACGCTCGGATCCGCTCAAGCCTCTTCGGCTAGGAGCTCGTCTGATACGAGCAAATCCGAGCTCGCTGACGGCCGCATCCCCAGCTACCCACTAACAGGGAGCGTGCCCGCGTCGGACATTGACAAATGTCTGGTGTGGGCACGCGCCATGCTAGAGAGATAGCGGAGATGTGGCCGCTGCTTGTGCATGCGCCGTTGGACAGGGAAAGAAGGTGAGTTTATGGACAATTCTAATAGATTCCTGGGCCAAGTTCCTTGTGTTTTGGTCCCTTTTAAGCTATGCATGTAAACAAAGCCATTTGCTGAACTTTGCATATGAACAGCAAATGCCTCTGATTGGACGAGAGCCCACACATGCCAATTGGGATGCCCCAGGAGACAGAACAACACCCAGGATTGTCAAAATCACCGGTTTTGTTCTGCTTTAAAGCAGAGTCCATAGAAAATGATTGAAGATCCAACTATCTTCTGCTAGCGAACTTGAATTTATCAGCCTGCACTCCTGAAATTTGGGGTGCACATTTATTTTGGGGCTACCTGACTCTGCCTGGCTATGTGGGTTGTCTTGCCTCTAGTGCAGGTGGTCACTGAACTGATCTGCCTTTTTGCTTTATTTATGACTTAGATGTTGGGAAATGAACAACAATGTCGCCCTCTGGTGGGTCATTAAGGGTCCTGTAATCGGCTCCATTATGGTAAGTTCCAATTCATTTTTTTTTTACGTACAGTGATACAAAAAATCAAAGGCTGGCTGATGAGGTCCAAAAATTGTAGAAAAAAAAACTGCATTTAAAAATGTGTAACATCGCAGTCACTATCAAGACGAAAATCCTCCCCTCCGCACGCCCACGCCATTCATTACAATAAAGGGGACGTGCTGCATTGGCCAGGCCCCATATTGGCTGCACACCCTGAAGCATCCCCTGCTCCCTCCACCGTGCATGCGCACAATAGTCACAGCAGAGATTTCTGGGCTGAGTCATGTATTTACCGTGAGAGCAATGATCGAGGTGAGTTTATGGGTCACCAGTGGTTTTCACACTGTAGAGAACAGGTAATGGGTTATGGTCCTCTTTAATTCATTGCTTGATTCTGTGGGTGACTGACCTCTACTGCAGACTATTTCAGAATGCTGCTTGTTGGTTCTGTACTTACAAACTGTGAAGAATAAAGAATTTTTAATGGGGGCCTGGGAAGCTGACACCTCTGTAAGCCTGACTCCACAGAAACCGAATCCGAGGATGAAGGCTCTAGACTTCCAGGTTCCTTGAGTGGACTGTTTCAGCCACATGGCTGCTCCAAAATATTTTTTTATTGGGAGTGGGGAAGCCTACCCCCAGGAAGAATGGCTGCCCATAGCCCAAACCAGGTTGTGAGTTACAGTTACTAGAGTGGACTGTAGGGTTTGCATGGCTGCACATAACATTTTTTTTTAATAGGGGCCAAGAAGCCTGGGTAGCCCACCACTACAGAAAACATGGCTGCCAGGAGACCGGGCCAGGCTTGGCGGCTCCAGGCTTCCCGGTTCCTTGAGTTGACTGTTGTGGCCGCATGGCTGCACATAAAGCCCTGTTTAATGGGGGACGGGAAGCTTGGAAATCCCACTGCCTCTGAAGGACTAGCTGTACAGAGTCTGGACCAGGGGTGGTGGCTCCAGACTTCCCAGTTCCGTGAGTTGACTGTTGTGGGCGCATGGCTGCACATAAAACCCTGTTTAATGGGGGACGGGAAGCTTGGAAATCCCACTGCCTCTGATGGACTAGCTGTACAGAGTCTGGACCAGGGGTGGTGGCTCCAGACCTCCCGATGCCTTGAGTGGACATTTTTTAATGAGGATTCTGAAGCCCCGCTTCCTTGGTGCTTTCCAATTCTTCGAATGGGAACAGAGGTAGGTATAGGGTTGTGTGTAAATGTAGCTGCTTGTCTGCATTCAAAGCAAAGTAAAAAAAAAAATTTAATGCAAAGTTCAATCATTCAATCATTTCACCTGGACATTGATCCATTGCCATCTGGTGGTGGAAGAGGAGAATTACATTTTATCTTCACTGTTGGAAAAAACGCCATGACCCAGTGCGATATTGCCGGCTTTAGGATTAATGAAACCCTGCTCAATCTGTACCCAGAGCATGCCACTGCAGATAAGCAGCGATGGCATGTGCTTATTGCAAACTTCTTTTAAGATGCAGATTTTGTTGACTTTTTCGAAAAAAAAACAGATTTTCTTAATACTTGTTTGTTTCACAGATCAACTTTGTGCTGTTTGTCGGCATCATCATCATTCTGGTGCAGAAGCTCCAGTCTCCGGACATTGGTGGCAATGAGTCCAGTATATATCTGTAAGTACCTCCCACCTCACAGTACTGGGTATCTAGGTTGTTTTTGAGTCAGACTTTGGTTCTTTTTATGGACAAAGAAAACTGAAAGGACCATCAAGTCCACTCATTAAATCTGTTTCTCAAATGAGAACATGGGGACAATAGTGCCTGACTCTCAGCTTACAATAAGTTGTTGCAGTTCAGTACACTGATCTGAGGGAGTAAAGATGTATTTTGACACCTCTAAAAATTCAGATCTAACTTTTAAAATATATTCCGAAAAAGGTTAAAAAGGAATATTGGACGGTCTGGGGAGTTCTCCCCTCCATTGCAATGAATAAAGTTGGCCTGCAGAGGGCCATGATTCCATCTGGGAGGAGGCAGAGATTGAAGACTGGCTTTGGACGATGTAGTGCTAATTCCCCCAGTATCAGTAAGTTTTACACATGGAGCCAGGTGGAGAAGTTGCATGGGAAAAAAAGGTAAGTATAGTTTTTTTTGGTTATTGTCTGAAGAATAAATTTTTGGGAGTGTACCTTTATTCGCAATTTTACAAGCCTCACTCTTGAGCCCCCAATTTGGACCTACTACATTGTTTAGTTTGATGGCAACATACTTTCATGCTGTTGAATCTACTTGCTTCATGCTGGCACTAGAGATGAGTGAAACAACAATGTAGGGACTAGCCCGCAGGTTCAATCCCCAGTAATGTTGTGAGTGTAACAGGAGTATATGGGTTAACCAGTAGTAATCACGGCCACCTTTAATTGCAATCCCAAGTATGTCACTAATGTCAACTTGTCTCAAACAATGTCACAGCACACATGTACAGTACCCGAGTGTAAGGGTTAATGGGACTGCGTTAGGAGCTGACAAGATGGTACCACAGCAGGCAGGATAGGTGAAAGCATCAGCTTTTTTTATTGTTGCAGGGTCATGAAAAGAAAGTTTATTGCTTTAATCCAGGTCATGGTCAAATATACAGTTTCACAGGCCAATAAACTTGCATACCTTTGTAGAAAAGCAAATATAGGAACAATCGCTTCGTAAAGACGTTTCAGTGAAAGGGTTAATCAGGGTTGTGTCCATCAGCATAGATCACAGGGACACGTGCCTGTCAGAACGTTTCAGCATAGGGACCAGGCAGCATTGTATTTCCCAAGTAAATGTAGACCTTTTTCCAGAGAGAGATTCGGGTGGCCATTACCCTACTACCTCCCGTAGTGGAGACCGTCTATGGGGTATCCCAGACTGGGAGGCGGAATTACCAAGCGTCAACAGAGGGGCAGTCGAGCTGCCATTGAGTAAAACACGGGGAACCTCTACTCATCAGGCATACAGGCTCTACCGTCACCCAACACGAGGGCTTCTCCCTCACACAATAGTCACTACAGGGCTCTTAGACAGGGTTCTTAGACAGGGGCAGCCACACCTTACCGTCACAGCGGCTCCGTTATCGTGGCCTGTCAATCCCTTTGCATTGTCTCTACTCCTAAGGAGCGTCTCCTCTGTCACATCCAATGCCAGGCCCCCTGGGCTTTGTCCCACCAGGGCCCTCTTCTCTCCGTGTGGACTCAGCCTTCTCACTCTCTCTCTTCAACTCAGCATGGCTCTTCTTCACTACAGCCTCCTACTTGCAAGACCCAGGCCTCATCTCTATGAGTAACGTCCACCAGCGTTACGCAGCGAGGCTACACCAGTCTTCCCCATAACATGGTTATAGACAATCTCCCTGTCTGTCCCTCTGGCTTCCCTTTATGAAACCTCTGCTTAATATATTGTAGCCTGAGCTTTTCCCTTCAAAAAGCTCTCAACCAATCTCAGCAGTTTCCTGTTGTTTCCCAAATGCATCGTATGCCTCCTGGCTCACACTAAAGCGAGATCCTACACCGCGATTTTTAGAGTCTGAATGAAATTCTCTTTTTTATTTGTGGTTGTATACGTTCTAAGTGACCAAAGTTGGAATAGCAACACATTTTATATTTTACTGGACGATTCCCACATAAATCTCTTTTTGAGCACCCACTGTGTGAGCCTGGTTTTTGATACTACCACATGTAGCACTGCAACTGGACTGGACGTTGACCCAGTCCAGTTACAGTGCTACTGTATAAGTTCTGAAGCAGAGAGGGCACACCTGAAAAGCTTCAGGTGCGCATCTCAGCATCCACTGCAAGTAGCACATCTGTAGTGATTGCTCACGTAATGCGTCTGTCAAGCCTTGTGGGACACCCGTCTTCTTGGTAAGTCCATCACCACCAATCTCAGCTGCTAGCTTCACCTATAGCCAAGCTCCCGTTTGCCGTGACGCTTTACACGCCTTGCCAGACACGGTTGCCCCTAGGACTTCATAGCACAAAGGTTGTGAACCTACAGGGGTGAGAGCGGATAACCGAGAGGCAAAACTGACCAACGTCGGAAAAGCCGGTGTCATACACAAGTAATCAGTGCTTACTAAGTGCAGCACCAAAGGGAGAGACAAGAGAAGAGTCGAGTTCAAGCCAAGGGTCAAGCCGGGGGGTCATGGGTACGCAGCACAAGGGATGAGATGGGCTCGTGGTCAGGTACGGGCAGACGTCGGTCCAGACGGCAATCATGGGGTGGTCAAACAAGATAGGTCGGCAATGTTAGCAATCAACAACACGGGATCAAGAGCACCCACCAGCATGTTATCACGGGCAATGAAACAGTGTGGAGGGGCAACCTTTATTAGATGGAAACTAACGTGATTGGCCGGAGGGAACACTTGGTTCATTGGCCAGCTAAACAACTTGTGGGCTGATTGCCCAATACACTATCAGGGAGTTTCGCCCAAAAGTAAAAACCAGGGCTCCTTGGGCTCATTGGCCGACATAAGGAAGCCGTGCTCGCGCATATGCAGACAGACGGGCCGGGATGGGGCCACAAGCGAAATGAGACGCTTGAGCTGGCGGCGCCCGAACCAGCAAATGCGGCTGGCGGCCGTCAGGAACCCGAGCACGCCAGCCAAAGACACCGCGGGATCTGGACAGGTAAGTGAATCATGACAGCATCCCCTGCTGTCAATCGGCCAGGGTGCTTGTACCATCATAACCAGCAGCAGGAACACTTACTGAGGTTGGGGCCACTGTCCCCTGGACTCTTTGGGATTGAGCTTTCAGGCTGGCGGGAAAGTGTCTCTGAAATAACTGCTTGTTCCAGCCGTGGCCAGGAAGGCTCTTGGCATTCTGGGCGCATCAAATAAAATGTCAGACAGGCGTGCTGCAAAATGTCATGCCAGTTAACAAGATGTCAGCTGTGTCTGTTTCACATTTAGGCCGGACGTCCCCCGCTCACCTCGCCTGCTTCTGGGAACACATCTCTTTCAGTTTTATGTCTATTCACTTGAAGGATCAAAACATGTTTTGCTTAGTTTTTCTTTTGAAATATCAAACCCCTTTCTAATGTTTCTTGGTGTTTGGTTTCCATTTTCTTTACCATAGAGGTGGAGGAAAATAATGGGTCAGGAGGCTTTTTACCCCCTCCCTATGTCCCCTTTCAGGCCCAGAGAATAATTTTGTGCCACTGAAGTTAATAAGGCAGCTCACCTGATGCCTGTCCCATGTGCCTGTTCTCCATTTCCTGCAGTGTTGTTTAGAAGCTGAAGCAGGGCCCCAAAGTTTGAATTCCATTCCTCCAGGAGCACGAACCAAGAAGTGGCCTAACAGCCACTCTTTCTCTTGGTGCTCTCAGTGTGAGCAAGCCTAACAAGCCACAGTAGTCCCGCAGCTGTCTCTATCCAAGAAGAATGACACGCCCTTCCTAGCTCAACCACACCCAGATACTGAAACAAAGAAAACAACTTCACCTTTTAATAAGCAAGATGTTTGAATATAATCAGAGATTTTGAGATTTTAAACAGGTTCCAGCTAGGGGATAGGCTGGGAGGATGTTAGTGTGTGCTTGGACAGAGATTTAAAAGATTAAAGATGTTTTAGAGAGCCTCTTCATTTTCCAAAGAAGATCTATAGTACACAACCTGGCTAAAGCACAGGTTCTGCCTCATCCCCATTTTGCAATCTCTATACCTTTTGTGGACCTCTGTTTAAGAAGCAGCTCGTTTGGCTGCTGCATCCCTGAGCCCCTGGGAATCCCAATCTGGCCCTCCTATCCACATCAATGGATACAACAGAGAACGGTGCAACGGGAATCGGGAGTATTTAAGGCCTGCAAGAGGTGCCTGAACTCCGGTAAGGTGCAGTTGTCCCTGTTGGAAAACCTTAAGCTCCGGGGAAATGTGGAACCCAGTTGGGAATGTTGTCTTTGGACATTCTGCTGACTGTAGCAGAACTGGAACTGAACAGTCAAGTCAACCATAGCCCTAGGGTGGAGAAGGAGAATCTTGTCTTAAATAGTTGATCAGGAGTCAGTAGATCCATCAGAGTGGGGTGGTCTATGCCCATATTGCTCCTATTATTACTGTGAACAAAGAGTTAAGTAAGCATTAACTGAGCCTGATTTGGATTGACTGAATGCTTCAGTACAGGAACTTAAATGGTTAATGAAATGTTGAGTGGTGTACAAGTTTATCGACTGAACGTACCGTGACATGCATAGATCTGTTGGATTGCTATAACAGTGACACCTGTTACTTTGTGTGGAAGTGCTGAGCCTGTGACATATGCCCATTGGATTATAAGAACTGTGCTTTTGACTGTGAAATATCTCTGTGGATTACAAGTTAGAACCGTCCTTTATTACCAATGCAGTCACTGACCACCTGTGAGTGAATGGGGTCCCCTGCACTATAATCTATTAGAGACCCCTTGGGACATACTGAGCAATGGATAGGGGAGTGTTGAAAGCCATCTCCATTCAGCTAAAGACCCATCCCTGCACATTGTGCTTACACAAAGCCCTGAAAGCTTTCACTAAGCCTAAAAACTGGTAATACTAATCACCAACCCCAAGCTCTAGGGACTAGCAGCCAATGGGTCTCTGGGCAGGAACCTTATGAGTTGCCAGAGATAATGGGAATGTACTGGTGCAACTGCCAATGGGCAGGATAATGGATGCGTCAGTATTTCTTTCTGGTATCTTGGGATAGAGGTTACCAGCGGATTGGTATCTCAAAGTGTGTAAGAAAATATGCTATTGGACATTTTTGACACTTTAAAAAGTTAAGAAATATAAAGGGTTTAGTTGTCAGACAGTTTCATCATCATATATTCCCACATTTGTTCTACCATAATATCCACAAAGTGTGATGCCTGTTGTGTTTGGAGTTGACTGTTGTGTGTGTGTGTCATCTTTTGTGTTAAAATGTTTGATAGTTACCAATAGTCATACAAAAAAAACATTCTTTATGACTTTCTGGGGTGCTGCTACTGCTACTTAACCCCCCCCTTCTTATCCTTGTTCTTCTTCTTCCTGTCACTTCTTCCTTATTTTTAACCTCTTCCTCCTCTTCCTCTTTATCATCTTCCTCCTCTTTTTCTTCTTCCTTCTTCTTCCCCTTCTACCTTCTGTTCCTCTTCTTCCGTTTCCTCTTCTTCATCCTCTTCTTCCTCTTGTTCCGCCCCATTCTTTTCTTCCTTCTCTTCCTCTGGTTCCTGTGCTGCTCTCACTTGTCTGGCTGCTCATTGCTGCTAACCATCCCTTAATGCATATAGCTACCGTACTGCACTCAAGAGTTCCATAAAAGGTAGGTTTGAGGTTGGGGGGGGGGGGGTCCAGACCCTTGGACCACCTTCTTGGCTGCTCCCATGATAAGATGACTGTGTGCATATCCCCTCCAGCCTCCCAGATTGTGTACACGCTCTTCACAAACACATCCATTCAGGTGGAAACATTTGTCAGATTTCATGCAGCTGTTTTGATGGGGTGCATTTACTTTTTCTCATGATTGTCAGTGTGGATGAACAGGGTGGCCATGGGCAATGTTATTAATTCTCTGTACGTATGACATAATCTATAAATCTTGGTGGCTACACATAAAGTCTGCTAATCCAATCATGTCCGTCAGCTGCTTTCAGGCATGCTTCTGTAAGAGGCCTCACCAGTACTCTGCCAAGATGTCTGAGCTTTCCATCATCACTGTGTAAGTGTGCCCGCACTTGTGTGGCCTCACCCTGGTTGTGACATCTGTCAGTGTCGTGTGTCTCAGCTGCATGACTCGTCAGTGTTGTGCGTTGCTGTGTCTTTGTCTGGTGATGGTTGGTTGTTTTCTGATTGGTCACACTTTGGTGCCATCTTCACTCTTTGTCAGGTATCTGGTAGTGCTATCAGTCATCCAGGTCATGCATACCTCCCAACTGTTGGAGGGACTGTCCCACTTTTGAGTCCATGTCCTTCTGTCCCTCGTTGTTTTCATTTGTCCCTCTGTGGGGTGTAACATGTAGATCTCCATTATTCAAAGTTGGAGCGGCTTCGGAGGTAAGTATCCCGCAATTTTTGTGAAGTGGGGCATCCCAAAAGTAAGTTACTAAATTAATAACTCACTGAACGATACAGGAAAACAAAAAACACAGTGATAGTCTTGGGTCACTGTAATAGGCCCGCCTATCTTTTCACTACTCCTTGCTCTAGCCATCCATCCATTTCCCCCCCTCTCCTCCCAGCAGATCCCATCCATTCCTCTTCCAGCAGTTCTTCTCATCTATCCACTCTTCATAGCTCTAGCCATCCATTCCGCCCTCCTGCTCATCCCATCCGTTCATCCATCCCCCTCTTTTTCCAGCTTATCCCATCCATCCCTCCAATTCATCCATCCTTCTCCCCTCAGTTCTGCCCATCTATCTGATCCTTATAGCTCTATCCATCCATTCCTGCTGCTTCTACCATCTATTCATCCCCCCCTTTCTCCTCCCAGCTCATCCCATCCATACCTCCTATCTATCTATCCCTCACCCCTCAGTTCTACCCATCTATCCTCTATCCACTCCTCATAGCTCCAACCATCGACCCATCCATCCCTGCTGCTTCTACTATCCATCCCTCTCCTCCCAGCTCATCTCATCCATCCCTCCTCATAGCTCTAGCCATCCATTCATCCATCCATCACTCCCTCCTCCCATCCATTCATCCCTCTGCTCCTAGCTCATCCTATCCGTCCCTCCTATCCATCCATCTCTCTCCCCAGCTCAACCCATCTATTCCTCCCTCCCTCTCTCCTCAATTCTGCCCATCCGTCTTCATCTCCTAGCTCTAGACATACATCCATCCCTCCCTCGTGCCTCCCTCCAGGCCATCCCATTCATTCCTTCTAGCCATCCCTGGGGTGTGATTAGGGTGTACATAAATTGTAGGGTAATGGTATACACTAATAACTCAGGGCAATGGGACTTGCTGTATCTTTCTTCAGGACATTTTGCTGGTCATATGACTGGTTTTCTCTATTCAGAATGACTTTTACATAAACCCAGGCGATAAATACTGCTGAGTGTAACTCCAGTCACTATTCTCTCTCTAGTATAAACTGTATAATGTAAGAGACCTTGTGTAGGTAAGATGTGTAGGGACAATAAACCCCCTTTGGGAGTCACAGGGCTCTGATAGGCTGTTGGTAGCAACAATGTTGTATGTGGAAGTAGCTGAGGGGGATAAAAAGGGAGGTTAGACAAGGGAAAGAAGCACAGATAAAAAGCATGCCTGCGGCGGGCATTAACATATGGCTGGCACTGCATGCCCCCTGTTAGAAGGAAGTGGAGGATGCGACCATCAGAGCCACTGCTCTTAGACGTGCCAGGGGACCAGGAAGAGGTGAGCTGAGTTCCGTGTCCTGGGGGGTCTCACACAGCGGGGCACACCCGATCGGGGTGCCCCCGGGGAAAGGATATCGCTATACCTCTACCAGAGAGCGTGCCCGTGATGGCAATTTGTGAATGGCCGGCGCGGGCATGCTCCCTGTTAGAGGGTAGTGGGGGATGCGCCCGCCAGAGCGCTCGGAGCCGCTGGCCTTAGACGCCGTGTTGCATGATGTCAGCGGCTCCGAGCACACTGATTGAATGAGCAGCCGCGCATGCACCGTAGGACCGGGGAGAGGTGAGTTTCTTTTAGCGATCTGGGGGGTTTCACACAACGGGGCACCCCCAATCGGGGTGCCCCCGGGGAAAGGACCAAAACCCAGGATAGTCAAAATCTTGGGTTTTGGTCCATTTTAAGCAGAGCACCCCAAATCAGGAAGCTCTTTAGTCCTTTTGTACTTCAAAGCACATACAGTAAATGCCCCTCAGTTGCGAGATGCAACTACTTAGGACCAAAGCTCAGGATTTTTATTTTTCTGGGTCCGCTTTACAGGGGGATTTGACCAGGCCACCTGCCTCTTAGATATCCTCCTTCCAGTGCTATAACTAAATGTGAGGGGGCCTGGTGCCAGTATTAAATGAGGCCCTGTCAAGGCCATCTTTTAACACACTTTAAGGCAGCTGGACAACTAAAGTATAGGAGTAATGCACACCAACAAGTGTTTGTGAATATTGAAAAAGGTTTTTATATGATGATCTTGAGAATACACTAATACATTTATATCACATATTTTACAAAACACATATTTTGCAGTTTAGAGTGTCACACTTGATTCCATATGAGCTCTGGACACACCAAAAGTTTAACAGGTGTCTACATAGAATTGGCTGCAGATCTGGGAAAGCAAATCGCTCGGCTGAGGAAGGGACTTTGTCCCGAAACGTTCCCTTAAGAACGATCTTCTTTCATACCTGGTAAATGACACTTATACTCATGTTGTTCATTTGATGTTTCTCTTGGTGTAATACGCTATTCTGTTGTACTTATACTGTGGTTCCAATACTGGTATTCTGTATGCAGATATGTGAATGTCCAGCGCTATCTTTCAGACGGCATACCATAGCCTAGATACCTTTGTTATTATCCTTGTGATTTCTAAAATCATCAGCGTGTTTCATTGAGCATTTATTTCTGCTTGCTATGCAGGGCTGTATTTACCATTAGGCAACCCTAGGCACGTGCCTAGGGTGGCATCCTGGAAAGGGGGAGGGTGCTGCCCTTACTTCTGTAGTAAGTGAAAAGAAATGAAAACTCTCATATCCAGAACATTAATGCTTCCTAACAAGCAACCCCCAGCCACAGAAGGACACAGAGTGTATTTGTGTGAAGGGGGTGTGCAATGGGTTGAACACAGGCCAGAGCATCTCCCCTCCACTGGTGTGGTCTTGTGACCCCTGTATATCAGAATGCAGTAAATGTTGGAACATGCTTGCCTGCTTCTCTGCATTTCCCCCATTTGTGTCCCCTCCCCTCCTCTACACACATACTCTGCATCTAGCCCATTGCATACCTCCCAAAGTTTCAGGATGGGAAAGAGGGACAATTTGTAAATTAGGCCACACCCCCTCATTGAAGGATGGACAAGGAGATGCATTGTAACAATTACAACACTATAAACTCTTGAATACGCAAATGAATCATTTATTGCTGCAGATCTGCATGTTACACCTCAAATGAGAACAGTGAGGGACATGGACTCAAAAGCGGGACAGTCCCTCCAAATCAGGGCCATTTGGGAGGTATGTCATCGCACCCTTTCCCCCTACACACTTTTTTTTTATATAGAACGTGACCTAACTTAAAAAAAAGGGGGCGCAAGCACTTAAAGTGCCTAGGGCGCCATGAACACCAAATACGGCCCTGTTGCTATGTATACTGTATAGGATGCATGAGACGGGGAGGCCGATTCATTAATAGCGCCAGGTAGCGACACATGAGCGCCAGTAGCGTGATTTTCACAGCGCCAGCTAGTATTCGCTGTGCTTGGCCGGGGTTTGCTTGTTGACAGCGACTCAGTCGGTGTGCGGTAATGTTAAATACGGGGTTAGGGGTCGCTGTTTCACAGGTTCCGCGTTGTATGGGTGCGCCTGACAGCGAATGGCCAGAGCGAACGGCTTGCTGCAGATTCATTAAAAAATCACGCTCCAAAATTTCTCGCGCTGTGAATTCCTTGTTTAAACCCCAGAGCGCTGGCGGCGATTTGTGTAAAGTAGTTTTTAACCCCCAAACAACCTTTTTTTTATATGTAAAAATTATACAAGTTTTTCTAAACATTTTGTAATATGAATACATGAACATCAGACCTGTAATATCAATTCTGCACATTTTTTTTTTTTTTTTTACTTAAAAAAAAATCCTAACATTGCAGAAGTGGTCACAGAATTTTTGACATTAAAAAAAAAAAAAAACAGTAATAGCAATTAATTATGATTATTTAAAGATTGCTCCATTGAAATGCATTGGACCACGCCAGGGAGCGCCAGGTCATACCTGTCGCTGTGATGGGATTAGCAGCGGCGCTGTTCGTTGCAGTCGGCTACATGATGAATCCCGCGCTAGCTGACGCTCTCGCCGGCGCTAGCCTCATTTAGCGTGATAAATGCGTCATTGTGACCGCCGCCGGGCGTACTTGATTCGGTAGCCGCCGTTAGCTGGCGGTACCTGGCGCTCGTCAGACACTACCTGGCGCTAGCCCTTGATAAATAAGGCCGTAAATTCTGGCCACATAAAAGCAATACATTTCAACTGCAGCTAGAGGGCAGTGTTCAGCCTGATTTGTGAGCTGCACCCTGGTAAATGCAGGAATGTGCTGACTTCTTCATGTTCTATAGTAGTGAAAGCTACTCCCTTACCATGTTTCATTTTTTTTCACTTATTTTGATGCACAATCTTTGCTTTCCCAGATCTGCAGCCAATTCTATGTAGACACCTGTTAAACTTTTGGTGTGTCCAGAGCTCATATGGAATCAAGTGTGACACTCTAAACTGCAAAATATGTGTTTTGTAAAATATGTGATATAAATGTATTAGTGTATTCTCAAGAAAAAAGAACCTTTTTCAATATTCACAAACACTTGCTGGTGTGCATTGCTCCTATACTTTATTTTGTTGTGTGTCTATAGGCCGGTTAAGGGTAGACCGGTTGGAGGTAATAGCACCCCATCACTTAATCTGATTGATCTATATGTCTGAATAGCTAGACATAGGTGTGCTTGGCTTAAACGAATATATTAGCTGGACAACTAAAGACTGAAAAAGCAGAGACACATGGTGCTAAATTATGCCAACTGAGCACAAATCAGATAAACAAGGTGGAGGAGCAACAATAATGGGGCCCCCCTGCTGTTCTGGGCCCTGGTGCAGTCACCCCCCCCCGTCCCGCACCCTCTATAGTTATGCCCCTACCTCCTTTATTAAATGGGATCCACCATTGGTGAAGACATCACTTACCACTGAAATAGGGAGGCTACATTTCCAGCTACTGTTCCAGCCAGCCAGAGGAAACAGAGATCTCAGTAGCAGCAGGCGGGTGACTTGAACCTGCCGACTAAGGAGCTTTGCTGGAATCACCCGCAGTAAGTGCGGGTAGGCTTTTTTTTAAAGGCCTGAACTCCCACAGTAGCCCCATCCCGGCTGGTGGTCCAATTCCAGCTGGTGGTCCACAGAAAAGTGGCAGAAATACATGCCTCTTTGCGCCCTAGCACTGCTTGCACATCCCACATGGCAGCCGGAGGCCAATGTGGTATGTCCACCCTGTGAACCCTATCAGTTCTCATCAGATCAATGATTTCACCCCTGGTGCCACCAGTGGACCATAGATAGTTAGTGTTTGGCACGATTTCGGGCCTCAAAGATTACTAACTAACTGGATCTCGGATCTGGAGCCCCACCACAATCTTTGGTTTTTAACAGGTGAAGCACGAGAGCATGTGGTGGAGGTCCAGACCCAGGATCCAGTTCCACTAGCACTAGAGCTTGTGGTGGGGGTCATGACTCAGATCTAGCTCCACTACCACTAGCATTAGAGCTTGTAGTGCGGATACAGACAAGACCCAGGATCAAGTTGCACTAGCACTAGAGCTTGTGGTGGGGGTCAGGACCCAGAAACCAGTTGCACTAGCACTAGAGCTTGTGGTGGGGGTCATGACCCAGGATCCAGTTCCTCTAGCACTAGAGCTTTTGGTGGGGGTCCAGACTCAGGATCCAGTTCTACTAACAGCTTGTGGTGGGGCCCCAGAACCAGAATCCAGTTCCACTAGCACTAGAGCTTGTGGTGGGGGTCAGGATCCAGGATCAAGTTCCACTAGCACTAGAGGTTGTGGTAGCATTCCTGACCCGGGATGCAGTTGCAATAGCACTAGAACTTTTGGCGGGGGTCCAGAACCAGGATCCAGTTCCACTAGTACTAGAGCTTGTGGTGGGGTCCAGACCCAGAATACAGTTCTACTAGCACTAGAGCTTTTGGTGGGGGTCAGGACCCAGGATCCAGTTTTACTAGCACTAGAGCTTGTGGTGGGGGTCCAGACCCAGGATCCAGTTTCACTAGAGCTTTTGGTGGGGTCCAGACCCAGGGTCCAGTTCCACTAGCACTAGAGCTTGTGGTGGGGGTCCAGACCGGGGTCCAATTGCACTAGCACTAGAGCTTGTGGTTGTGTCCAGTCCTAGGATCCAATTGCACTAGCACTAGAGCTTTTGGTGGGAGTTCAGAGCCAGGATCCAATTCCAATAGCACTAGTGCTTATGGTGGGGGTCCAAAAAGCTGGGTATCACAATGCTAATTGCATCCTTGGTCTGGACCCCCACCACAAATTTTGGTTTGCTAACAGGTAAAGCAATACAAAGTTGCCACTCTATAAAAACACTGTGGCTGTGTGGCTGGACAGCAATACAAGATTGTATAGAGGTTGCGCAATAGATATTGCATAGTGTAGGGCAACACCAGGATTGTATTGCTCTGTTTCTTCGTAACATTGTAGCTTTCTGTCCCTGATTGTTGCCCCATTCCCTCTGGCAGGAGGCTGGCCCGATCCACGTTGCTGTTGATCCCGCTCTTCGGAATCCACTACACTGTGTTCGCCTTCTCTCCGGAGAACGTCAGCAAGCGCGAGCGACTGGTATTTGAGTTAGGCCTGGGCTCCTTTCAGGTAAATACATCACCAGACAATGCATCTTGTTTATCACATTTGTTTGCCCCCCCCCGTGTCTATGATCAGGTAGATGCTATTTTCGCAATCTCTCTATGTTCCCAGCTATTATTGAACTACAAGCCTCAACATGCCCTGCCTTTTTTATTTAGAATGGGTGTTTGAAGGTATGGCCAGGGAGAGGTTGCTGTGAATCACAGGGACCCCCATGTGACCCCGACCGGGGATATCCCGAGGTGTGAAGCCCCCAGGTTGCCCGAAAACTCACCTTCATTCCCGGGCCAAAGACGTATGCGCGAGCAACCCCTCTATCCCTTTAGCAGGGCACAGGCTCTTGGAATGGCCGGAATGGACTGTGAATGGCCGGCACGGGCATGCTCCCTGTTAGAGGGTTTAGGGGGATGCGGCCGCTCATCCAATAAGCGCACTCGGATCCACTAACATTAGACAAGCTCCTGGATGAAGGGGCTCAAGTGGATCCGAGCGCGTTGATTGGACGAGCGGATACCTCAAAAACACAACAAGGGAGGCACTCCTACTCAGAATCAATAATTAACATCAAACTTTATTAAATGTTTACAACCACAACCTATACAATGGACATATTAAAAACACATTATAAAACATAAGACAATACCACACAGGACATACAAACATACGGGATGTGTAAGCGGTGGGCAGAAAATTGATGCCTCATCATAATCATAATACAGCATGCATAAAATCCATGTACTAAATGAATTTATTAACTATTTGTCCAAAAAGTGGCAAAAAGTGCAAGGTGCAAGATAGAGTGCAAAAATGTGCAAGAGTAATATAATGGATATCTATTTAAAGTGCAAAAGTGGCAATAATATAAACCAGCTCTCATATAGCCGGTCTCAAAATCAGAAACCACAACAGCACAAAGGCTGTGCCTCAGACAGAAACAGCAGTGTCAAAGCACTATCATCCGATCAAATCAATATATGAATTAACATGCCAACTGATGAATGCAAATAAAATCAATATCCATAATATCAAAAAATCAAACCAATAGGGTCTCCCCACCACCTGCCAACATCCAGAGCCATGCGTTCCGTGGCCAAAAATCTCACTTCCTCAGGCTTTGTGGGTTGTGCAAGCCTCTCTTTTTTGGATTTGATTGGATGAGCGGATACGCTGAAGGACCGGGCAGAGGTGAGTTTGTTCAGGCGACCTGGGGGGTTTCACACAGCAAGGGCAAGGACCAAAACCCAGGATAGTCAAAATTCTTGGTTTTGGTCCACTGTAAACCTGGGGCATCTGTATGTGAGTCGTAAAAGGCATTAGACAAACTGATGATGAGCCGTATTGTTTCATTACCCCCTTATGATTATTGTTTTTATTTTCTTTTAAAGGGCTTTGTCGTTGCGATCCTCTATTGTTTCTTGAATGGAGAGGTAAGATGTGATTTATTATTATGATCAGTGCTAAACTGTTCCATGTCCTATACTGTATAAAGTCATTATCGCAGTGAAAGATGTGTTTGGAAACTGTGCAGCACTCCCAGAGTAGGTCTATAGAATGAGTATTGGTATATCTTAGAGGCCGATTCATTAATAGCGCCAGGTAGCGACAGATGAGCGACAGTAGCGTTATTTTCACAGCGCACGCTAGTATTCGCTGTGCTTGGCCGTTGTTCGGCTGTTGACAGCGACCCCGTCGGTGTGCGGTAATGTTGAATATGGGGTTAGGAGTCGCTGTTTGACAGGTTCCGCGCTGTATGGGAGCGCAAGACAGCGAATGGCCATAGCGAACGGCTCCCAGCATATTCATTAACAAACCACGCTCAAAAAATTCTCGCGCTGTGAAATGCTTGTTTAAACCCCAGAGCGCTGGCGGCGATGGGTTAAAAGTAGTTTTTTAACCCCCAAACAACCATATTTTTTGTAAAAAAAAAAAAAACATGTTTTTCAAAACATTTTGTAATATGAATACATTAATATCAGACCTGTAATATCAATTCTGCACAAATTTTTTTTTTTTTTTTTACCTTAAAAAAAATATCTAACATTGCAGAAGTGGTCACAGAATTTTTGACATTTAAAAAAAACAAAAAAAAAAAAAAAACATTAATAGCAATTAATTAAGAATATTTAAAGATTGCTCCATTGAAATGCATTGGAGAGCGCCAGGTAGCGAGAGGTCATACCTGTCGCTGTTCAAGGTTGCTCGCTGGCGCTGTGGGGTGAGGCTGGAATAATGATGAATGATTCGCTATCTGGCGCTCTGTCAGTCGCTAAGCAGGATCGGCTTGATAAATGTGTGATTGCGGAGGGGAGCCGGCGTTCTCGTGGCGGTGAGCGTCATTACCGTTTGCTCACCATTCGCTACCTGGCGCTATCCCTTGTTAAATAAGGGCCTTAGTATTGGTGTCTCATTTGTTCAAATCCTCGTGTTTGCTGGCGTTCCCTATGCTGATGCGCAGTCCAAACCAAAAGGTGAGTGTTGTAGGCTAGTGGCCAAGAACCAGTCACCAGGATAGTCAAATTCCTGGTGATCGATCCACTTAAAATAAGGGTCCTTCTTTGAGTTCCCCCCAAAAATGACCAGTTTACCCCCAGATTGAATGCTACGCTGTATCCTTCTTCCTGGTTGATCTCAAAATTGGCGCAGTGCATCTTTACAGCTTGTCAGGCATCTGCCAATGGATGCCGCAGCTTCCCCCCCCCCTCCAAATGCACTGAGGCACTTTACGAAAAAAAAATTCTTACCTATCCCAGATCCTGGCGATGTCACCATCGGGTGACATCATAGCAGGCAGCAGAACATTCTTTGCACAGAGAAGCTTCCCCAACTCTGTGCGTACCCGCCTGCCCATTTAATTGAGTGCGCCCAGCACCAATGGATCTGGGTCGAGGTAAGGGTTTCTTTTTTTAACCCCACCCCCCTGTACCCTCACTTCTTGGCCATTCTCTCATTGTGTTCTGCATTCATCGTTGTCCTGCAGCCCGACAGTGCAGGAGGACAATCAGTGGCACGGGAGTGCCTGTGAGGTAAGTTGACTTCGATCCAGAAAACGCACCACCACTTTTAGCTTCTTACAGATTATAAAATACAGTAAATAACCATCAAGGATTTTTTTGTTCAGTAGTACAATGCTAACACCCAATGATAAAATGTATAAGTTTGTGTTAAATGTGTATCCTTTGCTGGGGAAAGTTGCTGAAGTTCATTCCTTTTATAGCTATTTTATTAATGTGATCCTATACCCAGAAAGGAAGTTTATGTCGTCACCTTCTTTCTCCAGCCCAACACCCTGTGTTTCTTTTTTTTTACTAAAGCCTTTGCTCAATATTCATAAAAACTTGAACTGGAGCAGTCTGTGGTTGTAATGGTCGGCCATATTGCTCACTGGTGCTTTCCAGCGATGATACATTCGGTTAAACATAGCTTAGCATTAGAGGTCAGCCTTCAGTTAAAATAAATGCAAAAAAATCTAAAAGCACTACAAGCCAAATTGCCATTATGTTGCAGTTTACCTTGGAAATAAATTAATTAGCATATGGCATGTCATTTAACTGCTTCCTGCTGGTTTTATGAACGTTGAGCAAAGTCTTTAGTTAAAAAAAAAAAGAAACACAGGCTGTTTTGGGGCACTGGGCCGGGGATAGAAGGTGACGACTAGAGATGAGCGAACTTCTTGAAAGTTCGATTCGGGCAATTCGCCGAATTTCCCCAAGAATTTTTTTTATTTCAGGGAAAATTCGATCGGCACAAACCAAAAAAAATTCGGGTTCGTGTCGTATCGAATTTTCCCTGAAATTCGGAGCGAATTCTGGTTCGTCCGAACCGGTTCGCTCATCCCTAGTGATGACATAAATTTCCTTTCTGGGTATAGCTAAACTTTACATATCACCTTCAATCAAATTTGATGGGAGGTCCCCTTGCCACAGTCCCAATCCCCACACCCTGACACTCACCTCTTCTGTGGTCTCTGTTCCCATTACAGTATGTGTATTGTCAAAGATGCTCAGTTTTTCAGTATAAATTATAATAGTTCATGTGTCCTTGAAGTTTACAAAAGTCTGCTTATCCTTTAAAATTTATCTTTAGTTTTATGAGTGTACTGAGTGCAAGAAAGATTAGAGCATTTGCCTTTCATTGTTTTTTTATGTCTGTGATTTAATGTGAACTTTCTATTTTCCTACATACTGTAGGAGGTACAGGTACTGTCTTCTATAACTAAACTTTGACCCCTACGAAATTAGCGTTTGCCATATTTCAGTGAATTATCACATTAAAGTTGGGTTTATACCCCACCACCTGACCAGACCAATTTGGGGAAACTCAGTAGGAAGCCCAGGCTAAATATTAACCCTTCCATGTTCCCATGGCCACAGCAGCCACCTCCGTGGCCCGGAGACTATTACGGTTCCCCAGGCTGTATGCACATTTTTTTTTTTTTTGCATAGCCGCCGACAGTGGAGTGCAAGCCCAGGGAGTTTTTTGAGCTTCCCATGGAGTTTTCAGCAAAAATGCATTCCAAATTGGGATGGTCGGGGGGGGGGGGGGGGGGGGGGATTTTGCAGTTTCAAAAATGGCCACAGGAGGAAAATAAGATTGGAGGACTGCTTTAAAGTGGACCAACACCCAGGATTTTGACTATCCTGGGTTTTTGTCCACTTCGGTGGGGCACCCCGATCGGGGGTGCCCCGCTGTGTGAAACCCCCCAGAAAGCCCCGAAAACTCACCTCACCCCGCTCCCACGTGACCACTGCATCCAATCCCCGCCGACGGACAAGCGGGAGACAGCGACGGACACGCTCTGCTACAGGGAGCGCACCCGCGCCGGCCATTCACAAACGGCGAGAGAGCGCCCTGCTAGAGGGACGCGCGGGAGGCGGCGGCGGCGGACGCGCATGCGCCGCTGGAACGGGGAGAAGGTAGGATTGTGGGCTTCCTGGGGGGGTTTCACCCAGCGGGACATCCCGATTTCGAATGCCCCGCGGGGAGGGATCTGATTGGCCCGGGAATCTTATAGATTCCGGGGCCGATCGCCCCTGGGTGTTGTGTCCACTTTAAAGGCAAAAGGATTTAACCATTGCTTACTTAGAAAAAGTAAAAGATGTTGATCCTATTTACCTGAAAACTGGGCAGAGAAACTCACTGGTTTCACATTCCAGCATCATTCTGAGCTTAAAGCGGACCAACAGCCAAAAATAAATTAAATCAGACCAACACAACAAACAGTGCTCATATGCATCCCTCCCCAGGGCAATATAGATTGCTGCACATAAAAATTCATTTACCTTTTTCTAACTCCTACTGGGATAAATTTTGAAAGCAAGATGACCGCTCATGGGCTTGCAGGCCACCTGTAAAAAGGAAGTCGCGCTGGACTTCCTGTTACTGTGCATTTCAGTTATGTCAGGAAGCTTCAAAATTGCTGCTACCTTTCTTTTCCAACTGTGCCAGGCTGTTGGTCCGGTTTCAGTGCGGACCAAGTGAGTGTTTCTATTTGATGTTCGGGTTTACTATAGGGTTTTCAGCACATCGGTATCCCAAATTGGGAATCCTATTGCTGAAGCTGAAAAACAAGACTGGATGCTTGCTTTAAAGGGGACCACAATGGCGTGTGCTGCGGCTTGCATTGAATGCCTAAGCAGTCACAGTTCCTCGCAACTGAGAGGCCGATTTATTAATAGCGCCAGGTAGCGACAGATGAGCGGCAGTAGCGGTATTTTCACAGCGCCCGCTAGTATTCGCTGTGCTTGGCCGTTGTTCGGTTGTTGACAGCGACTCAGTCGGTGTGCGGTAATGTGGAATACAGGGTTAGGAGTCGCTGTTTGACTGGTTCCGCGCTGTATGGGAGCGCATGACAGTGAATGGCCATAGCGAACGGCTCCCAGCATATTCATTAACAAATCATGCTCAAAAAATTCTCGCGCTGTGAAATGCTTGTTTAAACCCCAGAGCGCTGGCGGCGATGGGTTAAAAGTAGTTTTTTAACCCCCAAACCACCATATTTTTGGAAACCAAAATAAAAAAAAAAATTTAAGAATTTAGTAATATGAATACAATAATATCAGACCTGTAATATCAATTCTGCACAAATTTTTTTTTTTTTTTACCATAAAAAAATTATCTAACATGGCAGAAGTGGTCACAGAATTTTTCACATTTAAAAAAAAAAAAAAAAAAAAACATTAATAACAATTAATTATGAATATTTAAAGATTGTTCCATTGAAATGCATTGGAGAGCGCCAGGTAGCAAGAGGTCATACCTGTCGCTGTTCAAGGTCGGACGCTGGCGCTATGGGCTGAGGCTGGAATAAAGATGAATGAGTCGCTATCTGGCGCTATCTCAGTCGCTAAGCAGGATTGGCTTGATAAATGTGTGATTGTGGTGGGGAGCCGGCGTTCTCGTGGCGGTGCCCGTCATTACCGGTCGCTCACCAGTCACTACCTGTCGCTATTCCTTCATAAATAAGGGCCATAGTTTATATACAAAATAATCATTGTGACCGCTAGGTGGCGCTGTTGTATGGGTTTTCACAGTTCAGGTTCTGTTGCCCATTAAGATGATCCAAGAAAAAGTTTTTTGTCCAATAGAGAAAATGGTAAACAACATTACCATGGGCTAAACAGAACCAAAAGTCGCATTTGCAATGCAGATAATTAGAGATACATAGATAAAAAAAAAGGCTTACAGGCAGGATACAGGTAGGAACAACAGCTGAAACTTCTCTCAACGTTTCAACAGTAATGTCTTCATCAGGAGATGCGGTCACGCACGCTCTGAAACAGCGAACCATGGCCGAGCACAGCGACTACTAGCGGTCGCTCTCAAAGCCTCGCTACAGACGCTCATCTGTCGTTACCTGGCACTAGTAATGAATCAGCATGTTTGTTTTACAAGTATAAAAAACTGCATGTTACCATCCTTTTCCACAACAAGGAAAGTACATAAAAAAATGACCTTGTAAAGTTTCTCCCTAAAGGTGCAGTCAGAGATAAAACGGAAATGGAGGAGCTGGAAAGTCAACCGGTACTTTGCTGTGGATTTCAAGCATCGTCACCCATCTCTGGCCAGCAGCGGTGTCAACGGGGGGACGCAACTGTCCATTCTGAGCAAGAGCAGCTCCCAGATCCGGATGTCCAGCATAAACGCGGAGAACCTGGCGACATGAGCCCCCAAACTGTCTGAGAACATTTCCCCGCCCGACATCTATTCTTTTCTCTAATCTTTTTTTTCTACATTCTAATTTTTTTGGTTTTGTCAACAGAGTCGGGTTGAAGCAATGACATCTGATGCTGGGTTTTTATGTAGGTCATAGGAACATGAAAGGGAATCTTAAACTAGGGATAATCTACTGCCAGGGTCAGATGGTTATGTTGATCACCTCCATGGAGTCGTGTGATTGGTAGCTAGCAATAGAACTTTATTTGTATAACAAACATACATTTTTTTTAAATGCAAAATGCATGGTACATATCTGTCTGTTGATTGTAATAATGTAGGTAGTGTAGCCCTAATTTCCTTTGACTAGTTTCTTGTAGTTGTTGTACAATGTGGGTACAGTTATGGAAGTCAGTGCACTCGTAGCTGTTTCTGGCAGCCAATTCAATTCTTGCCCCAGCCTAATCAGTATCAGTGGAGGTATGGGGGGGTTATTCTTAGCTCTTCCAAGCATGACGGTGTGGTTCTCATATTTTTATATAAACCGTATTACCAAAAGACCAACCCAAACACTATTTTGTAAGTAGATGCCAAATTACTAAAGCATGGATGAATCCTTTTCACTTGGGCAAAAAATTGTCCCGAAGTCTGTTCCCGTATTCCAGTAAAGCACACAACCTGTGGTCTAGGCCCGCATGGTGGTCTTTAGAGATCTGGTCAACCCAATATCTGCATTGCTAGTGGTTTAAACGGGCAATATACTGACATTTTGTCCAAGGTGTGATGTCTTCCTTGTTACACCACCTGCTGTTAGCAGGCTGCCAATAATCCTGGGCTGCTTGGCTTACTCCTCATTACTGGCTGAGCTTCAGCTAGATGTCCGCTTCCCTCCTCCTGTAATTTTTCTTTTCTGTTTGCCCTTCCTAGTCTTGCTTAGTGTTGTGTGTTTCTCCTCTGTTGTTGGTGTCATGCTCCTTTTATTCCCCTTTCCCTAGTCTACAAACACCAGGGAACCGCATAAGATCTTTGCACCCCCCCACCACCATCCTGGGCACAGCTGAAGAAGCATCACTAGTACAGTACCATACAGTAATGGGCGTCCAATGCCCCAGGTAGTCAGCTGCTTGCTTCTCTAGTGGAGTACATGGGTCCCCTGTGTCTATATTCTAGTTTCCACTCTGTAACTAACTGCTTATTGCCAGTCCACCTGTTTGGTGTTCCCCTGTGCTCAAAGTCCAGTCCAGCTCCTAGTCCAGACACCTGTTCCTGGTCTAACCTCCATGTTTCCCGTGAATGGCCAACATTCCTGCATGCCTGAGCGTGATTACTAAAACCTAGCCATATATATTTTGTTTCACTTTAAACTTTCCATTAGCTGCCTGAATAAAAACCTAGGTCAGCTTAAGGACTTTTCTAATTATCTTCACCAGCCATAGGAGAACCAACTCTCTGTAGCCTTGAACACCAGGGTAGGCTACAGTGTATAGTAGGCCTATTGCAAGACTATACATTTGGTGTCCCTTAACTTCATAATGGGCTTGGGGTCTCTTGTCCACCTAAAATAAATAGGAAACAATACAATCAATAAATGGCAAATGAGGTTGGCTTCATACGTGCCGCATTTACAAACCCCATACTCGAGTCATATCTCTGGCACTGATGGCCGCCCTAGTCTGGGGCTATCATAACTCCACTGCGGGTAACTAAAGGTCACAGCTACTTGTCCACTACTTCTTTAGTTGATCCTCCAGAAATTGTTGCACTTAAAAGTTGAATCATTAGAGTGTAGGAAATAGTGTTGACGGGTGTGTCATAGTAGTTAACAATATTGTGGCAGCTTTATAGAGTTTTTATTTACTTTTACTTTTTTTGTTCCTGAATCAAAAATGTGAACTGTATATAGATTGCACTGCTGATGGTGAACGCGGCACGTCTGTGGGACGTAAAAAAACGTGTTACACATATTAAGCTAAAGTTGGTTACATGTGTACTAATATATTGAGGCACAGGAAACTCATGGTTTACATGTATCACTAGAGGTGAGGAAGTCTTTCAGCCAGGATTGTTGTTCATCCAGGACCTTTTGTGCATGTCATAGAGAATCTGCAAATGAGGTTGGCTTCGTACGTGCCGCATTTACAGCCAAAAATGTTCAAACCCCATATCTCTGGCACTGATGGCCGCCCTAGTCTGGAGCTATCATAACTTCACTGCTAGTAACTAAAAGTCACAGCTACTTGTCCACTTCTTTAGTTGATCCTCCAGAATTTGGTGCACTTAAAAGTTGAATCATTAGAGTATAGGAAATAGTGTTGTCCATCCAAAGTCAGGACCCTTTATGCATGCCATAGAGAATCTGCAAAAGACAGCAGATTCACCAAATGCAGTATGACTTTGTTTTATTTCTTCACCCTCCTTGGTAAGTCTGGCTCAGGAAGGATTGTAGGTTCTTTGAGACTGGAGAACTACCCCATCCCTGCAGCAACCCATTGTCACCTCTTCCCTTGCAGAGTCTCAAGCCAATGAGACACGGGAAGTAATATCTCACACTGCAGTGGCCTACACCATCCCCAGGAGGAGGAGCCAGCATCTGTAGTTTTTCCTGGCCCCTGGTTCCCTTTGGATGGAGCCCTAAAAGGAGAGGAGATGAAAATGTGTTGCTCTGGGAGTTGCTGGTTCAATGCTGGGTTTTTTTTTTGTGCTTTGATACCTAACAGGTTTAAAACTGCTTCCATTCATCATTTGCCGAATCACACCAGACCTTCTGGATGGAATCCCTAATGCAAGATTCCATGTTTCATTCAAATACTAGTCTTAAGTGGCCAAAAGAATCAGAGCAGTTGAGATTAGCTGTGGAAAGCTCCTCAAACTTAGTTGCAGAACTTCTTCATCTCTCTGGGATAGTGTCAGACTGGGGCCCGAAAACCAGTCGGCCAGCCCATGACTAGCCTGCAACGTTCATGCTGATCCCACCCCAGTGTGCTTCCCAGACAGTCAAAAACTGCAGCATTCCAACAACAGATCGTAGGCAGGGGTGGCAACTTCAAGCTGATGGTTCTGAAGCATTGTAGGCGACAGATAATATGGCAGCGATGAGTGTGACAGCCATGATGCAAAGCTTATAGCCTTGAGGCTGCGGTCACTCATCTTCTGGAATAGCCCGGAGCTCCTTCCTCCGCCTTCTGTGTGGAGGACAGCTTATAAATCCACCGAGCACTGTGTGTTTCTTGTGTGTTTCCACTGCAATGTAGGAGAAACGCACAATGTGAAAGTGGCCATTGTCTACTTTTGGATTTGGATGACAATTTGATTTAGCTTAAGGTCAAATTTAAATCCCGAAGGGTTAACAAATGTATATATATAAAAGCGAAGAGAGGGACTGCCAGCTCAGACCCTAGAGCCCACAGAGTCAGCCGCTCAACAGATACACCAAAATGTTAATAATTACATTAGTCAAAATACTTTATTTAATAGCCCAGACATATCTTAAAAACAATTAAAAACATGATTGCTGGCACGGGTGTATTGTGGACTACTTTACATATGTCATAATAATACATTAATCCTAATTCATTATATACAAAAGAATCAAATATATGCCTAGGAGTTTCTCCTAGAGATTGTGCATATAGTGTGTGCAAAAACAGCCTCAAGAGAGGAAAAGTGCCAATATTAGAGGCCAATTCATTAATAGCGCCAGGTAGCGACAGATGAGCGCCAGTAGCGTGATTTTCACAGCGCCAGCTAGTATTCGCTGTGCTTGGCCGGGGTTTGCTTGTTGACAGCGACTCAGTCGGTGTGCGGTAATGTTGAATACGGGGTAAGGGGTCGCTGTTTCACAGGTTCCGCGTTGTATGGGTGCGCCTGACAGCGAATGGCCAGAGCGAACGGCTTGCTGCAGATTCATTAACAAATCACGCTCAAAAATTTCTCGCGCTGTGAATTCCTTGTTTAAACCCCAGAGCGCTGGCGGCGATGTGTGTAAAGTAGTTTTTAACCCCCAAACAACCTTTTTTTTTATGTAAAAATTATACAAGATTTTCTAAACGTTTTGTAATATGAATACATGAATATCAGACCTGTAATATCAATTCTGCACAATTTTTTTTTTTTTTTACTTAAAAAAAAAAAACCTAACATTGCAGAAGTGGTCACAGAATTTTTGACATTAAAAAAAAAAAAAAAAAAAAATTAATAGCAATTAATTATGATTATTTAAAGATTGCTCCATTGAAATGCATTGGACAACGCCAGGGAGCGCCAGGTCATACCTGTCGCTGTGATGGGATTAGCAGCGGCGCTGTTCGTTGCAGTCGGCTACATGATGAATCCCGCGCTAGCTGACGCTCTCGCTGGCGCTAGCCTCATTTAGCGTGATAAATGCGTCATTGTGACCGCCGCCGGGCGTACTTGATTCGGTAGCTGCCATTAGCTGGCGGTACCTGGCGCTCGTCAGACACTACCTGGCGCTAGCCCTTGATAAATAAGGCCGTTAGTAATTAAGATCAAAGATAAGAGGCCACATATGGCCAAAAAGAAGAATGTGTATCAATAGATAGCCGTAATCTAAAGTGCAGAGTGCAAGAAAATGCAAAGTGCTCTAAGAATGGAAAACTTCAGGGCATATACAGTGAGACTGTTGACACAGTAACAGCTCATTTAGAAAAAATGAGAGCAATATCCAAAAACAATCTACATTACCACATGATATCTGATTAGGTCCTATTCCACCACCATGTCCAGCATACCAGTACCACTGACGCGTTGCGTGGCAATCGATCTCTGCCACTTCATCAGATGTATATAATGAATTAGGATTAATGTATTATTATGACATATGTAAAGTAGTCCACAATACACCCGTGCCAGCAATCATGTTTTTAATTGTTTTTAAGATATGTCTGGGCTATTAAGTAAAGTATTTTGACTAATGTAATTATTAACATTTTGGTGTATCTGTTGAGCGGCTGACTCTGTGGGCTCTAGGGTCTGAGCTGGCAGTCCCTCTCTTCGCTTTTACATTAATTCCTGCCCGGTGACCGGGTAATTGGGCCCATTTCAGCCAGCATCCAGAGTAGAAGTATAGAAATATTTAGCGCTGTGCATATATATATATATATATATATATATATATATATATATATATATCCCAATGTTCTTTTTAATTCCTCGCAACTGAAATACTATCCATTTGCCTGGTGTGTCTGGCATGAAAAAAGAAGGGGATCCGAACCTGAAATAAAACATACAAAGCTACCCCAATATAACATGGTCCGATGTAAGGCAGATTCTAAAATAACAGGGTCCAGCCTTGGGTCCCGACATTTAGACATGCAATGCACTTATCCTCCCTCTATGATGCCTGTGTTCAGTATAATGCGGCCTCCTTTACTGGTAGCAAACAACAGCTTTATCTTGAGGTCGCAGTGTATCGTAGGGTTGGCCCAAATGAACTGCTGGCAGTGCAGAATCTTACTCATCTCTATTTATCTTGGACACTGGAAGAGAAGTAATGGTATAACAAATTGTTAATATAATGTATTATTTTTCACTGGTTTCAAGCTGTATAAACATAACTTTTTTTTTAAATATTTTGTGAGTCAGCAAAAAAAAAAAACTTTTAAGCTGAGCGATGAATGGTTCTTACTGTATTTTCTTATCTCACTCTAATATGATGTCAATTAACTCTTACAAAGAAATAGACCAGTAGTAAAGACGGTATTATTTTATTTTTCAAAATGAAACTAAGCAAAAAAAAATTGAATGAACAATAATAACAATGCTATGCGTACAGATATTTTTGTGTTTTTTTTTTTGTAATTAAAAATATAATGCAAAAACAAAATGGAAAGTTGTTAAGTGATGTGCCAAAGGTCGTGCCTTTGTTTAACTGAATGTAATAACATTTCGAAAAGGTTATTTTTGAATGAAGAAGCAAAGGTTAGGCCTGATAAAAAAAATGCAAATTGTAGTATATTTAATGCAAGAATGTGTACAAAATGCAGAATGTGTATACATTTTTTTTTATTTTTTATTTTTTGGGATAAATATTAAATGGGCTGTAGAATTCCTTGTGCCATATATCACTCTGAGCCATGAAAAATAACTAAAAAAATGTATTTCACACGTGCCATACAAATACTTGGAGGCCGATTCATTAATAGCGGCAGGTAGCGACAGTTGAGCGACTGTAGCAGTATTTTCACAGCGCCCGCTAGTAGTCGCTGTGCTTGGCCGTTGTTCGGGTTGTTGACAGCGACTCAGTCGGTGTGCAGTAATGTTGAATATTGGGTGAGGAGTCGCTATTTGACAGGTTCCGCGCTGTATGGGAGCGCATGATAGCGACTGGCCATAGCGACCGGCTCCCACCATATTCGTTAACAAATCACGCTCAAAAAAATTCTCGCGCTGTGAAATGCTTGTTTAAACCCCAGAGCGCTGGCGGCGATGTGTTGAAAGTAGTTTTTTAACCCCCAAACCACCAAAACAAGTTTTTAAAAATAATTTTGTAATATGAATACATTAATATCAGACCTGTAATATCAATTCTGCACAATTTTTTTTTTTTTTTTACCTTAAAAAAAATATCTAACATGGCAGAAGTGGTCACAGAATTTTTCACATTTAAAAAAAAAATAAATAAATAAAAAATAACAATGAATTATGAATATTTAAAGATTGTTCCATTGAAATGCATTGGAGAGCGGCAGGTAGCGAGAGGTCATACCTGTCGCTGTTCAAGGTCGGACGCTGGCGCTGTGGGCTGAGGCTGGAATAATGATGAATGAGTCGCTATCTGGCGCTATCTCAGTCGCTAAGCAGGATTGGCTTGATAAATGTGTGATTGTGGTGGGGAGCCGGCGTTCTCGTGGCGGGGCCCGTCATTACCGGCCGCTCACCAGTCGCTACCTGTCGCTATTCCTTCATAAATAAGGGCCTTTGTATTTCTTTGTTTACAGAATTTTTACACTGACAATAAATAAAAAAAAAAAAAGCAAAATAATCTAATGACAGTTCGTCGTAAGGCAGCCAACTTACCCTCCAAAATCAAAACTATAGATTGCTAGAAAATATTTAGATATTTTGTATTCAGAGTTTATACATCGCAAGGTGCAAAAAAAGCTTAACATAGCACATTACATGTGATTAGCTTTTTTCCAGTACAGCCAAAAATAAAAAATCAAAGCGGCTGTTGCGATGACAGTATGTATCTAATCAATAACATGAGGAATATTTTATTACATAAAAAAAAAACTAAGGAGATTACTTATGGTTCAGCAGATCCCTATTTTTCATGCAATAGACAACTTCTATATTTTTAAGAATGTCATCAGTGATAGCAACAATTGCATCCAAATGGAAATAACGTACGGAAATACGGAAAAAATGGAAATATCGAAAATCGCCCCCTTAAAATCAAATTCTGAAACTTAAAGCACAACTATAGGCAAACGCTTAAAGCAGACCTAAAGCCACATCCTCTAAAATCTTTCTGGATGCCCCTAGAAATTCCCAAAAATCATGCTTTTAATACTCACCCCTTTGCACGTCTGGGTCATTAGAAGCCAGAAGCATCACCAGGTGAACACACATGTGCCATGCAACCTGCCCATCATACATGGCATCCATGCTACTGGAAGTCGTGTGGGGTATGGAAGCATTGTGGAGGTCAGGGTAAGCATCAGCACTGGGCATACCTGGGCAAGTGCCGGGGTCCCTGCACCATGGGAGGGCCCCCCGCATTCTTTCTTATTACTCTGGGCAGCCTTTATGCAGGACTCACTATCCAGTAACCAGAACTAAGGACTGTCAGCCAGGGGCAGATTGGCCATTGTATTTCTTTTCTTCAGCTATTTCTGTCAGTCCCCCTATTCTTCCTTTCTTTCCTTCTATTATTTTCTTTCCTTCTAGTCTGTTTCTTTCCTTCTTAAAGTGGACCAACACCCAGGATTTTCACTATCCTGGGTGTTGGTCCACTTCCGCGGGGCACCCCGACCGGGGGTGCCCCACTGTGTGAAACCCCCCAGAAAGCCCCTAAAATCTTACATTATCGGCGACGGACAAGAGACGGATAAGCCGCCGCCTCTCGGGTGCACGCCCTGCTAGAGGGACGCACGGGAGGCGGTGGCGGCGGCTTATCCGTCTCTTGTCTGTCGCCGATAAAGTACGTTTGTAGGGGCTTTCTGGGGGGTTTCACACAGCAGGGCATCCCGATTTCGGATGCCCCGGGCCGATCAGGGGTGGGTGTTGGTCCACTTTAAATATGCCATTCCTTTTGTTTCCGTTTTCTGTCAATCCTTCTATTCTTTCTTACTTTCCTTCCATCTCCTTTTTTCTCTCCCATTTCCTTCTCTCTTTCCTGCTGTTTTATGTCATTCCTTTTATTCTTCTGTCATTCATTCATTCCTTTTCTTTGTTTCTAACATTCATCGTATGATTCGCTCTCTGTTTCTTTCTATTTATTTTTTTTATATCCCATCTTTCCATCTATTCTCTCTCTTTGTCATTACATTTCACTCTGTTTCCTGCTTTCATTTTTTTCTGTCATTCCTTCTATTATTTCAGTCTTTTGCTCTTTCTGTCATTACTTCTATTATTTCAGTCTTTTGCTCTTTCTGTCATTCCTTCTATTATTTCAATCTTTTGCTCTTTCCGTCATTCCTTTTATTATTTCGTTCTTTTTCTCCTCCTGACATTTCCTTCTATTATTTGTTCTTTCCATACTTCATCCTTCATCCTTCATACTCCAGGCTTCATCAGCATGTATGGAGTATCTTAACACACTGCAAGGGGCGCATTGAGACCCCATCGCCCAAGGGCCCGCATAAACCTGGAGCCGACCCTGGTGGAGGCGATGGGTTCTTAGGCATAATTAGGTTTTTTAGGTTAGATTGCCCACCTTCATCTCAAATCAGCATAGCTAAGGGATATGCACAATTGGAAAGGCTCCATTTTAACACAGCATTATCAGCACCTGTCAGTCACTGGTGCCATATTGAAAAGATTACGCTGTAAATAATGACATTACTGTATGGTTCATTTAACAGCTGATACATTGCCCTGATCTCCCAGATAATTGTGATAGCTGCTGGGAGGAGTGACAAGGAAATATAATATATTACATATATAATTATAATATAACCCTTAGCAAACAGAGTGGTATTACTGGAATCTTAAATCGGACCTTCACCCTGAATAAGAGCCTATCTTATATGTTTCCCCCCTGTACATACAGATTTCCCACATTAATCCGGACCTTCACCCTGAATAAGATCCTATCTTTTATGTTTCCCACACCCTGTACATACAGATTGCCCACATTAAAAATCATCCTTCCTGCATCTACTGCATTTTCCGAGCTTGTAAACATCCAAGATGGCGGGACATAGAGTCTTAAGCTGCTGCAAACAGGAAGTGTCTTCTGCAGTTCTCCATTGTGGGATTGTTGTCCTTTTCCTGACCCCAACTCTGCTCTGTTTATGCAAAGCACAGCTATAACTTGCCCCCCCCCTGTACTTTTGCCCCCTCTCCTCAGAAAGTGTGATGCATCTGAGGCAAGATGGCGGCCCCCGCATCATAAAGTCCTGAACAGAGTTGCAGCCCAGTGGGGGAAAGAATAAAAAGTAAGTGGCTAAAAATGTAAAATATATTAATTTTAGATGCTGGGGAATAGTTTTTAGGGGTTTGAACTTTTAATTAAATGATACTGACGGTCCGGTTTAATTGTAATCAAACACAGCCTCCCACACAAGGGAAGAGTTGCTCCTAAACTGAAAAGAGACAGAAGGTTAAAGTGCACCTATACTCAGAGACAAGTATATGTAGTCACTGTCTATCCCCAGCCCAGTGCCCCAAAACGGGCCATGTTTTTTTTTTTCTACCTCAGCCTTTGTCTAATATTCATAACAACACAAACTGGATTCAGTTGGCCATATTGCTCCCTGAGCAGCCCCTCCCCCAGTGATGATGCAATCAATTAGAGTACACACAGCCCAGCAATAGAAGCACTTCAACCTAACTGCCATTATGTGACAAATGAAATAATTAGCATATGGCTGCCATTCACCATAATACTACTTCCTGTTGTTTTTTTCTTGGTGTTTTTATGGATATTTTGGGCTGTTTTGGGGCACAGGTCCGGGGATAGAAGGCAGCCACATAAACTTCCTTTCTGATGATAGGCGCACACAAACTTTTGTGTTTGAATCATGCTGAGAAAACTGAGCAGAGCAGCAGCATTGGTAGTGTAGGTTTATAGAATCAAAATAAATAAGTTTTTTATGGGTGATCAAATTCATGTGGCTCTTTAGAGTTTGCCTACAGTTGTTCTTCAATGTAAACAGGATACAAGGACCCTCAAGTGCCTTTTAAATATTTTTTTTCCCTAAAGATCATTTAGCTTAATAAAAACGGTGAAGTAACAGTAACATTTACCAGCCAAATGGGGAAAAAAACTTAAACAATGTAAAACTGAAAAGGATACATATACAATATAGGGGAATTTATTTTAAACACATGCGTATCTGCCTAGTTTGTATCAACCCACTCAAAATGAAAGAAAACTAAACTTAATTTATAAAAACTATATATCCAAAAATAACATTATAATACGGCTAAAATATTCTCCATAGGACATTTCTCCCTTAGTAAATGAATTCAGGACAAACATTGAAACTAAAAAGGAAAGTCTACTTTTGCACCCCCCCCCCCATAGACCTCAGATCAGGGATGACATAGGGACACAAGCTCCCTTGCTTACCTTCCACAGGCTCCAGCTGCGTCTGTTGCGTCTCCTGCACTCCCGGTATCTGAAGCCGGGTGCCACACTTCCCGATTCCAGCCTGTAGGTGGGTCTTGTGCGGTGTTTTAGGCCAAAACAAGGAGTCTATTAGGCTTTGCTTAATTTATCTGTTTTTGCTATACAGTCACAACTTAAAGTGGACAAAAACCCAGGATTTTGAGTATCCTGGGTTTTGGTCCGTGCCCCGCTGTGTGAAAACCCCCAGGTCACTGAAACCAACTCACCTGTTCCCGGTCCTATGGCACATGCGCGGCCGCTCATCTAATCAGCGTGTTCGGATCCGCTGACGTCACGTCATCTAAGCCTTCATTTTAGAGGAGCGTCTCCCAGCACAAGGCAGCATCCCCCGCTACCCTCTAATGGGCATTTGCAAGTGCCTGGCGGGGGCACGCGACCTGCTAGAGGGATAGCAGGGATGCATGTGTGGCTCCGTTGGACCAGGAAACAAAGTAACTGTATGGGCGACCTGGGGGGGTTTTACACAGCGGGTCATCCCGATTTTGGATGCCCCGGGAGGAGGGAATCGGTTGGCCCGGGAATCTTATAGATTCCTAGGCCGATCGCCGTAGGTTTTGGTCCACTTTAATGAAAAATGCTTACCAATATCTGAAATGGGCCAGTTTTCATAGATGCACCTCACATTGCGAGAGTTATACATGCAGCATTTTCAGCGCAACACATGGCTGGCGCAGACAAATAGAAGTCTATGACAAGGCAAGTGTAATGCAGGAATAACACGTTGTACTGTGCCTTACCTTTGCTGCACTTGCCATGTGTCCTGCTGTTACATTGTAAATCGGCAGCTAAATCTCTGCAGTTACATTGTAAACAGCCTGGTGCATGGATGCTGTTACAAGGTAACATTGGCTGCACCCTGATGCGTTATATTGTTTAGCTTTGTATAGTGATGTGTGAGTGATTGCTTCATTGCACTGCTGTTAATGGAGCGATCCCTCTTAAACGGTACTCCCTCTTAAATGTTACAAAACAGGGTGTTTTGTCTGATCAGGGGCAGAATCCTGATTGACGGGGGGCCCCCTCTCTATAAACCCCCTAAAGCTCCTGTCACCCCTGGCCGTTTGCATCGCGTTGGAGTATAAATGCTCCTGCGTGTGACAAGCAGCCCAAAAACGATTAATGGGCCCTTTTCATATCAGTCCACTGCGGTTTGCAAAATGCTGCATGCAGTGCTTTGCCCACGGCGCAACTGCAACCCACCACCATAGAAGTCTATGGGCGCGACATGTATTGCGCTTTACCTGTGGTGCGCTGTGCTGAAAGGGCAATACTCACCACCACCTCCCAATCCATTGCTGCTGGTCCCCCGCTGCCCAGCCTCCGGTCAGGCACTGCTGCAGACAGCTTCTTCAGTCCTCTGATCCAGCAAGGACTAGCGGAAGGCCTCCAAGAGGTGACTACAGCTGTGCCTGTCCAGAGATGGTGGTCCTGCTAGTGCCACCCGAGCTCCTGCCATCACTGGGAGCCAGAGCTCCTACTACTGACTCATCGTCTCCGGTAATGCTGCCTTCAGAGGCCTATGCTTGGGGACAGGATACACAGGGTGGTGCACCAGAGGCACAGTGTGCTGCTGCCCCTGTGTGTCTTTAACACAATAGTGGTGGAGTCGCACTGTGTAAAAGGAGCCTAAATCTTACCTGTTACTGCCCTCCCCTGGCGAAATGTGGCCGTGTGATTGGCCAGCCAATAAAAGAGCCTCCTCTTTTATCGATTGGGGAATCCAAAGCGGACCAACACCTATTTTTTTGTAAAATGGGTGTTGGTCCAGTTTAAATATGCTGTATTTGTCTGTTTTATGGGTGCCTTGGCTGAGCTTTGTACACCACCATACACCTTCGAACAGCCGAAAGAAATAAGTTTAGCAGCCAACTTTAGACACCAGGGTTGCGGTAGAGTAATAGACGCATCAGGAGCCAGTAAAAGGTAATCAGAAAAGTGCCCCTCTAGAATCCCTCATCTAGACATTCCCTCCAACTCCAACCTCAATTACTCTGGGTTTTAAAGCAGACTTCCGGTCAAAATTATCTAGAGGTCCATCACATCTACACCCCTAGTGGATCCCAATTTTACATGCCTTGGTAGTTACAAGGCCTGAATAACTTTTCCCCTATGAAGCTACTGGTGGACAATGTAGTTCACCAGGGCTACTGACGTGCAGGGAACGAAAGAGCAGTGTGTGAGCTTGGACCTAATGTGGCTGCCACCGGTGAAGAGTACTCGATTTCTGGCTTCCTGTTAACTGGCAGACCATCCCAAGTCATGATGTCCAGTGGGTGAAGGTCTGCTTTAAATAATGTAGATAACGATCCACACCTAAAACTCCTAGACATCCATTCTGCTTTCACACCTACCCAGGTACTGGGTCTCTATTTTCCTGCATGACCATAAATTGCAGAAGCCACCGCCACAGCCGGGGTCTCCAGGGTCTCATTACATCCTGCAGCCAAGAGGAGACCCATAGGTGAATATGGTGGAAAAGCTGAACTAGAGGTGGCAAAAAGGGGAAGTTTAGGTGCTAGGGTGTAGATCTACTTTAATGTTAAACTTCATATTTACCGGACTGTTAGCACAATAATCCTAAATTAGGCTTTCTCATTGGTTTCGCTTATTCATGTATCATGGCAACTCAACATTTGGAGTGCCTTATTGCGGTCATAGATGATCATAATTCATTTACATGTTTACCGTAACGTGACGATAAAGTCTCAACTTGGTTCAGTGCCCTTCCGATGTCTGTGAGAAGAAGCTACAGCTTTAAAACAAAAAGGGAAAAAAACAGTTGTCTGTTGCTATGTGTTGTACAGTGGTAACGGCAAATCCACTTCTCAAAGTGTATAGCATGTTGTGGTGTCAAATGAAGCTGTGGTGTGCAACAGTCCTGTGTATCTTTTGTAATAGGAGGAACCGTTGAATACAATGTATAGTGTATTTCCATGTATGTGTACGACAATAATGACCTTGCTGAACCGCTAACAGTGTTACTCTTTATTTTTATTGTTATTTTTCACTTGCCATTGTCTAGATATTTTTGTCGCACTTTTGATTTGTTTTTTTCTGGGAAGATCTAAATGCTTTGACTTGTTTTCCCCTAAAAGACTCATTGTTGCTCTTGTAGCTTTCGATAGGTGGTCTTCATGCTTACCTTGTTGCCATCTGACATCTTTTGCTTCTTCAGTGTGAAGTCCAAATTCATTTTGTACATTGTAATGTAAAGCTTGTTCCAACCGACAGTAGATTGTCGGTTTAACTTTTCAGATATCTAAACAAAAAATGTATTAACACTGGTGGGGGAGGGGGGGTGTCTGTTTTGTTACAGAAATTGTCAACTTATTAAAGTGTTTGCTAACTATACACTTGTGTGTATCAATGTGTTTTTGTTACAATGTTCTTCTGCTGACTCGGAGGAGAATAGGTCACTGTAAGGTCTTGGGGTCTTCTTGGGCACAAACACAGGCATACAAAAAGGTTTTTAACTTAAATGGTTTATTTTTCCTTCCATAAATCCAACATAGTCTTCCTTCAGCATACAAATATAGGAAACACTGGTCCTCACAATAGATTGTTGTCACAGTTCTCCAAGTTCATATGGCCATCCAGGCCTACTCACAGTTTACTTAAACTGGACCAACACCTGTTTTTTCTTTAACGGGTGTTGGTTCCACTGTCTGCTCATCACAATAAGCTCGGGGGTTGGGGATGGCATCCAGAATGCTGGAGCCCCCCCTCGCAGTTGACCTCCTGGAACGGCCATCATGCTCATTTTCATTATGAGCCATAGCCGGGAAAGGGTTCCCGCGATTGGCCGCCGGGCGGTCACGTGGGCCATAGTCGCATCCTCTTTGCCGGCCACCGGCACGACCTGCCCACGTGACCGCCCAGCGGCCAATCGCAGGACTGGCTGGCTTGTAATGAAGGTGAGCATTACGGCTGTTCTGGGAAGTTATATGCAAAGGGGGCTCTAGCATTCTGGATGCCCCCCTGAGCTTATTGTGATAAACAGGCAGCAGGACCAACACCCGCTGTCTGAAAAAATGGCTATTGGTCCTGTTTAAAGATTCCTTTGGCGCTTCTGCTCTGTCGACAGGTCTCTATCCGGCCGTGCTCCTGGTGCCACCTGCACTTTGTTAGCCAACACGGCTGTCTGGCTGACAGTTCCTGGTGCCACCTGCACTTTGTTAGCCAACACGGCTGTGTGACAGAGAGAACATTAGCAGCCCCCTGAGGCTCATTGGCCTCTTTATACCACTCCTGGACTGGATCAGTAATGGACCTGGCTACTTGGCCAGCAGGACCCACCTAGCTTCCCTTACTGACCAGATTCCAGGACTCTATAGAGCACCGAAAGGGCCGGTAACACAAATAAAGTAATTCCTTCCTGGAGTCCTTTTGTTGCCTAACCCAGTACTTTCTAAACCAGAAATGCTCAAAGGAGACATTTTTTTACATCTTTTGGCAGACTAACTGCCAGAGTCACCCATAGGTAGGTGCTAAGAAGCAGGGCTGTGGAGTCGGTAAGCCAAAGTCTGACTCCTTCATAAATGGCCAATAATCAGTAATAACATATTTTCTGTAATAAAATGGTAAAATCAAGCTTTTTCTCACATTACATAAGCATTAAATAATCAGGGTACTTTGAGCATATTTATTAGAATAAATTTTCTGAATAAATACATTTTAGTTTCCGTCCAGGCAATAACACACTGCTATACTTACCCTTTGTCCCCCACAGCTCTGGAGCAGCACCAGATTACTGATGAGGGAGAAAAGGGATTCCATCCTCTATCGTTGGCATTCATCAATATGGCTTTATGACCCCCTAACACATTAATTGCAATAGAGGGGTCATGTTGAGGTACAGCGTGCTGAACCCATCTGGGCACATCTCCTCTTTTACAAATATAGAGGAGGCATGTGGGGGCATAAACAAGGTTCCAGCCTTGACAGCCATGACAGCACCATGAGAGGTTTCTGGTGCTGGGAAATTGAATTGCTGGCTCACCACCATTGGTTTGAATGAAGATGTTGGCGCTGCATGGGTAAGCTGAAGGGGACAAAAGTTGAGTATGAACTTTTTTTTCTGCCTGGACAATCCCTTCAATTTCCTGTAAGTTTCAGCCAAAGTAAGTAAGGGTCAGGTGACAGCATGAAGAAGCAGAGAACCAGAGAGACAGGGGAGATTAGAGAACAGATTATCACCACTAGAACATCCTGCTGGTTCTGCTGCTTATCACTGACTGATATAAACAATGGCCTTAGATTATAACTTACAATATTAGTAAGAGATTTTCTTTATTAAAGTGGACCAACACCCTCCCCTGATCGGCCCGGGAATCTATAAGACTCCCGGATCGATTAGCTCCCTGTGTGAAACACCCCAGATCCCCGAAAATCCTACCTGATCCTCATTCCAGCGGCGCATGCGCGGGCCGCCGCCTCCTCCTGTGCGTCCCTCTAGCAGGCGCGCTCCCTGTAAGAGGAACACGCGGGAGGCGGCGGCGGCCCGCGCTCAGCTTGTCCGTCGCTGCCTCTCCTTGTCCGGCGGCGGTGATTGGACGAGCGAGTCACGTGGGAGCAGGGTCAGGTGAGTTTTCGGGGCTTTCTGGGGGGTTTCACACCCACAATCGGGGTGCCCCACGGAAGTGGACCAATACCCAGGATAGTCAAAATGGGGTGTTGGTCCACTTTAAAGAGAAACATCAGAGGCCCTGGAGTCTAAAAGACCTTTCCGAATGGGTGGTACAGGCATGCCATGGGTAGAAGGTGAGTGGGGGTGCGGCTGTCCTGGCAGCTTAGCCATCAGCGGAGCCAAGTAAAAGCGAGTGTGCTGAGCACCGCTAAGCCTATCAGTGCACTTGCTCTCAGCCATGTCTGCGCTGTGGGAGCGAAAGGAAGTTGAGTTTATGGGCGTCCTGGGGGGATAAAAACAGAGCGGCGCATCTGATGCAGGAAACTGTGTGTTGTTCCTCTTTAGGCTGGAGTCACACAGGTACATCTCCAACTCTAGCCAACACTAACCCCGACTCAGTTTCGTGATGTCTTTTCCTACACTTCTTAACAGTCAGAGAAAATCCCTTCCAGCAACTCACTAACATAAGAGCAGGGACTATTTTTCTAACTTTGTTGCAGAGATAGGTTTAAAAATATAACAATCCCCATTCAAATATCCTATCATCATGACTTGACATTGCTGTACATATTCTATAGCGGCATAAAATAAAGTATGCATAGTATAAACCGAGAAAGACAGTAAAAACATAAACATATATAGAAGGCAAACTATCCTATTTGTGTAAGAAGAGCACATTCTACTATAAAGCCCCTTACAATTCTTAAATGTATCCTGGAACAAATAAAAGGAATCTCCATAAAATATGTTTTAGGCTTGCAATCTAGAAAATCATCACTAGATGGCAACAATGTAATGCAGTTTAAATTTTTAGAACAATGAAAATGCTCGTTACAGGAAAGTTTGGCACAAATCTTTTGCTAGAGGCATAACATCCACCGAAAGTGAGTTCTTGACCAGTGCTTTAGGTTGGGTGGTGGCAGCAACACCAAGTGTAAGACAGGTCACGGAAGTGCTTGACATACTAACATTGAAGCAGAAGCCCAAAACAGTTAAGCAGGGGAAGCTTTGTGCCCCCTGACATCCACTGATTTAAGGTAATGGATCTCTCAGGCTTATAAGATTGATAATCATAATTAGGGATGAATAAACCCCAAAAGACGTCCAATAACAGCAATCCTGTCAAATTCACAGTGCCATGCCTGATTAACCAGAACTGCCAGTCCTGGGAATTTAAGGTCAAGATGCTGCTGATGAGAGAATGTACGTGGACATTTATTCAGGAACATATGCCTAATCCATTACCAGATGATTAGCTAGAAAAGGTTTAGAAAGCACAGAGCACTATCTCCCTCAGCATAGACGATAATCAGACTTGTGTGCAACTGCAAAGGAGATGTGGGATGAGTTACAGAAAGTGCATGAAGGCTCAAATCTGGATCTGGATCATATGCAGGACTATGTAAGAGACACCCTAGAGGAGCGCCTCAGAAGCATTGGGGAAAAAATTATAGATTTTCATGTTGCTGCACTTCTACTAAGTGGCCTTCCGGAAAGTTATAAAAAACTTGTCACTCCACTAGATGCCTGGTAATACAAGAGCAACAAAAGCAGAGTCTCTAAGCAAAAATAATGAATCCAGAGCAGAGGCAGCATTACAGACACAGGATTTCTCTAAAACAAATATATAGCTAACTAAAGGATATTCATGAATGTTTTGAGGGTAAAAAGTCAGGGCACCTAAAAAAAACTGCAGTTTGGAAAATTAGAATGAGTCATCTTCAGAAGCAGAAAGTTCAGCAGAAAGGGTCAACTTTGCTGTGGAGGAAGCTGATGCTCCTGAATATATTGAGGCTGATAAATGTATTGAAGACGCGTTTAATGTAAACACAGGTACAGTTGCAAGGAATGCATGGTGTGAAGACTCAGGTACAACCAGCCATATGACAAACAACAAAACCTTTTTTTAAAACCTTCAATGAAAGCAAGTCAGAAAGAATTATCTTAGCTAATGGTCAGTATATGACTTCAGAAGGTGAGGGAAATGGTTATATCCACAGTCCTGTTTTCTCATCGCAAACCAGAAAAATCCCAAAAAAGGATGTGTTATAAGTTCCCAGTCTTGAGAATAATCTTTTGTCAGTGAAAACGCGCACAGGGGAATGTAGTTACTTTTCAAAGGAGGGACACGCTCTAGCAAAATTAAAAAGGTGAACTTTATCAGCTAAAATGCAAAGAAAGTGTATACAGTGCTAGACAAGTTCTGCATAAAAACTGTATCCATGTATAGCACATATAGAGACCCAGAAGCAGTAAGGAAGCTAGCTCAACAACAGCTTGCAGATAGAATTGCAATAGACCAATGCAGTTAATTTCTGAAATGCACCAGTGAGTCTCACGTAGCTGCCTCTCCTACCGTTAAGTGCCAGCTATGTGAGACTCACGTAGCTGACTTTAAACCCCCACAGAAAAAAAAATAAATAAAAGTTAAAAACTCACCTGAACTCTTGTTGGATTAGGCCGGGTCTTCTCTTCACCCAGGGGGCATCCGACCCCCCCCCCCCCCGGGGCTCTTCTCTCCTGACCAAAAGAGCACCCCCCGCTTCGGCCACTGGCATAATTATCTGTAGAAGAAAAAAATGACATTTACTCGCCTGCAGTGGCGATCCCTCCCACGGGGTCTCCACTTCCCCGGGGGGCCTCCGAACGCCCACCCCCGGGCTCTTCCGTGGTGGGGAGAGGGCTGTGATCCCTGGCACCCCCAATTACCTGTCTCCCCAAAGGCCAGAGGGGGTGCAAAAGAGCCCGGCCCATGGAGCTTGTAGCCAGCAGTCCCCATAGCTCGTCCCGGGCTGGTTATGATGGGTAAGCGGGCCCCATGTCGTTTTTTATGGATTTTTAAGGGTTTTTAACCCTTAAAATTCCCCAAAAATGGGGTCCCCCCAAGGAGGGGGAACCCTATGTAATTTTTTTTTTTAATTGACCCCTTATGCTCTGTCGCCCAGCAGCTATAAATGGCTTCCAGCAGCAGCAGCAGGAGAGCAGAAGCCATGTGATCAGCGTGGAACACAGTGCCCAGGGATGGATGAAAGGGAAGTATTAAAAAACAAAAAAAACTATAAATAAAATATTTTTATTCCTGGTCTCTGTGTGTTTTTTTACACCTAACCCTTTGTCAACTGGTAAGGGATCCACTTGTGGTGCGAGCGGTGGAGGGGTCGCTGCCCCTGCTGGCATGCGTCTCTCCGCCTGGCGGCGTGCCTGCACGGCGGTGGAGAGAGCGTCAGTGCCGTCGGAAGCCCAGGCGTGTGGGCGGAAGCAGCAGGTGGCGGTGAGTGTCCCTCCCGCCGGACTATAAAGGTGTCTTTGTATTGTGTAAGCATCACCCCTTGAGAAGCCTTGGACGCTTGGCGGAGTGCGCGGGGACAGCTGCAATAGACCCCTGGACGTGATTTATTGGCGGTATTTGGTTGCTCACTGATAATGATTTTTTGACATGCATAGATTGTCCCTTGCATTTCCTTGCTCCCATAGCATAATTTTGTATGTAATTGTATTTAGGCACATGTAATTTTTTGGCACTAGGCACTTTGAATATAAGGTTGTTATTGATTGAGAATAGTCATGTACTTCATTGATTTAGAATAGGGTAATGAGCACTATGCACTTTATTTAATCATGTTTGAGGATTTTTCTTATATATTTGTATATATTTTCTCTTTTAGGGTAGTTTTTTATATGTAGCTCCTTTGGGAGGTTAGTAGAGATATATTTTTTTCACATTATTTAGTCACAATAGTTGTAGGGGCATATTGAATAACTTTGAAGGATCTCTTTGGGAGCAGTTTTATTTTCCACCAGCTGGGGGCAGGAGTATTCTTCAGATATTCCTATGTAGTAGACAGAGGATTCCATGTGAGCAATCTATATCCGCAGATATAACCTTTTGATATATATAATGCTTTGATATTGTGTGTTATTAATTGTCATCTTATTAGTATTTTATACTATCCAGGGGCAATTTGGTTTTAACCTTTGTTACGTGTGTGTTTTGTATGTAGTTTTTAATCATTGCGCTAATAATAAACATCTAGATTTTTTCCTGGTGGAGTGCCCGATTTTTGGAATTCTATTTTTGGGTTTTGTGTTTTGTGAATGATTTTTCTAGATACACGCTTGTCCACCTGCTGCACAGCAAAGATGAAGTATCAAAGAAACTTGAAGAATATCTTGCTGTAGTGTTTAACAAATCTGGATGAATTGCGAAAGCCCTGTGTACGGATAATGGAATTTAAATATACAAGTGGAAAGGTACAAACCATTTTGAAAAAGAAAGGAATCATGTTCCAGACTACAGTGCATGCCATTGGGATATGTGTGGCTGGGGTGCACACCACAATGGGGTGCAAACTGTATATACAGATTTCCCACATAAAAAATGATCTGTTGCATTTTCTGAGCCTCTAAACATCCAAGCTCGTGGGCCATGGAGTCTCAGGCAGCCTGCAGACAGGAAGTTTCTTTTAACTATACCGCTCATCATTGTGGGATTTCTGTCCTTTTCCTGATCCCAGCTCTGGTCTGTCTGTGCAGTGCACAGCTATAACCTGCCCCCCTGCACCCCCCCCCTCTCCTCTCCTCAATATGTCCTGCTTCTAAAGGCAAGATGGCGGCACCCATAGTCCTGTGGGGGAAAAAATAATAAGTAAGTGACCAAAAACTTAAAATGTATTCATTTTAGATGCTGGGGAATAGTTTTTTTTAAGGGTTCTGGCTTTTTATTAAATGATGTGGAAGGTCCAGTTTTACTGTTTGCACTAAAGAAATGTCAGCTAACAGGGCCATAGAGTTGCAAGGTGCAAAAGCAGACCCCACACTCCTGGTGTTTGTGTGTGACCCCAGCCTCTCTGGTCACCTATTACCTCTCTCCTGGAAATGGAGATTCCAGCTCCGGCAGATCTGCCTGGACTGCAGTGTGCTGCTTCCCCTGCCATGCACAAAGGTGCCCTCGATTCTCACACACACAGGGCATGTGTAAGAGTTTCTTCAGCTACTCATCACTCCCAGTAGAGATGAGCGAACTTTTGAAAAGTTCGATTCGCCTGATTCGCCGAATTTCACAAAGAAATTCGGGTTCGGCCGAATCGAACTTTTACGAAGTTCCCCATCAAAAATGCCGGCATGGTGGGAGCGGGCCGGCCGGTTCCGCGCTGACCGCTCCCACCATGCCGGCCTTTAAAAAACAAAAACAAAACAAAAAAAAAGCATTTTTGCCGGCATGGTGGGAGCGGTCAGCGCGGAACCGGCCGGCCCGCTCCCACCATGCCGGCATTTGAGAAAAAAGGCAAACACTTACCTGCAGGTCCGGAGCGTGGAGGCCGGCGCCGCTCTCAGCTGTCATCTGAGGGCGCTTTTTTTTTCTTTGTTTTTTAAATGCCGGCATGGTGGGAGCGGCCGGCCCGCTCCCACCATGCCGGCATTTTTTTTTTTTAATTTCAGGAAAAATTCGATCGGCACGAACCACAAAATATTCGGGTTCGTGCCGAATCGAATATTTCCTGAAATTCGGAGCGAATTCCGGTTCGTCCGAACCGGTTCGCTCATCTCTAACTCCCAGCTCCCAGGTGTGTCTGCAGACATCAGATGTAGGGAGGGAGGGATTAACCCTTCAATCGGATGATAAAGGAAAAGCACAGAAAAGATGAATTGATTGCAGTAGGGGCATCATGACTGGGACCAGCCCAGGCCCTTTGGTGCGCCTCTGCTTGTCTGTGCAGCTGCCAGCCACAGCAAACGGGATCGTGAAGCTTTGTCTGCGCTGGTTTTTGCAAATTACCTGTTAGGGGTTCTCAAGAACCAGTGCAATCCGACTGAATCCCACCCCTTGTTGGAATAGCTTTAATGCAACAACTACATCCTATATATGACTGTCTGCTTGTTATGCTATTGATAGAGTTAGTTTAAAGAAAAAAACAGGAAGTCTTAGGCAGATCATGTGACTGTATGCATAGTGTGTTAATCTGCTAACAGAAAGAAACTCTTTCCTTTGCTCCATGTGGATATGTGTTGCTGAAGTATCCTATTCTTGTATACGTTCCTAATTGTTGCTGAATAAGCAGCTGTTGTTTCTGCACGCTGGAAGAGTGTCATGTACAACTTCAGCCAACAAAATCAATGGGGACTGGAACTCTGGGGGGCGATTCTGAATCTGCACCTATCAAGGGGCCCCCAGAGGCAGAATCGAGGATAAAAAAAATTGTGATGGTGGGTTTGGTGGGAGGCAGGGGGGCTTATAGGACACAGGAAGCCTTCTGTATCATAGATATCTGCATTAAAACATAGGGAGTTGCTCACAATATTTAAAGTGGCACTGTAATACCCTATCTTGGCATATTCTAGAACACATGGGTCAGCTATTTCAGTGTGCGATATTTCAATGTTGGTATTAGGGAGGTACTAGAACCTATATAATCTAGAGTTCCATTAGAACTGGTTGATCAGTTGCTGGAGTGGAACAGAAGGAAGAACCGAGCAGGTAACCAGAGAGAAGGTGGGAAGCTAATCTGGGATTTAACCAGACTGTAGCCACCAAGGACCTGTGGAGGAATTTAAGTCTCAGGTACTTAACAGTGTGGATCAGACTGTGATGTAAGTTTGGAGCTGTAAAAAAAAAAAGAGGCTGGCAGTGGTTATTGTTAGTGCTGCACTGTGATGCTGTATCAAGATGGATTTGTGTAGCATGGATTTCATGAGTATAAAATATCCAATAGTTTGTCCAGGTTGAAGTAAACACATTCCGATTTATAATGATCCAATTTGATGTATAATGATCCAATTCAATGAGAACAGATATTCTGTTGGAATATACCGTTCAGTTTCGGGCACCAGTTCACAGAAAGGGTGCAATAATTGTTAATGTTAGCGGTTATATTTAAATAATAAAAAACAACTTTCCCCAACCAAGTCCCTTAGTTGAACGTAAAGGGCTATTTTCAACCATATTAACTATTTAACTATGCAAGATATTTGGCAATACTTGAACAACGTTTGTCCAGCAAAATGTTTTAATTAAAAAAAGAAACCTTTAATTCCAGTAATTAATGAAAAATACAATGTCTGGGATTATAGTCTGTCCATTAGAAAGCAACCTTGCAGTGCAAGGGACTAAATAACTAAAATAACTGTTTTCCTAAAAAAAAAGTATTTTACGCAGATATGATATTCAGGAAGCTTTTCATTCTCATACATACTGTATTTCCTAATGTTTCACTCATAAATGCTGGCTATGCCATGATAACCATTAGTGTTGTTGTCCGGATTTGGGCATAAGTTAAAGGGACATTCCAGGCAAAGGGTTCAATTAGCCTGACAGAGGTGACATCTTTTATTCACCAGCACTTTTCATTCACTGTTAACCAGCATTGGCTGACTTTTTATGGTCCCCTGTGTAAATTCACTGTCCGCTATAGAGATACATGCAGTGCTGATGACTCATTCCAGCATGAGAGGTCCAGCACAAGGAAGAGAGTTCACTTGGGCTAGTTAGAAAATATGAAGCAGACTGAATGTAAAATGCAGCTCCTCACAGCCAGCATGGGAAAAGCAGAAATCAGGCTATACTAACCCTTTCCCTGTAATGCCGCCTTTAATTCAATCAGTGTTTATAAAAAAGGAAAAAGGAAGGTCCCACTCCTTCCACAACACCCACTAAAATATATGGCACCACTATTGATTATATAACAATAAAGAGTGTTTATTGATATTACTAATCAATAGTGGTGCCATATATTTTAGTGGGTGTTGTGGAAGGAGTGGGACCTTCCTTTTTCCTTTTTTATAAACAGTGGTTTCACCCTTTTGTGCACACTATATATAGACATAAATGTATGGTCCGGTGCAGTCTCATATTCGCTTCTTAGTATTTAGTTCAATCAGAATTGTGATAAATAGGTTTTTCTTGTCCAAAACAGAATATTTTACAAAAATGTACCAGAATGGAATAGCTATAGACAGCTGCCAGCAATACCTCCTGCGCCCTCCCCCAGAGACTTAAGCCTGGGGAAAAACTCAACAGAGGGGAAGGCCGGAGTGTCAAGTGTGTGGATGATGCAGATTTAGGAACACCAGGCAGCAAAGGAGGAAGATCTAGAAGGCAATAGAGAATTAAAGCTGACTGTAGCTGAGGGAAGACAGCAGGAAGTAATTGGTAGAGTGCTATACCATGCACTGGTTTCAGCGTGGAGAGTTTGCCCACAGATCTGGTTTTTGCTGGAGCCCTCCGTAAGGAAGGTCGGACTGTGCTGCAGAAATTTTGGCGTGCCACTACTGTTGCCAATATGGGAAAAGTCCAGTCCGGGTTTTCGGGGAAGCTGATGAAGGTAAGCCAGAGAGTCCAGAGCCAAGGAAAGCCATCATCCAGTGCCAAAGTTCAGAGAACCAAAACAGGTAGTCATCCAAGCCGGGAGTCAAGAACCAGAGAGAAGTCGGTGTCCAATTCCAGGCGGTCAGAGGCAGAGTGGGATCATAATCCAAGAGCCAAAGGGTCAGAGCCGTAGCGGGTCATAATCCAAAGTCAGAGCCGAAAGTCAAACCAGGAGGTCACACAGGAACAGAGGCAGACGTCACTCCAAGAAGATCTGCAGGCAACTTCCTAGTGCTGCAGGACTCCTTTTCAAAGTCCTTACATGCCCAGGAAGTGCCTGCCACTCATACGCATCGGGCACACAGGGTCAGGGGCTGTCCGGGCATGTTCAGACCAGCATACCAGTCACCTGCGTGACCATGCATGCCTCCGGCCATGACCAGCCCAAATGGAGATACCCGTTTAGCATGTGAGCACTCGCAGGGAAGAGCGCGCACCAGCCGGTGCAAGTAAGTAGGACCAGATCTCCTATCGTGACATGTATTTGAGCAATACTACAAATAGTAAATACTGTATTTTCTTTACATTTCTAATTAGCCCAAAACATAAATGAATGTAGTACCCCTCAATCAACTGCAGATGTCACTGTTGTTCTTGCATTATTCTCGGCAGCAGCAGGAGCCGATAGTTTGCAATCTCCAGAATCACATTGGTCAATTTCTCATTTCCTTCTGTTTGATGGCAGCAATTATAAAGATTACATTACATGCTCTCCCCTAGAATTATTGGCTGGATATGGCTGGTTAATCATATGTACCAAAATCAAAGAAAGCATAAGAATATTAACCCCTTTGCACGATCATACATCAACCATGCTTAAAAGTTCACTGGATTTTTTGTTGCCAAAGGCCAGAGGTCTAGCGTGGTCATGCATTGGAGAATTAGGGGGTTATTTATCAAGGGATAGCGCCAGGTAGCGCCTCGTAGCGGCAGGCAGTGTCTGGTGAGCGCTGGGCACTGAACACAAAACCACATTTATGAAGGCGATTCTGGTGAGCGACTATAACAGCGCCATGTAGCGTCCGATTCATCATTACAGGCGGCTCAGCGTATAGCGCCGGCGCTCTAGCTTCCAGAGCATCTGGTATTACCTGTCGCTACCTGCCACTCTCCCATACATTTCAATGGACGTTCCTTTTCATCTGTTTAAACAAGGTTTTTTGTTTTTATTTTTTTCTCTCAAATCATTGTGTGACCTCTCCTGGCCTAGAAAGAGTCATTTTTGAAAACTTTTTTGATTTTTAATATTTTTATGCAGAATTGTCATTACAGATCTTGTATTAAAGTGTTAATTTCACAATGTTACAACAATGTCATTCCATGTGTTTTCGCTTTGTTACTGGTGGATATGTGTTCCAAAGACGGACTTTAATAACACTGCATCTGGCGCTCTATGCTATAGCGACCAGATCCAGAGTGCCAACGCTCTGTGAGTCTACTTTTTTGTTGAACATGGTGCGAGTCGCTGAGAGTCAGTCGCACTGAGCTGGCGCTACCTTTCGCTCCCTGCAATACTGTACTGGTGTTAGAGAGCCCAACATACATCTCATTCATCAATGCCGGCCAGGTTACTACAGCGAATGAGGCGCTCTGCCCCAGCGCCCTATAGCTGATAACAGCGTATACTAGCGGTCGCTCTGAGCGCCACTATACAGACGCTCATCTGCCGATAGCTGGTGCTAGTAAGTAGCGTCCGATTCATCATTACAGGCGACTCAGCGTATAGCGCCGACGCTCTAGCTTCCAGAGTGCCAGGTATTACCTGTCGCTACCTGCCGCTCTCCCATACATTTCACATTACATTTTACTAGCGGTCGATCTAAGCACCGCTATACAGACACTCATCTGCCGATAGCTGGTGCTAGTAAGTAATCAGCCTCTAATTTTCCCGCAGCCCTATTTGGCTTGTCCACCCACCTGCCCTTTGTGATCTATCATCCCAGCCATTCGGAAGCCCATCCATCTGCTTGGATACTTTAGGGTGGGTTAGCCATTATGGCCTGTAGGGCCACTGCATCCCCCTATCTCCTGGCATCCCAAATAACTGACTGACTGCTAGTAACGTCTTGGAAGATTACTCACCTCGTTTGCGCTCCCTCTGTGCTCCTGCATGTCATTGATGGCCACTGCACAGAAGAAGCACTGCGGCTGAGTCAATTCCAATTATCATGAAGTTTTTACCAGATGGACATTTAATGAGGATGTCTTGGGGTGGGGCATATCGTCACTCTGTAGAGCAGGGGTACTCAAATGGCGGACCGCGGTCCGAATCCGGACCGCAGACGCCATTTGTCCGGACCGCTGCCCAGGGCTGTCACATCAGCCCGGGATCCGGCGGTGCCGGTGACAATTGCCGGCCGGGGCTGTCAGTGCTGGGGGCGGGCACATGGGCGTGGCCAGGCCGGGGGAGGTGGAAGCGTCTCGGGCCTCGTAGACGGGCGGGGGGAGGAGTGGAGACGAAGAGGCGCGGGAGGAGGAAGAAGCCGAGAGCGCGGAGCTGGCGGAGGCTTCGGGCGGCAAGCAGAGCCCGCTGCACACACCTGGAGGCCCGGCATCAGAGCACACTGCTGCGCTGGCTGGAGGAGCGGCTGGCCCGGGGCGAGGAGGCCATTACCCGGGACCAGTTCATCGAGCTGCTGAGAAAGTACAAGGAGGTGAGATTCCTGTCCCCCATTTACTTCATGTGTAGAGTGCAAGCTCCTCAGCCAACCTGAGCAATGAGCTTTCCTGTCCCCCCACCCACCTGTCATTTACTTCCTGCTTCTCGCCCTTCTGTGTAGAGTGCAAGCTCTTCAGCTAACAACAGCTGACATGGGGTGGGGGGTGTAAGTAAGAGTGCATGTCAGCTGTTGTTAGCTGAAGAGCTTGCACTCTACACAGAAGGGCGAGAAGCAGGAAGTAAATGACAGGTGGGTGGGGGGACAGGAAAGCTCATTGCTCAGGTTGGCTGAGGAGCTTGCACTCTACACATGAAGTCATGCACTCTTACTTACACCCCCCCCCCCCGGACCTTCATCCCACGGCAGACCCTGGTAAGTGGACCTCCACTGACTGTAATTGAGTACCCCTGCTGTAGAGAGTAAGTATATTTAAATGTTGCATATCAGGTAGATTTGTTCACATTTTGTTGGGGAGGTCTGGGCTACCGATGGGCTTCTGAAGCGAGATTCGACCTAGATTTCCGACATCCGGCATACCATCTGACGTATGTGGCCCCCACATGTGTGACCTGGTATAGGAGTCCCTCAAACCCCTCACCACTAATGTAAAAATACATAAAAAAAAGATTTCAGTCCAGGAGGGAGCCCCCAACCCGGCGGACCTGAAGAGAGTACACTGCACAGTGGGGGACAGTAGAAGTGAGACGCCAAAAGGTAAATTCTTTTTTTTTTCTTTAAAGCATTTCAAAAAACATTCTAAAAGGATCCAGGGCTGGCCGATAGCTTGCCCCAGGGAATCCAAAATCGGGATCCCTCACTGTGTAAACTCAACTTTACCGGCAGCTCCCACTATGTTGTCTTTGTCGGTGGCTGCAACCTCGGCTTCCCTCTAGCTGTGTTGTGCTCCCACGGCCAGCCATTCCAATGGGCCAAGGGGGGGCGAATGCTCTCCAGTCTACAGAAAACTGGGGATGCGGCCAGCGGGCTGGTCACTTCAGCTGCCATTCTTGAGATCAGCCCATCGATAGGCGATCATAAAAATGCCATGTGGGCAACCAGGCCGGCTGCATCGCCCAAAGTACTCGGGAGGGGAGGGTAGGTGGGAGCATGGGGGAGGCTGGAGGGTTTCGTGTCACTTTAATGTAATTTCTATTTATTTATTTAACACTCTGTGAACTGATAAGGGGTTAAATGCATCATGATCCCCTGAACTGCAGTTCTGCAGCTCACAAAATAAAGGTATTTTACAGGCAAAAAAGAGAAAAACGTTATACTCACCTTTTGCCCACACAGACCATTGCTGCTAATCTGAGGCTGCAGCCCTTACCTGATCGCTGGATCCATGTCCCGCGCCACGCACCAATCGTGCGTCCCCTTCGTGTTCTCCAGCAGTGAGACATCCCCCGCCATCAATGTTAGCTGGCATACCCCTCCATTCACTGCAATGGAAAGGGGCACGTGAAGACCTAACGCATACCTATCAACTTTTCAGGGTGTGAAAGAGGGACATTTGATTAGGCCACACCCTCTCATTGAGAGATGGAGATGAGATAATGTAATTAGGGACAGTCCCTCCTAATCAGGGACACTTGGGAGGTATGCTAACATGCCCTTTTTTCGTAGCAGGGACTGGAGATGGACATGCCATCTCACAGTGTCTCCTCGTCGGAGAACGCGTAAGAGACGATCGATCGGCCGGCCGGCCGGAGCGGGACATGGATCCAGCGATCACGTTGGAGCTGTAGCCCTGGACTAGGAGCATGGGAAAAAAGGTGAGTATAGCGTTTCTTTTGTTTTTGCCTGGAAATTGTCTTTAAAGAAGCACTATCACGAAATTGTGTAATTTTAAAAATACATTTACACGTCGGCTTATGAGAGAAGGGGTCACTTATACACCCCAGCTAAATAAAACTTACGCAAGCTAGGACATTGATTCCTCAGATATATAAATATCTTGTTATAGCGGCACTTGCCGATTAACTGTCATTATAACTCATGTTTTATGGTCAATAATTGTGCTAATGTCTGTTTGCAGAGCCATTTTCCCCTATGGTTCCCCTTTAGAGGCTCATATCAACCCGAAGAAATTCTCTCGGCACCTGCAGCTGCAACACAATGTTATTGTGAGTAAACAATTTTTCTCTTGAATTAATAACTTAAATAGAAGAAATAGCATTGCACAGAAAAATAAACTCCTTAAAACTCCCTTGCGTCATCTGTATGCATGATACTGCGGGTCAACAATTACCTTTTTTTTCTTTTTAAACCTCTCAGGTGACATTCCCGTTTAATATCACCTATATCATGTTCCACCTCTTGACAGGACTGACTCCAGCACAGGGCCAACCTGAGCAATTGCCAGGGCCCCTGGCATCTTCAGGGGCCCTCTCAGGCTTACACTTGGCCAGTATTATTTTAGGTTGGACCCGAACCACCATGCTGAGTGTTGTGTGCAGACCTACTCATGGCTGGCCTCAGCAACAGGGGATGGTCAACAACAATGGAGAAGGCGGCATGGACCTTAGGGCAGTTGATGGAAGCTCAGAAGGTGCCCAGAACCAAGTGACAACTAACAGCAATGATGGAGTCTTTACTGGAAACAGAGCAAGCAGTAAGCAGAATGCAGCAAAGACTAAAGGATGATTGGTGGCTATAGGGAAGGCAATAAGGACTGGAGGGTGATAAGTGGCTATAGGGAAGGCAATAAGGACTGGAGGATGATTGGTGGCTATAGGGAAGGCAATAAGCACTAGAGGACGATTGGTGGCTATAGGGAAGGCAATAAGGACTAGAGGATGATAAGTGGCTATAGGGAAGGCAATAAGGACTGGAGGATGATTGGTGGCTATAGGGAAGGCAATAAGGACTAGAGGACGATTGGTGGCTATAGGGAAGGCAATAAGCACTAGAGGACGATTGGTGGCTATAGGGAAGGCAATAAGGACTAGAGGATGATAAGTGGCTATAGGGAAGGCAATAAGGACTGGAGGATGATTGGTGGCTATAGGGAAGGCAATAAGGACTAGAGGACGATTGGTGGCTATAGGGAAGGCAATAAGGACTAGAGGATGATTGGTGGCTATAGGGAAGCCAATAAGGACTGGAGGATGATTGGTGGCTATAGGGAAGGCAATAAGCACTGGAGGATGATTGGTGGATATAGGGAAGGCAATAAGGACTAGAGGATGATGAGTGGCTATAGGGAAGGCAACAAGGACTGGAGGACCATTGGTGGCTATAGGGAAGGCAATAAGGACTGGAGGGTGATCAGCAGCAGAATATGACCCATTTGTGGCAGCGGATCTGAAAGGTGACATCATGTGACTCACTACTTTAGGGCCCACTAAGACTCCTTTGCCCAGGGGCCCCCACAAACCTGGAGCCGATCCTGCCTCTTGATGCCAATCTCCGAAGAGATTCCCTCATGGTCAGCAGAGTATTTTATAACCGGTAATCTTGAGTTCTCCTCATCGGGGTGATTTCTCTTTTTAAAGTGGACCAAAAGCTACAGAGATCGGCCCAGGGCATCCAGAATCGCGATGCCCAGCTATGTGAAACTCCCCAGGTCATCCATAAACTCACCTTCCTTCCCAGTCCAACGGTGCATGCGCAAGCAGCGGTCGCATGCTCGCTATCTCTCTAGCAGGGCACGTGCCTGCACCAGGAATTTGTGAATGGCCAGCATGGGCACGCTTCCTGTTAGAACACAGCAGTGGATGCAGTCGTCAGCGTGCTGATCCGCTCGTATTAGACAAGCTTCTGGACAAAGGGTCCAGAGCGGATCTTTGCGCTCTGATTGGACGAGCGGCCAAACATGCGTCATAGGACCAGGAAGAGGTGAGTTTGTTTGAACGACCTAGCAGGTTTCACACAGTGGGGCATCCCCGATCGGGGTGCCCAGGCACAAAAACCAAAATCCAGGATAGTCAAAATCCTGGGTATTGGTCCACTTTAATGTTTTCCTGATCTAACATTTAACCTGTCTTCACTCAAAGCTGAAACGCTGCTTCACCGATTTTCTCCTGGTTGGGGCCATCTTGCAGGACCCGGGAGGCTTCCTTTCCCAGCACCATATCGCTTCCTGGATTTAACTGACATACTGCACAATGCACAATGACAGGAAACCCAACAACACTTCCTCTTTGCAGGCGACCTGCAGCTCCATGGGATGCCATTTTGTTTGCAAGATTAACCACGGCAGGAGTTACAAAAAGATCAGTTAATTTTGATGTGCAGCAATCTGAATTGCCCTGGGAAAGCATGCATATGAGCACTGCTTCTTGTATTGGTGTTGGTCTGGTTTAAAGGGTTTCTCACATGTTCTTCATCATCACACCATGACTAGCTGTGAAGTTTTTCCCTCCATTAAGATTTTGTAAATGCAATAATATGATATTGATCCAACTGGCACGCTTCCAAACTTTCTCTTAATCCCTCGATGAATGGAAAGTGCAGATCCTATTCAGTGTGTAACAAACCCACATTGTGCTGCCGGAGACGCTTCCCCTCCGGTATGGCCGGTTATCTAACAAGGAACAACACAGCACAACAAAAGCTCAAAACATTACCACCATCTCCAGAAGTCCTCCAGCAGGCTTACACTCCATGGTAAGGCATTCTAGTACTTAAAGTGGACCAAAACCCAGGATTTGTACTATCCTGGGTTTTGGTCCTTGCCCCCAGGGCTGCCCCACTGTGTAAAATCCCTCAGGTCGCCCAAACAAACTCACATCTTCCCGGTCCTATGACACATGCGTGGCCGCTCGTCCAATCAGCACGCTCGGATCCACTCGAGCCCCTTCGGCCTGGAGCTCATCCAATATGAGCGGATCTGAGCGTGCTGACGGCTGCATCCCTCTAACAGGGAGCGTGCCCATTCCGGCCATTCACAAATGCCTGCCACTGGCATGTGCCCTGCTAGAGGGATAGCGGGGATGCGGCTGTGGGTCACTCATGCGCCGTTGAACTGGAAAAAAAGGTGAGTTTATGGGGGGGTTTCCCACAGCGGGGCATCCCGATTTTGGATGCCCCGGGGGGAGGTAATTGATTGGCCTGAGAATCTTATAGATTCCTGGGCCGATCTCCGTGGGTTTTGGTCCACTTTAAAAGCTTGTAAGCTGGGTACAATGGCAGACATTGCTATGGTGTACGGGGGTATGAGAAGGCTTATACAGAGCAACTTTTACAAGTTTACAAGTTACAAGTTTTGAAATGATAAATATGAAAGCGCAGAATGAAAAGTATATGTGTAATAGTCAGGCCCTGTTCTTCTGTGGGCATCCTGCTGGTGGCCTGTTATGCAAAGTCCAAGGTTTTGTTCCGCTTTAAACAAAGTACAATGTATTTGTTTATTTAGCCCGTTGAGCTCCAGAAAATGAATGTGTGGCTTGAAAAAAGAGCTAACAAAATGGGGCACTGGTCCCTTTACCAAACTACATTGAACATAACACCTGCATCAAGACAGATAGATGGCATCTGATTGACCGATCAACTCACCTCACCCCGCTCCTACGGCGCATGCGCTTCTTAGCGGCGTCTAAGCTCAGCGGCTCCAAACTCAATGGCGGCCTCTTACAGGGAGCGTGGCCGTGCCGGCCATTTGTAAAGGGGCACGCGCCCTTCTACGGAGAAGCGCAAGATGCGAGCATGGCCAGCGCATGCGCCGTTGGACCGCAACTCAGGTAAGGTTTGCGGGCGTCCTGAGGGGTTTCACACAGCGGGGAATCCCGATTTTGGATGTCCCGCGGGGAGGGAATGGATCGGCCCGGGAATCTTATAGATTCTCAGGCCGATCCTACTGGGTTTTGGTCCACTTTAAACTGACTCTGGAGCCTGTGATCACTGTCACCAATAGAAAATTGTTTTATTTTAAACCTTATCTGACTAATTTTGGGTGCAGGTAGGCTTAAAGTGGACCAAAACCCATGAAGATGGGCCCAGGAATCAGTCCCAGGTCACCCATAACCTCACCTTTGTTCCCGGTCCAACAGCACATACACGAGCAGCGGCCGCATCCCCGCTATCCCTCTAGCAGGGCACGTGCCTGCGCCAGGCATTTGAGAATAGCCGGCGAGGACATGCTCCCTGTTAGAGGGTAGCGGGCGATGAGGCCGCCAGCGTGCTCGGATCCGCTACCGTTAGACAAATGCTTAGACCAGCTGACGTGAGTGGATTGGACGAGAGGCTGCACATACGCTGTAGGACCAAGGAAGGGTGACCTGGGGGGTTTCACACAGAGGGGCATCCCCGATCCGGGTGACCCGGGGGGCAAGGACCAAAACCCAGGATAGTCAAAATCATGGTTTTGGTCCACTTTAAAAAAAAATCATGCCACGGGCGAATCCAAGTATTAAATTATGTTAATGTGGGATAATCAAAAGTTTGTGTATAAAGGCAAATACTAATTATGGTATCTGTATAAACAGTGATTTCAGGAAAGGGCGCTGAAGAAGCCTAAAAACAGGCGAGACTAATCCGCCCGCCCAATGCAAATCCGATCAATCACCATCTATCAAGCTAGATGCATGTATAAAAATGTGATGCAAGTATTATGGGTCATTATATATGTGCCAAGGTGCATGCACAGCTATGCTTTTAATTCTAGTTGTAATGGATCAATAAAACCAAGCAGGTACATTTTAAAAATGTAAAATTTATTGTCACTGTGAATTTATGCACACTTTGGCCCTTATTTAACAAGGGATAGCGCCAGGTACCGAATGGTGAGCGAACGGTAATGACGGTCACCGCCACGAGAACGCCGGCTCCCCTCCGCAATCACACATTTATCAAGCCGATCCTGCTTAGCGACTGACAGAGCGCCAGATAGCGAATCATTCATCATTATTCCAGCCTCAGCCCACAGCACCAGCGAGCGACCTTGAACAGCGACAGGTATGACCTCTCGCTACCTGGCGCTCTCCAATGCATTTCAATGGAGCAATCTTTAAATATTCTTAATTAATTGCTATTAATATTTTTTTTTTTTTTGTTTTTTTTTTAAATGTCAAAAATTCTGTGACCACTTCTGCAATGTTAGATATTTTTTTTAAGGTAAAAAAAAAAAAAAAAAATTGTGCAGAATTGATATTACAGGTCTGATATTAATGTATTCATATTACAAAATGTTTTGAAAAACTTGTTTTTTTTTCTCCCAAAAATATAGTTGTTTGGGGGTTAAAAAACTACTTTTAACCCATCGCCTCCAGCGCTCTGGGGTTTAAACAAGCATTTCACTGCGCGAGAATTTTTTGAGCGTGATTTGTTAATGAATATGGTGGGTGCCGGTCGCTATGGCCATTCGCTGTCATGCGCTCCCATACAGCGCGGAACCTGTCAAATAGCGACTCCTCACCCAATATTCAACATTACGGCAAACCGACTGAGTCGCTATCAACTACAGAACAACGGCCAAGCACAGCGACTACTAGCGGGCGCTCTGAAAATGCCGCTACTGTCGCTCATCTGTCGCTACCTGGCGCTATTAATGAATCGGCCTCTTTGTTCATACGAGAGGTAAGGTTCAATGTGAGCTCCCTGGATACAATGGGATTGGCCTAAACCCCTATCTTTTGCAATTTTTAACTGTTGGGGGAGCCAATTAACCCAACCAGCATATCCAGTTATAAGCAGTCTATCGCTTCATATGCAATTGGTGGGTTTTTGTTTTTGGGTGTGCTGTTATTGTTTGGTCATTTTTTCATACACGAAGGTGGGTCGTGTATTAAAGGTTCATATGAACCAACTCTTTTCACTTTAAAAATACCTGTTAAACCGTAGACGTTTCAGGAAAAAAGAGTCATTAGCAGTGTTTAAAAATGACCACAGGGAGCCCAGAGAAGCAATTTAGCTAATGTGTTGCATAGACTCATCCCTGCAGACCGATTACTAATGCAACTTGCTGTATCAGCACATCCAGCAAGGACGAGGAGAGTCCAGGGCTTACTCTGCGGATGGGCCGCCTACAATTTATGACTTGGCAAACTGTTTTATAGGTCTGCGGTTTCAATGCTTTATGCAGAGCAATATCAAGTGTTTCTGCGTAATTGAAATGGGTGTCACATGGGTTAGAAATTTGCAGCAATATTGGATATAGCAATTCCAGTTTCCAGGGTGTGGAAAATATGGGCTGTGCCAAATATACAACCATTGTTATACTTAAAGTGGACCAAAACCCACTGAGCATGTAAAATACATTTGGCCAAAGCCCCTGACGATTCTCCCCTCTCAGGGTGTAGAACTAGAAATGGATACTTTCACTTTTTGAATTGTCCTGGAACACTGATTTTTTGCTGTCCCTCTCTGTGAGATGGCAGACAGTTAGTCATTGCGTAGGTGTGACAATGACATCATTGCCACACACAACAATGGCAATGAGTGGAGGAGGCGGAGCTTTACAGCTAAACAGGCGCCATTATCTGGGATTAGAGTGAAGCAGGAGCAGTGAAAATTGACAAAAGGTGCTCTTCAAGTGGACCAACACCCAGGATTTTGACTATCCTGGGTTTTGGTCCACTTCAGGGGGGCACCCCGATTTGGGGTGCCCCGCTGTGTAAAACCCCCCAGAAAGCCCCCAATACTCACCTCAACACGCTCTCACGTGGCCACGGACAAGCAGGTGACAGCGGCGGACAAGACAGTGCGCCCGCCGCCGCCTCCCGCACGTCGCCCTGACAGGGCGCGCGCCCGCGCCGGCCATTCACAAACGACCGGCACGGGCGCGCGCACGTCTAGAGGAGCGTGCGGGAGGCGGCGGCGGGCGCACTGTCTTGTCCGCCGCTGTCACCCGCTTGTCCGTGGCCACGTGGGAGCGTGTTGAGGTGAGTATTGGGGGCTTTCTGGGGGGTTTTACACAGCGGGGCACCCCAAATCGGGGTGCCCCCCTTAAGTGCCGCCGCCGCCGATGAGGTGAGTTTATTTGGGGTTTTGGGGGGGGGCCCTCACCGCGGGACATCCCGATCTCGGATGTCCCACGGTGAGGGAGGTGATCGGCCCGGGAATCTTATAGATTCCCGGGCCGATCACCCCGGGGTGATGGTCCACTTTCATGGGGGAAGCAATTCAAGGGATCCTAGTTAAAAATGTGGGTTTTGGTCCACTTTAAAGGACAACTCTAGGCAAGTAAGAACATGATTGTACATAACATAGAGGCAGGGGAGGCAACTGCTACCAGGCCCATGGCAGAAGGGGCCCAAATACCAGCTACCTCCCTCTGTCTTTCTGCACCTGTGGAAACAGCATCATCCTGCGGCCACAGCAAGATGCAGTGTTGGCGAGCTGTCTACAAGGAGCGCTATAGGTTCTTAAAGTGGAGCAAAACCCAGGATTTCGACTATTCTGGGTTTTGCTCCTTGTCCCCCGGGGGACCCTGATCGGGGTGCCCCGCTGTGTGAAACCCCCCAGGTCGCCCGAACAAATTCACCACTTCTCAGTCCTACAATGCATGAGCAGCCACTCATCCAATCAGTGCGCTTAGATCCGCTCGAGTGCCGTCCTCCAGGAGCTTGTCTAATGCGAGCAGATCTGAGCGCACTGGCAGCCACATCCCCCGCTACCCTCTAACAGGGAGCATGCCCACACCAGCCATTCACAAATGCCTGCTATGGGAAAGCTCCCTGCTAGAGGGATAGCGGGGATGCGGCCGCGGCTCGCGCTTGCCCCGTTGGACTGGAAAACGATATTTGATATTTACTAGTTCTCCACTAAGTGGAGACAATCAGCAGAGAACCCAAAGTTTGTGCAGTGCCATTGGGGATGGCTAGCCTGACATGTAATGCATCTGGATGAAGGCTAGTGTGAGCTCTTATCAAAGTGAAGTTATTAAAGTGGCCCAAAACCCAGGATTCTGACTATCTTTAATACCTCTTTAATATACAGCAGTGGGGCACTGGTATACGTGGCCTCCACATACTCACCTGTTCCCAGGATCCGTCCACGGTGGCCGTGGAGCAATGTGCTCTGCCAGCCGCCCTGATAGTTTGCGCACGGTCACATGGGATACACAACCAGGTGAGTAACCGTGCAGCCACATTCTCTAGTTTAGCAGAGCCGATGCACATTGGGGTAGCCTGATCATGCTTCTGCATATCAAAGAGGGTGTCTGGTCATTCCAGCCCAGAGTTCCTCTTTAAACCTACTCTTCTGTGCTTTTGTGTATGTATATCTGTGCCAAGTGACCACTGGCACCCAATACAATTTGTATGATGCCACGACAACCTGGGCAAACCCCAACTCACTGCTCGCATGGGACACCCAACACAGTAAAGGTGAGTAGCAATCCTATTTTTGGCTTTTCCAGGCTTAAAGTGGACCAAGAACCAGGATTTTGACTATCGGGGGTGCCCTGCTGTGTGAAACCTCCCAGATCACCAAAGCCAATTCACCTCTTCCCGGTCCTACGGCACATGCGTGTCCGCTTGTCCATTCAGCGCGCTCAGAGCCACTGGCGTCAAGTCGTCTAAGGCCAGCGGCCCCGAGCGCGGTCGCAGCCACTTCCCCCCCTTTCCCTCTTACAGGAAGCGTGCCCGCGCCGGCCATTCACAAATGCCTGGTGCGGGCATGCGCCTTGTTAAAGGGATAGCGGGGGTGAGACCTCGGCTCACGCATGCACCATTGACCGGGAAACAAGGTAAGTGTAACCAGGGTAGGGTCATGGGACCACATTTGGAGCATGGTCGTGGAAAAATGGAGAGGAACGAAGAATAAAACTTTGGAGAACTATTGCAGCATCTACAGCACGCTGCAGGAAATCGAGGAGAGACGCACGGGACAGGCTTCAGGTGAGCTCTTGCTGCCATATTATTGCCATCTCCCGGGATTTCCCTTTAATCCGGGCCCTGCTCCATAGGACTCTATGTGAAAGTATCTAATCAATTAGGGGTTCATAAGCATCAAGGTAAGAAAGGTTAAACCGGACCTCTACCCTGTATAAGAGTCTATCTTATATGTTTCCCACACCCTGTACATACAGATTGCCCACATAAAAAATCATCCTACCTGCATCTACTGCATGTTATGAGCCTTTAAACATCCAAGATGGCAGCCCATGAAGTCCCTCACTTCTCACAGAGTAACCAGACCCAGAAAGCCCCAGTGTTTGCTTTTGCTGGCCTTGCTCATATTGGGCGAACTGAGGGACAGGGAAAGGCCATGGGACCATATTTGGAGCATGGTCGTGGAAAAGTGGAGAGGAGTGAAGGGTAAAACTTTTCCTGGATTTTCCCTTTAATCCGGTCCCTGCTGCTATGCACATGAACACCAGCAGTCCATGTGCATAGCCCGCTCCCCCCAGAGAACCCTGTTGTTTTCTGGCTGCTCTGCTCTGGCTGCTCTGCTCTGACACCAGAAATATAAAGATTTAAACTGGAACAACACCTGTTATTACTTTAACGGCTGTTGGTCCCTCTCTGCGCTGATAGGAAGAACCTCGGGGGGGCGTCCAGAATGCTGGCGCCCCCTCACACCTAACTGCACAGATCGCTCGTAACACTCACCTTCATTACAAGCCAGCGCTGGGAAAGGAGTCCCGCGATTTGCCGCCGGGCGGTCACGTGGGCTGGTCCTGCTGGCGGCTAGCACAGAGGACGCGACTATGGCCCTCGGGGCCGCCCAGCGGCCAATCGCGGGACTCCTTTACCAGGGCTGGCTTGTAATGAAGGCGAGTGTTACGAGCGATCTGGGCTTCAGCGTTCTGGTTGCCCCCCTGCGGTTCTTATCCTATCAGCAGAGAGAGAGACCATCCATTAATGTAATAGTTACATAGATAATATGATTGAAAACAGACCTATGTCCATCAAGTTCAACCAAGGGTGTTGGGGTAGGGGAAGTTATTTTTTATGTTATTTTATAGGGGGAAGTGATATATTTTATCTTTTGTTTTTTTACTGATAACAGCTAATAGTAACTGTTAATGTTATTTTTTCTAAATAAGCATCTAATCCTTTTTGAAGCTGTCAGCGGTTGATGCTGTAACAAGCTTCTGGGGGAAGCTATTACACATATTTATAGTTCTTATAGTAAAAAACGATTGTCGCCTCCGGAGCCTAAATTTATTTTTCTCCAGTCGAAGGGAGCACGCCCTTGTCTTTACAGAGGATTTTTCCTGAAATAGTGTACTTTGTATGGGCCATTTATATATTTATACAAGTTAATCATGCCCCCCCTCAGTCGTCTCCTCTCAAGACTAAACAGATTTAATTCTCGTAATCTTTCCTCATAACTAAGACCCTTCATTCCCCTTATTAGTTTGGTGGCTCCTCTGCACCCTTTCCATAGTCAGAGCGTCCTTTCTATGAATGGGTGCCCAGAACTGGACGGCATATTCCAGGTGAGAACGCTCCAGTGCCTTGTAAAGAGGCAAAATTACATCCCTATCCCGTGATTCCAGGCCTCTATTAATGCATGATAGTATCTTGGTGGCCTTGGAAGCAGCTGCTTGGCATTGCATGCTGCTATTTAGCCTGTGATCTACCAGTACCCCTAGATCCTTCTCAACAAGTGACTCTCCCAGTTTTACTCCCCCGAGGACATATGTGGCCTTCAGGTTGTTAGACCCCCAAGTGCATGACTTTACATTTCTCCACATTGAACTTCATTTGCCAAGTGGATGCCTCAATGTGTCCAAGTCAGCCTGTAATGACGGGTGTTGATCCGGTTTAAGTATTCTGCCCAGTTGTTGCCCTTCCTTCAGAGCTCCTAGCTGACAGGCAAAGTCCTTTGGGCTGTTTTGACTTTAGGACAAGGACAATTACATGAAAATGGTTTACAGACGTGATGCTCTTCAGCGCGGGGCAGGAACCGGACCTAATGCATTCATGGGTCATCTTCGTCCTTGATAAAATCTGTGAATGACATAACCAAAAGAAAGATGTCACTGCTGGCCTGATAATCAGTAGAACAAATATCCAACAGAATGATTTCGGACACATCCAAGGTGAAAAATACGAATGATCAGACAAGGCAGAGTAAGAAACAGCTTGGCATTCAGAAAAGCAGCAGGCAAACCATTGCCGGGAAGACTGAAACAGTACGCACACTGACAATAAAGTCTGCAGCTTACTGTTCCTCTTGACAGCTTTTAAAGGGACAGTCCAGTCTAAAAAAACTTGTGGTTCATGGGAACAGCTATGATGAGTTTATTGTGGCTGTGCCACATTGACTTCTATTGGGAGGAGAAGGATGGGAGGAGTATGTCTCATAAATCGCAATAGAAAACAATAGAAAAGCATGCTTCCAAAAGCGTTTTTAGACTAGACCAGCGATACTCAACTGGGGGACTGGGGACCGGGGTCCAAATGCGGATCTCGGCACCAGATTTCCAGACCCCTGCCCTGACAGCAATGTGCTCAGTTGCTTCTGTGTTGCCACGCTCAGAGCTCCTTGATAGGTGATTTAGTGCTTAGTCTCCCTGCCAGTGTCATGGCTCCCTGGCACCTAGCATTGCAATATGAAGTACTGTACGGGTGGGAAGTAGCATTGCAGGGTACAGAAACTTTTTCTGTCTCTTTGCCCCATCCAACCTATTCCCTCCACCCCAGCTCAGTCCCACCTATCCATGTCCCACCATCTTGTCCACCCAGCTTGGCCCTATCCATCCCATCCCCATCCATTTCTGCCCCTCCTCCCGCTTTGCCCTATCCATCCCTGTCAGCTCAGTTCTGACTCACCCTTCCCTGTCCTCTAAGCTCCGCCCCATCCAGCCCAGTCTCTCAGTCCCATCAATTCCTGCACTCCTAACTTTGCCCCATCCAATCCCTGTCCCCTCAGTCTTTTTAGTTTTGCCTGGGGAATCTATAGCCCCTCCCCCGGTGTGCTAATTTATAACTATACCCCCCCCCGCAACAGCCTTACGCCCGGAATTTCACCTCCCATCAGATACCTTTAAATGGACCTTTACAAGAAGTGCCCCTGGACTAGACTGTCCCTTTAAAGCAGATCTCCAGTCAAAAAATTAAAGATTAGCAAACTGGTTTCCTAAAACCCCCTCTGGCCGTCAGTGGCGTAAGCTATTTTAGAGGGCTTAACCACGTGCAAATGTTAAAGGATAGCAGGCAGATTCTGTACTCTTGAACTGCATGGGAGAGCCATCTTGATTTACACCTGAGAGCCCTGCTTCTGAAAAACTCCATCAATATTGTCTCAAATCTCTTTGCAATCATCACTTATTTCTAGACCAAAGTAGAAACCCAGCAGCCATAAACAACATTTAGATACATTGATTACACTGTTACTGTCTACAATGTATAAGATTCCCCCTCACACAGAATTCCTTCAGCTATTAATGCAGTATGTATGTGTGTAGAATGAAAGGCAGGCTGCTTCTGTTTTCAGGGCTTATATATCTATCTCTAATTCTAGTATGAATTGCTGCTGGCACAGCTCCCCCTCATGCCCATGTGTAAGCAGGACTGCCAGGTGTGTTGTAAGATGGCTAATGTATTTCAGGAGCACAGCATCTTGAATACTATACCACAGCATCTACACTGGGTTAAGCCCTCTCAAACAGCATATGACACTGATTACCTTAGTAAATTGATCCCCTAAAGCCCCCCTTTGGTAGTCAGTGATGTAAGCTATTTGAGAGGGCTTAACCATGTGCAAATGTTAAAGGATAGCAGACAGATTCTGTACTCTTGAATTGCATGGGAGGGCCATCTTGATTTACACCTAAGAGCCCTGCTTCTGAAAAACTCTAACAATAGGGCTGATTCAAAGCCTCTTTCACATGCACTTTTGCATGTGTCTGTGTAAGTTTTATGAGTTTGTCCATGCTTTTTCAGGATTTTCGTTAATGTTTTCATGCGTATATGCATTTACGCTGATGAGAATACGCAATTTCGATAATCGTATGTTTAGCGTCAAATTTCCGTTATGTCAGGCAACTTACGTTATTGGTTTGGGCTTGTGCATGATTCAGAGCCTTGATTGTCCATGACCACCCGCCCAATAAAACGGGTTTGTTTCCGCTCAACTTATGGGGTCATTTTGTCGGAGAAAGTTAGCTGTCGAGATGTTTGCTGAGTGCGTTGAGGAGTACGAGCACTTGCAGCTAAACGGCATGATCTGCATCACCATGGCTGAATCCAGATTGCACCGTGCACGCATGGACATCAATCGCATGCATGACGTTGAGCTGTTCGAGCTGACCCGACTTAATCGCGTTTCCCTCCATAACTTGTATAGTGAGCTGCGGCCATGATTAGCCCGCACCGCAAGCAAGGGGCATGCAATGTCAGGTATGACCAAGATGCTTGGCTGCCTGCAATTTTTGGTGAACGGCTCGTTCCAGAGGCTGGGTGCCCTCTCCTTGGGGATCTCCCAGCCTACGCTGAGCCGCACGCTAAACAAGTTTTTGGATGGCATGGCTACCCTGTGTCAAAAATACATATATTTCCCTGACAACATGATAGCCTGGAATACGCTTAAGTTGGGTTTTTTTGATCTAGCTGACATGCCCAACGTCATGGGTGCGAACGATTGTACCCATGTTGCGTTGGCGCCTCCAGCAGCTGATGAATATCTATTTAGGTATGTGGTTTAGGTCAACATTATGACTTGTATTAACTCCTTGAATCACAGTATGTTTTAATGTATATATAAATCAATCATTTTCATGTAGCCCTTAACTAATCATTTTAATGCAGACCTTAACTAATCATTTTCATGTAGCCCTTAACTAATCATTTTAATGCAGACCTTAACTAATCATTTTCATGTAGCCCTTAACTAATCATTTTAATGCAGACCTTAACTAATCATTTTCATGTAACCCTTAACTAATCATTTTAATGCAGACCTTAATTAGTCCTTATCATGTAGACCTTATTTTAATGCGAGTGACCAACTATTACTTATTGGTGTAAGTACTCATATTTTTGTTTAAGAAAAAACAATTTTTAACAATAAGGATCCCTAATTTTGTTGGTTTTAACTTGGTTATTTGCTTGATTGTTTTTGTGTACTAAATACCTGTATTTCTGCTCTTACAGGAACCAGAATATGGGCCACTCCATAAACGTACAAGCTGTGGTTGGTCCGGACCTTCGGTTCCTAAGTGTGATGGCTGTTTTTTCTTGGATCCACCCACGACGCGTATATCCTGAGAAATTTGAGCCTGTATGGTTGTTTTGAATCAGGAAATTTGTCTGGTGGGTGGCTACTGGGTAAGTTTTGAGAAATAATTTCATTAGCCTTTCACTGTATGACTATGAATCTTTTTTTTCCCTCTTTCCCTCTGATGACATGATATACAATGTAGCTAAGAAGTAGACACTAACTTTGTGTTTTATTATTTTCAGGGAATTCTGGTTACCCACTACTGCCATGGCTAATGACACCAGTCCTGTGGCCTCAGACTCAGGCCCAGGAGGGCTATAACTAGGCCCATCGAAGGAATCGGGCTGTTGTGGAGAGGGCCTTCGGCCTGCTGAAAAGCAGATTTAGATGCCTGGACCATATCGGGGGGCCCTGCAGTATGACCCCAACAAGGTTATAAAGATGCTACATAATTTTGCGATAATGCAGCAGGTCCCCCGGTATGTTGACGTGTCCCCCTCTCCAGCCACCACGGACATTCCGGACGAGTTATATGAGGGCACCCAGAGTGCTTCTGGGCAATCCGTCCGGGACCACCTTATAACAAATTTTTTTTCTTAACATTTTTTCTTTTGCCTTCATTTTTGGTGTCATTATATATATTATTTACTTGTGATGTAACAAATTTATATGATTTATACTTTCATTTGCTTATCTGTACAAACGAATACAAAAAATATTTTGAACAGATTTGAGCGTCATGCTTTTTATTGTTAAATATTTCCTTTAACAACACTCATCTTTTTGTAACCAACTAAAAATAACACAGAACAGAGAAAGTTTATTACAATAATTTACTATTCCATAGAGAAATTTGGTGGGGAAGGGCACTCGCAGCCTACGAGGACATCCACTAGGTAAAGGAAGGATCCATTGGGCCAGACTCCAGCCCCCTCTAAATTTGGCACATTCTGGATGTCCAAGGAGACTTCCTAAAGCCAGAATGCTCCCCGTCCACCAACATCCAGAACTATAGGGAGCACTAGTATTAAGGGCAAGGGGAACAGTAGGGCAGGAATCCATAGGCCCACAACAACACCCTCTCCTGCTTGAGACCTATTTCAGCATTACAATGTAGCGAGCCCTGAGTCAGCGGCCAGCTCAACGGCTGCAAGTTATTGGGCCAGCCAGCCTATGACACCCAGCCCCCAAGCAAGTCCAACAAAATCCTTTTAGAGCAAAAGTTGTAGCTATTAGTGGGGTGTTAGTCACCCAAGAATATCACCAACTATTCCACCCACCCAGGATGAGGCCAGGATCTCATTAGGCCTAAACCTGCTGCGTGGGAGCTTGAGCGGGCGATTTACTGAGCCCCAAACTATGGCATTGGCAAGTGGGGATTCTGAGCACTATCATGAGCTGTGTGGGAGAAATTCTAAAGCCACCAGCAAAGCACCACAAATACACAAAAATGGGTGGATATCACCAGACAGGCGAATAGTGTGGGGATGGAGAGGAAAGATGTGGAGCAAATACAATGCTAATTCTTAATATGGTGGATTCCCATAATAAGGCTGTTGTTGCCCTTGTAGGATGACCAACACCTGTGCATGTGTGGCATTCATCATCTGCCACTGCTTCAGCATTTGCCTGTTGCTAGTCCTAATTTCTTCCAGCAGGGTGGTGAAGTTGTTATTGAAGTTTTGTAATTGAGCTGACAGCTGCTCATTTATTCTTTGGTTTTCTTCCCTAAAGTAGCAGCTGTCATTGTGCCATGCTGTCTCCAGGATCTGCACACACCTCACCTGGCTGACATGGCGATGTGGATGAGGGCGTCCTCCATTTCCCCGGGTTTGGGCACGTGTAGATGATGGAGGTCTAGGCCTAGCAACAGGAGCAGATGTAGTAGGCAAATCCGCTGCAGCAGAGCAAGCACATGGGACAGTTGTTTCTGTCTCTTGCTGCTGGCCATGATGGTCTGCCAGCAGAGGGCATGCTTGACTCTGCTGCAGAGGATTTGTGGCCGGCTGCTGCTGGAGCAGTGGCAGATGATGTTGCAGGTTTGGCATTTGTAGGGATGGTAATGTTCTCCTCCTCCTCCTCCATATGCTGTATTGCATCCATTACGGGTGGAGTCTGCAGAGACAGGAAAAAAAATAAGTGAGATAGTTGCTCAAATATATGTTGGGGCAATTAGTAATCTTCCTTCACATGCATCAACAGTTAGTGCACAGTACACTTACCAGATCCAGCTGTTCCTGTGTAGGATATGTTGGGAATGGCAGGTGGGACGTGGTGGCAGTGGGCAAACAGGTGGAGGCTTGCACAGTCGCAGGAGTATTTTGAGGAGCTGGAATATAACAGTAAAGGCAGGTTAACACATAAACATACCTTGTGTACCCATAGGAGTAGCTAGGCTTTAGGGCACCCGGGGCAAAGTTTCAAAATGGACTTCACCACCTGTTTTCAAGACCCCATTTGGCGGCCCCCTGAACTGCTGCACCCTGGGAGAATGCCCCCCCCCCCGCTTCACACTAGCTACGGCCCTGTGTGGACCTAGGCTTTTAAACTACATTTTTTATAGGCAAAGCAAAATAACCAATCCTTAAAATACTAACCTTCTGACATGACATTGGTGTCAGTGTCTATGGCCCCGGATAAGCTCTGTAGTGACGAGGGGTGTATAAGTCCCAGGACAAGCTCCTCAGCTGCGCTGTACTGGAGTTTAGTTGGGAATCCACCTCCTGTTTGCAACCTTTAAAACAAAGATAAAACATTACTTACAAGGTCTTGTACAACAACAACCAGCACAACTCCAACACCCATATGTTACTGTGCTGCCTGCGCTTATTCCTCTTCTGTCTCACAGCATATTTGCGGTCCGAGAATTTTCGCTGGATCTGCTCCACATCTTTCCTCTCAATCCCCGAACAATTGACCTGTCTGGTGATGTCCTCCCAGATTTGGTTCTTGTGCACTTTGCTGGTGGCTTTCGAATTTCTCCTATACAGCTCATCAAAGTGGTCAGAGACCCCACTTGCCAATGCCATCGTTTGGGCCTCTGAAAAACACCGCTCAAACTCCCACGCCGCAGGTTTCAGCCTAATGTTGCCCGAGCTGGCTCTTCCTGGGTCGGTTGAATATTTGGAGACATTCTTGGCTGACTTGCAGACATGGAATAGCCAGAACTCTCGCTATAAAATGATTGGGCTGGACTTGCATGGGGGCTGGGTGTCATTGGCTGGGTGCCCAAAGAAGTTGCAGCCATTGAGCTGGCCGGTGACTCAGTGCTCTCCATGTTGGGATGGTGAAATTGTGGCCGAGCAGGAGAGGGTGTGGTTGGGGGGCTCAGGCTTTTAGGCCTAGGCTTACCCTTGCCCTTAGTAGTAGTGCTCCCTTGGCTTTTGGATGTTGAGGGGTGGGGAGCTTTCTTCCTGGAGGTAGTCTCCTTCGGCTTCCTTGCTGATGCAGATTTTGAGGGGCCTGGAGTGTGGCCCAATGTATCCTTCATGTGGTGACTGGAGCTCCTTGTTGGATGCCAGTGGCCACTGGCTTGGTGGAACCGAGTTGTAGGCCTGGATGAGCTTTCACCACCGTTCTGCACGACGCTCATGGCGTTCCTTGGCCGGGGCTAACTTGCAGCTAGCTTTCTTAGCTGGCATAGTAAGATCTGTAAAGAGACTGAGCTGTGTTTCCTTTTACCCTTTAAATAGTTATGACTGTGTATGACGCTTACGTGTAAGCGTGCGCACGGACGTGTGCATCCCGGAAACCGCTGGGGCGCAACACATTTGCTGATACTGGCAAAACAAGATGGCACCTACGCTCTTCACCCGCGAGCAACAGGACACTCTTATGCTAGTAAGTGTTTGTGCCGTTGATTTGAAGGCGAAATGCATGCATATGCAATTAGGCAGCGCAGGCCAAAACAGTGGGGGTGAAATTTGAATTTAAACACCGTGCCAAGCAAAAGTTAGTGCGCACATGTGCGCACACCAAAATGGCATCTAGAAGGATAGCTGAAGGATAGAAATGTTATGGGGAATGTAAGTTATGAACCTGCTATAATTGAGATTGTGATTTGTATGATGTTTGAATTAAGCAAATCTGTTTTTCTTTTATCTTTTAGATGATGATGGAGAACAGGTATGACTACCTGGCGAGCGACTACCAAAATAGGACATTGGCCAAAATTGCCGCAGACACAGACACCACCTTCACGTTCACCCAGATCATTCAACACTGGTCGGACTTGAAGCGAAGGAAGAGGCCCCGGGTGAGGCGATCCTTCGCTCAGCATTTCTATTACATGTTAGATCTACAAAAGCCCTTAGGCAGTCCTCTGTTTATTAATGCTATTCTCTTCTAGTGAGTGAATGGGATTATAGAATCTGACCCACCCAGAGGCGAGCAGTCCGGCCAGTGCGGGATGGATCTGGGCCAAGTGAAGGTGGTGCGTCTCCAGTGACAAGGTCCTCCCCCTCCTCTGTAGGTGGTGACGATCAGCCCCTGGACCTCTCTACAGAGGAGGGGCATCAGCTGCTCGCCAGGGAGTCGGCCCAGATGGCGGAGCAACACCACTCCGGTATGTTTCTCTGACTGAAGCACACACAGGTACATGCACTGTAAACACACACTCATTTCCTGCTTCTATTCTTTTAGATGAGGATGTAGCGGGTGAAGAGCGGGGATTGCAGAGGCCAGAGGACCCAGCCCCTGAGGTGCATGGAGAAGGTGGGTGATGTCACACACACATTATGAAAAAAATGTCTTGTTTGCAAAATCTGACATTAGAAGTAACCATATTTTTCATTTCTCAGATCCGGAGCAGTGACAGGCCCCAGAGAGGAGGCTGGTCCCCCAAGCTCAGGTCGTCCACCAGCCTAGTAAGTTTGTAGTCTACTTATTTGATTATCTATAACATAGCTTCACCAATAGGTATAAAAAACCCCTAGCCTATAAAATTAGCATAATTACAGATGGTCTCATCCCTAGCCTATACAATTAGCATAATTACATATGGCCTCATCCCTTTGCTTGAACATTACTAATATTTCATTCCACAGCTATTAAAAATGTATATACAAAATATTAATTCTGGCTTCCTTTTCACAGCAGCCCCCCAGGAGAGACTTAACAATTTGACGGCGACGGTGTATAGGCTGTTGGGGGGCGACATCCAGGAGCTGGCTGCTTCATTGGGGACCAGTGAAGAATAGATTCCTGGGGCCTGCCACATGTAGTTAATAAGTTTGTTTTTAAATTTTAACAAATTTTATAGATATTTTATAAAAAAAAAAAAATATTTACAGGTTGTTTAAAAAAAACAAAATTTTTTTACATTTTGTAAAAAAATAAATTAACATTTTTTTAGAATTTGCCCAAAAATTTGATACAAAAATTAACATTTAATAAAACCTAAAAAAAAAACCTTTAATAAATATATTTAAAAGTAATCATGTTTCGTGTTTATTTTCTGTAAAGCACTAAAAATTTAATGCATGAACACATCCAATAAAGAACATACAGCAGCAGACATCAAGAAGGAATAGAAAACTAAGAAGAGAATGCAGAACATTAAACCAGACCAACAGCCTGGCACAGTTTGAAAAGAAAGGTAGCGACCATTTTGGAGCTTCCTCTCCCAACTGACATAACTGAGAGCACTTCCTGTTTGCAGGTGGCCTGCAAATGCATGCGCCGCCATCTTGTTTTTAAAATTTAAATCAGCAAGAGTTAGAAAAGGGTAAATTAATGTTTATGTGCAGCACCCTAAATTGCCCTGGGGAGGGGGGCATATGAGCACATGAGTTTGTTGTGTTGGTCTGGTTTTAGTCATTTTTGATTGTTGGTCCGGTTTAGGGTAAGCATGAATGTCGGGAGAACTTCTAAACAGGAACCGCTAGTGAGTTCAGGTAAGCATTAATGCGGGGATAACAGAAAAACAGGAACCGCAAGTGAGTTCAGGTAAGCATGAATGCTGCCAGATCTTAAAAACATGAATGACATAAATAGCAGCACGCATGCGTATACAAGTATGCAAACATAGCAGCTTTCCTACAGATTTCCGAGAGATATCCGTCTGGACGTATATTTGGAGAAAGATGCAGCTGAATCTAACGGAACACAGAAAATCTTCGTTTGAAAACGCTGAAAAACGGTAGTATATGAGGTTTACTAAGTAACGGAAACAGAAACCTTGTCCTCTCAAGGACGCTACGAGAGCCAGAAAATGCCATTCTCGTTGGCCTACGCAGCTACGAACAGTAAACGGAAGGCTGACGATGGAGGCTCTGAATCATGCGTACTCACCTACGCATATGGAAAAAAAGTGTAAAATACACAGAACATGCCAAATACGACACAGTTTTGAGGAGGCTCTGAATCAACCCTAATATTGTCTAAAATCTCTGAAACAGCTTGGCAGTCAGAAAAGCAGCAGGCAAAGCATTGGCGGGAAGACTGAAACAGTACGCACACTGAACACTGACAATAAAGTCTGCAGCTAACTGTTCCTCTTGACAGCTTTTAATGGGACAGTCCAGTCTAAAAAAACTGTGGTTCATGGGAACAGCTATGATGAGTTTATTGTGGCTGTGCCACATTGACTTTCTATTGGGAGGAGAAGAATGGGAGGAGTTTGTCTCATAAATTGCAATAGAAAACAGAAAAAATAAAGAAGGATGCTCCCATTAACCAAAAGAGTTTTTAGACTAGACGGACCCTTTAAAGCATAATTCCAGTAAAAAAATTAAAGCTTAGCAAATTGGTCCCCTAAAGCCGCCCTTTGGCAGTCAATGATGTAAGTTATTTGAGGGGGCTTAACCACGTGCAAATGTTAAAGGATAGCCGACAGATTATTTGCTCCTGAACTGCATGGGAGGGCCATCTTGATTTACACCTGAGAGCCCTGCTTCTGAAAAACTCCATCAATATTGTCTCAAATCTCTTTGCAATCATCACTTATTTCCAACCAGAAGTAGAAACCTAGCAGCCATAAACAACATTTAGATACATTGATTGCACTGTCACTGTCTACAATGTAAAAGGTTCCCTCTCACACAGAATTCCTTCAGCTATTAATGCAGTGTGTATGTGTGTAGAATGAAAGTCAGGCTCATGCCCATATGTAAGCAGGACTGCCAGGTGTGTTCTAAATGGCCTCTCTCATGTATTTCAGAAGCACATCATCTTGAATTCTATACCACAGCATCTACACATGGTTAAGCCCTCTCAAACAGTGTATGACACTAATCACCATGGGGGAGGAGGCGCAAGCAGTTAGGGGAGCAATTTTCCAAGCTTCATTTTTTGGACTGAAGGTCCACTTTACGTATGCCGCCACCCAATCAGCTGGCATGTGGGACCAGTCAGCATCTGCGTTACCTACTGTAGCAATTACAACCCACATGAGCAGGAAGCTTTGCTTTCTATGTATGATGTATTTATGTGCTGGTGGTTGCGAAGCAATGACAGCATGACAGCATGAGAGTGGCGGGTAGGTACCAGTCCAGTGGCACCAGTGGCACCCAAACACATAAGCACATTTTGAAATCTACACTTCCTTAATTATTTGTTCATTGAGCATCATTAATCCTGTTATTTATTAGTTTCCCCTATAATTCAGTGCTTATTATGGCACATGATGATCGCACTGGTCAGTTGACCGCCATTATCCCTATTCTTTTTTTTTCTGTGTCACCTTCGTCTCTTTGTTGTTTACAAGGATACAGCTCATGTCTTCGAACTGGACTGTTTAGAAGAAGCAAATTTAGATCAGAGACTAACAAGCGAGGTTAATTAAAATGACGGGCACAACAATCGATTTCTCGGCACCTCGGTGCCAATTAGCGAGGCAAACTAATGTCCAAAATCTAAGACGGAGCGTGACAATTAACTTGTTTTGCATGTGACCTCAGCCCCACTAGCAGTTAGGTAACTTTTTTAAAGTAAGCTCTGCGCTCAGCTGGGTGGCTGTGCATGTTGCATCAGTTAGATAATTCTTATATAAATTTCCCTGTCCAGGAACACAATAATGTTCTCCCAACTTATCCCCCATACTTGTCACTTCAAGGCATCTCAAAATCTCCAATTATATGTAAAAACCTTATGTATATACAGCTTTATGAGTTAGCCAAATGCTCTGCTGTGGTCAGAAACAGCTGTAAGATCACAGTGGCTTGCTATGTTTACTCACACTGAGAGCATCAAGGGACAGAGTTGCTGTTAGACCACTTTTTTAAGTGGCCTTGGATGAATCAAATTGAAAGGAGGCAAAATTTGGAGCCCTGCTAGGGTTTCTACCTGGTACTGCAGAAAATCTGCACGGGACAGGCATCAGGTGAGCTTTTTGCTGCCTTACTATTGCTTTTAGGTTTACAATTCTTTTAATAATAGACTGGTCTAACTCTTTTCTGAAAAAAAGGGGAGACTGAAATGTGCCGGGTGGGGGAAGCCTCATTTGCACACCTACCTAAGTATTTGCATACCTAGGCAAGTTCAGGGGCCCACTCAGGCTGTCAGCCTGTGGAAGATTCTTCAGTGGGCCCTACCTACTGAGGGTTTTTGCTGAGCAGCCCATCAACCTGTTTCACCTAAGCAGGAAGCTGCTGTAACTCACCTTGCCAACGATCCTCTTCTTTCTCAGTGGCGGCATAGTGCGAAGGAGTTTAAATCTGGCCCCAGCAGGGGCTACAGAAAGATGGCCGCCAGCTCCCATGAGTAAGGACACTCCAGCACTGCCCGCTGGCACTAGAATTGTCCTCACTCATGTGAGCTGGCCGCCATTTTTCTGTAGACCTGGCCGGGACCAAATTCAAATGCCGCTGCTGCTCCACCGCTACCGCCGCTGAGGACAGAAGCGGTGGAAGAGGATTGTGGGCCTAGGTGAGTTGCAGCAACATGATTCCTGCTGCACAATCTGCACCCCCCATGCTACAATAACCCCCCCCCCCAAAGTTTGGGTTCCCTTTGATTTCAATGGGGACCGAGTTCGGGTTCGGCTTGCTGGACCCGAACTTTGGGGCGTTCACTCATCCTTATTGATGGCATGAGTCTAACTTGTACAAATACCTGGTGAGTGACTGATATAAACTTTGCATGTTTAAGGGCAATGCCCGAAATGCCTAGCTATGCTGGATGACATTGTTCATATTGATGACTTAGAATTTTACAGGAGAACGAAACTCTGGGGCACAATATGTATCCTAATTCCCCCCCCCCCCCCTCCTACTGAAAGCATAGAGATGTGAAAGTACTATAAATAGCCTTGGACATTTTTAAAAATTGTGGCATTATCTCTGTTTCCAGATGTTAATGTAACAAGCAAGATAAGTTATCCTCCTACATTGTGAAAAGTCAGCCAGCAAACTGCTCAGTGCTACATTGTTACAGCCAGGCCTGTAGCTGATGTTTCATAGTGTTTCAATTGTAACCTGTAATATATTGTGTCCATGAGCCTGGTATTAAAATGTAAACAGCTCAAAGCTCACAGCCTCACTGCTTTCTATTTTGTGTAAATTTTGCTGCTATAATGGAAAGACAACTATTATTAATATTATTATTGTTCATTTATAAAGCACCATGGTATTCCGTGGCTCTGTACAAAGTAGAACTTACAGGAGGGAGGGACGAGTAACATACTTAAAATACACAGGGCCAGGGCCGAAATATGAAGGGGGTGCAAAGGGTGTGCATCCTGGGGCCTCCACCACTTGCCCTGCAAATGGGGCCTCCACCAACCTTTAGGTTATGGTCTGGTCCCAGAGGCTATTCAGTCTTTGGGTTGACGGGCCGGCAACAAGGCAATTGGCGGCAGTGGGGGCCCTAAGCGCCTGAGCAGTATTTTTTTTTTTGTAGCCCGCTGCCAAAGTCACCACAGGGCAGGACGGAGAGTCTAGAGCAGCAAAGCCGCCATCAGCAACGCTACAGTAATGGGTGCGTGCAGAGCTGTCAATCGGCGGCCGCTCACTGCACACACAGCTCAATGCAGGGAACTGTTTTCTGCTGGACCAGCCGGGTGACTACACTACCCCCTCCCCACCCAGAATGGCAAAGCAGGAGTTCCCGAGCAGCACGCACCCACACAAGGGTGGCACAAGGGACTCGATCTGACGTTCCAGTAAGTAGGCGGGTGGCAGACAACCACCAATCAGTTACTTGGCTGGACTATTATTTTAAAGGAAAAAATACTGTATCTGAGGCCTCCAGACACATCACTCAAACATGGCCTCTCTGTAAGACCAGAGCGAGTCTACAGACACATTGCTCACACATGGCCCCTCTGTAAGGCCAGAGCGGGCCTACAGACACAACACTCACACATGGCCCCTCTGTAAGGCCAGAGCGGGCCTACAGACACATCATTCCCCTGTAAGGCCAGAGAGGGCCTACAGACACATCGTTCCCCTGTAAGGCCAAAGCGGGCCTACAGACACATCGTTCCCCTGTAAGGCCAAAGCGGGCCTACAGGCACATCGCTCACACACGGGCCCTCTTCTCTCTCTCTCTCACACACTCATCCACAGGCTCACACACACACAGAAACACAGAAACACAGGCACACACACACATACCCACAAGCCAACAAACATACTCACACATATACATACAAACACATAAGTATTTTCTTCAGCAAAACTAGTTATAATCATTGTCTTACATCTGACCAAGCTGGGCAATGTTCTAGTTTCTCAGCCTTGATGAGGCCTGTAATTTTGCCTCGTGCCTTGTCCTTACATTCAGTGTCACGCCATCGATTGTCCTGTTTTAAAAGAGACAAGTTGACCTCCTTCCGGGGCCAAGATCTCTACTTGAAATGTTGCCCATGTTTTGCAGCTCTGTAAAGTAGATGGACTCAAACTCAACTCTCCTTTCAAATGCAGGCGTTAGACCAGCCATGGAGGGGGTCACATGAGTGCTACATTATACGAGTACATCTAAAACTGTACGCCTGACATACACACACAGAAACACAAGCACACACACAAGCCAACAAACACTCAGACATATACACAAACAGAAACACAAGCACACACACAAGTCAACAAACACACTCACACATATACACACAAACACATATGTATTTCCTTCAGCAAATCTACATAGAAACATAGAAGGTTGACGGCAGAAGGAGACCATATGGTCCATGTAGTCGGCCCTTATGTAACTGTATGTACTCTTTATCTTAGGATAGATGGAGGCTTATCTCAGGCATGTTTAAATTCAGTGACTGTTGATTTTCCAACTACCTCTGCTGGAAGTTTGTTCCAAGCATCTGCTACTCTTTCTGTAAAATAATATTTTCTAAAATTGCTCCTGATCTTCCCCCCCGACTAGCTTCAGGTTGTTCCCCCTTGTTCTATCATTAAGTTTCTTCTTAAAACACTTTCTTCCTGAACCTTATTCAGTCCTTTCACATATATAAAGGTCTCAATTAGAGATGAGCGAACTTTTGAAAAATTCGATACGACTGATTCGCCGAATTTTCCGACAAAAATCGTTTCAACCCGAATTTATTTGCGATGAATCGCTATTAAAAACGGCTATTTCTGAGCCTCCTAGAGCCTCAATAGTGTTGTAAACCATTTTGCCTTGCTGTAACACGCATAGGATGCGTGCTGGGTTATTTAAATAATACTGTAAATAAATATCACATGCAGATCAGAGGCATCGCTAATAGAATCGCAGAGCGGCACAATTGCAGAGAATTGAAGTGGCATCACTAGGCAGGAGCCCAAACATTGCTTTAAAGAGACACGGGAGTTGGCAGCAGCAGGAGCCCAAAAATTGGATGAATCACACCCTGGAGTTGCAAGCAGCAGCAGGAGCCCAAACATTGGCTGAAAGAGACACTGGAGTTGGCAGCAGCAGGTGCCCAAAAATTGACTGACACACCCTGGAGTTTCAAGCAGCAGGAGCCCAAACATAGCTTGAAAGACACACTGTAGTTGGCTTCAGGAGCCCAAAAATTGGATGAATCACACCCTGGAGTTGCAAGCAGCAGCAGTAGGAGCCCAAACATTACTTTAAAGAGACACTGGAGTTGGCAGCAGGAGCCCAAAAATTAGATGAATCACACCCTGTAGTTGGCAGCAGCAGCAGCAGGAGCCCAAAATTACTACTTGGCAGCAGGAGCCCAAAAATTGAATGAATCACACCCTGGAGTTGGCAGGAGCAGCAGCAGCAGCAGCAGGAGCCCAGACATTACTTTAAAGAGACACTGGAGTTGGCAGCAGGAGCCCAAAAATTGAATGAATCACACCCTGGAGTTGGCAGCAGCAGCAGGAGCCCAAACATTACTTTAAAGAGACACTGGAGTTGGCAGCAGGAGCCCAAAAATTGGATGAATCACACCCTGGAGTTGCAAGCAGCAGCAGCAGCAGGAGCACAAACATTACTTTAAAGAGACACTGGAGTTGGCAGCAGGAGCCCAAAAATTGGATGAATCACACCCTGGAGTTGGCAGCAGCAGCAGGAGCCCAAACATTACTTTAAAGAGACACTGGGGTTGGCTTCAGGAGCCCAAAAATTGGATGAATCACACCCTGGAGTTGGCAGCAGCAGCAGCGGGAGCCCAAACATTACTTTAAAGAGACACTGGGGTTGGCTTCAGGAGCCCAAAAATTGGATGAATCACACCCTGGAGTTGGCAGCAGCAGCAGCAGGAGCCCAAACATTACTTTAAAGAGACACTGGGGTTGGCTTCAGGAGCCCAAAAATCGGATGAATCACACCCTGTGGAGAGTCATGTGGAGAAAAAGTAGCTTATGAATAAACAAATGCAAAAGTATTGCCAAAGTGAAGTTTTGTTTGAGGGTGTGTTTCCACCTTTTAATTAAATCAGAAACAACAAGGTATCATTGCCCTCAAAAATTCTTGGAATTTTTAATCTGGATGTCTGATCCGTCTTATCCAAAGAATATTAATAAAAAGTAAGAGTAACGTAAAGGATTTTTTTATCAATACTTACTTGTGGTCCGATGTGGAGGAATGTCTGTAACTGGAGAGCAGCGCCTTAAATCTGTTTTGCACGATCCATCTTTCTTTAGTGTTGGTCTGGCCCCGTCATCAATCTACTGGAATACATCAGGCATTGTTGGGAGGAAAGCTTGGCTGATCCATGCGCCATTCATTTCCACGCAGGGCAGTCTCTGGAAAAAAGAAAAGTATGTATAAACCAGGGTCTTTTTCATATAAAAACAAATGGTTATTCTTGCTTTTCAAGCATATGTTCCACAGCTTTACCAGTCATTGTGTCAGCCAATGAAGCAACTTTGTCTGGAAGTGCTGCAAAAGCAGTCCACTGCATCACAAGTGGCATCTGACACCCCCAGTCAACTGTCTGTTGTCTGTTGTTATGCTTTGGGTTCAGCTCCACTATCCATTGATGAAGATCTGATAATCATAAAATTCAGCAGCTACTGCCCAGCCAAGAAGTGGAGGAGACACTCGCCTCTTCTTCCACTAGCCGGGCAATTAGTGATGAGGAGAGTATCGTGGGAGGAGGTGTTGCAAGCGGAGGTAGTGGAAGAGGGTCCCTGGAGTCTGCGGCAGCGGTGGCGGTGGCAGCAGCAGCAGCAGTGAATTATTGGGGACTGTTGGTAGGAAAAATCAGCTACTCAGCGATGTGGCAGTTTTTCATGTAGCATCCACAATCCTGTGGAGAAAAAGTAGGTTAGTTAGTATATATACATAAAATTATGAATAAAGAAATGCAATAGTATTGCCAAAGTGAAGTTTTGTTTGAGGGTGTGTTTCCACCTTGTAATTAAATCAGAAACAACTGGGTATCATTGCCTCTGAATAATTAGCCCTCAAAAATTCTTGGAATTTTTAATCTTGATGTCTGAGGGATTTCTCCTCTCAGACAGCGTCACCATAAGTCCAGCCTGCTGCATTACCCAGTGGTGGACCTTTCAGAGAACTGATGGCTTGTGCCGAGCCGAGGTGGAGAGTCCCATGTATCATTGCTTTGCAAAGATGGCAGTACCTGCCCTGTAAAATGTTGTTGAACAGAAGGTGGGCCAGTCCTTTAGTGTGTACCAAAGTGCACAGTGTTGTCTACGTCTGGAGCTGTAACTATGGACTCATGGTGGACAATATATAACCCTTTTAGGCCCCCTTGGTGATTGTGGTTTCACGCTGTTCTTCACATGGTTTTCCTTGAGTCACACATGGGAGGAACTACTAAAAATGAGAACTCAATCCATGAAATCATTGCTTAATCCACGAAAACAGTGACTGATACTTGGAAGAACATCTTGTTTGCGCTGCGACAAGGAAGCCAGAGTCATGCGTCCTGACATGGCACACGTGTTCAGTCTAGTTGTCAAGCGTTTTCTGAAGTCTTGCCCCCATCTGAAAGACATCCGAACAACAGGAAAGAAAGTTAGCATGCACTTCTGGCACTCCTACACCACCAAGTACAACCTTATTGAGCCTCAGCGTCAGAACGGTGTACCCCAACATAGTCTGATTTGCGATGTTTCCACCCGTTGGAATTCCACCCTCCATATGCAGGATCCACTATAGCAGTGGTCCCCAACCCTGTCCTCAAGGCCCACCAACAGGCCAGGTTTTGCAGATCTCCACAAAGATGCACAGGTGGAGTAATTAGTGCAGCTGCAGAGCAATAGAGCTGGCTATTTGGAGATCCAAAAAACATGACATGTTGGTGGGCCTTGAGGACAGGGTTGAGGACCACTGCACTATAGGAACAGAGAAAAGCCATCACGGATTTCTGGATGATCCAAACGGATAGGGGGACACCCCTGTGTAAATTCAATGTAAACCATTGGCAGCTCATACGTGACACCGACCGTTTGCTCAGGCCCTTTGAGGAAGCTACGTTATTAGTCAGTTGCCAGGACTATGAGATGAACGATGAGATTCCACTGCTTCATGTACTACAACACATGTTGGAAACCATGGCTGGTCAGGGCACTGGAGACATGGCACATACATTTCACAGCCACATGAAGCCTGTGGGGGCTGAAGTGGAGGAGGAGGAGGGGGTGGGGCACAGCAAACCACAGTTTAGGTTTCACAAAATGACCATTTTATCTAGTCATCTGACAGGAGAGGAGGAGCAGGAGCAGCCACAGGAGCTAGAGGGTTGTGAGGAAGGCGAGACAGAGGACCCAGACACACCGTGGCAGTTTACAGTGGAGATGGAGACAGGTAGTCCCTCCGAGTCACTTGCACAAATGGCACGATGCATGCTCACATGCTTGCGTACTAGTGAGCGCAGAATTGTCTCCATTTGTCAGCGGGAAGACTTCTGGCTCTCCAACTTATTGGACCCTCGCTTCCGGCACAAAATGGGGGCATTTTTTACGCCCACTGAGAGGGAGGAAAAACTGACCTACTACAGAGACATCCCATGTAGCCAGTTGGGCGATGTCTATCTGCGCCATGGCCCATACTCCCGCAGGTCTGACTCGGGGAGACCTCTGCGATCACCTTCCACTGCCATGGCTGCTGGGGGGTGGAAGGAGCAGCAGCAGCAGCTCCATCAGCAGCAGCCTCAGTCTTCAGTCGCTAGTGAGTAGCTTTCTACACCCGCATAGGGAGTCTACTCATGAGCAGCAGGAAGACCTGGAGCTGGACCTCAAACAGCAGGTCATGTCATACCTTGACATGACCATGCCAACACACCTTCAGGATCCACTGGATTTGCTGGGAAGCCAAACTCGACTTGTGTCCGCAACTAGCAGAGTTTGCCCTGGAAAAGCTGTACTGGCCGGACAGTAGTTGATTTAGATGGCAACTGGGCTGCTCTATATAATGAAGCAAAATGGCAAATTTACCGCACAATATAAGCTATTGCCCCTCAGATTTACACAGGGGCTGCTCCATATAATGGTGCAAAACCATGAATTTACCTCATAATATAAACTATTGCCCCTCAGATTTACACAGGGGCTGCTCTATATAATGAAGCAAAATGGCAAATTTACCTCACAATATAAGCTATTGCCCCTCAGATTTACACAGGGGCTGCTCCATATAATGGTGCAAAACCATGAATTTACCTCATAATACAAACTATTGCCCCTCAGATTTACACAGGGGCTGCTCTATATAATGAAGCAAAATGGCAAATTTACCTCACTATATAAGCTAATGCCCCTCAGATTTACACAGGGGCTGCTCTATATTATGCTGCAAAATGGCAAATTTACCTCACAATATAAGCTATTGCCCCTCAGATTTACACAGGGGCTGCTCCATATAATGGTGCAAAACCATGAATTTACCTCATAATATAAACTATTGCCCCTCAGATTTACAGAGGGGGTGCTCTATATAATGAAGCAAAATGGCAAATTTACCTCACTATATAAGCTATTACAGCTCTATATAAATAAAAATAAATAAATAAAAAAAAGGGCCTGTAGAAGCTTATTTAGTATAACAGATAGGGTGACATGTGCTGGTTTGGGATGCCCATATGGGCTAGTGTTTTGGCAGCAGTACAAAAACCAATGCAAAATGCAATAGCTTAATAAAGCTGATGCTGATCAACGCTTATTTAGTATAACAGATGGGGTGCAACATGCAGGTTTGGGATACCCTGCGGCCTGGTGTATTTAAAGCAGACCAAAACCAATTCAAAATGCAATAACTTAATAAAGCTGAGGCTGTAGATGCTTATTTAGTATAAACAGATAGGGTGCAACGTGCAGCTTTGGGGTGCCCTGCGGCCTGGTTAAATGAAAGCAATCAAAAAGGAAGTGCAAACTGAAGTAGCTTAATGAAGCTGATGCTGATCAACGCTTATGTTGTATACCAGATAGGGTGCAAGGTGTAGCTTTGGGGTGCCCTGCGGCCTGGTTTATTAAAAGCAGTCAAAAACAAGTGCAAACTGAAGTAGCTTAATAAAGCAGCTGATGCTGATCAACGCTTATGTTGTATAACAGATAGGGTTAAAATAGCATGTGCCTTGGGATGCCCGTGTGGCCTGGTATATTTCAAGCTGAACAAAAAGTAACAATAATCCAAGTATGAGAAATGCTTGTGCTTAACAAATAGGGTTAAACAGCATGTGCCTTGGGATGCCCGTGTGGCCTGGTATATTTTAAGCTGAACAAAAAGTAACAATAATCCAAGTATGAGAAATAATTTTGACCTTCTTTACAGCACCATACTTTGAAAAAAATCCTTAATTTCATGCCGATCAATCCAAAGGTCAATGCCCCTAACAAAAATAGTGTTCGGCATAAGTTTTCCTTCTGGAAGGACGTAACCTTTAGTTTACATGGTTGGGGTAGGTTATCTTACAAATTGGGATACCCCAGGCAGCAGTGTCATTGAAAGAGACAGATTGTAATGCAGGCCATACACAAGCAGAGAAACTCAGGCTGCAACAGGCCTCTTTAGTTTACATGGTTGGGGTAGGTTATCTTACAAATTGGGATACCCCACTGTATATGAAACCGAATATAAATGCACACCCAAAAGTGGACAATCAGCCTCCAAGAGGCCTGCTTAGTTTAAATAAGAGAGCTGCTTAGCTTAAATAAGAGAGCTGCTTAGTGTAAATAAGAGGCCTGCTTAGTTTAAATAAGAGAGCTGCTTAGTCTAAATAAGAGAGGTAGGTTATGTGATGTTACAGAATGGGATGCCTCAAAGCAGACTTGAGATCAGTATATATGCACACAGCAACAGTGTGTAAGCAGGCTGAAACAGCCCAAATTACTTTAAATAACTGTGCAGCTTACAGTGAATGCAGAGGCTAATGGTATGTTACAGAATGGGATGCCCACAGCAGACTTGAGATCAGTATATCTGCACACAGCAACAGTGTGTAAGCAGGCTGAAACAGGCCAAATTACTTTAAATAACTGTGCAGCTTACAGTGAATGCAGAGGCTAATGGTATGTTACAGAATGGGATGCCCCAAGCAGACTTGAGATCAGTATATATGCACACAGCAGCAGTGTGTAAGCAGGCTGCAACAGGCCAAATTACTTGAAATAACTGTGCAGCTTAGAGTAAAGACGGAGGCTAATGGTATGTTACAGAATGGGATGCCCCAAGCAGACTTGAGATCAGTAATATATGCACACAGCAGCAGTGTGTAAGCAGGCTGCAACAGGCCAAATCACTTGAAATAACTGTGCAGCTTAGAGTAAAGACAGAGGCTAATGGTATGTTACAGAATGGGATTCCCCAAGCAGACTTGAGATCAGTAATATATGCGCACAGCAGCAGTGTGTAAGCAGCCTGCAACAGGCCAAATCACTTGAAATAACTGTGCAGCTTAGAGTAAAGACAGAGGCTAATGGTATGTTACAGAATGGGATGCCTCAAGCAGACTTGAGATCAGTAATATATGCGCACAGCAGCAGTGTGTAAGCAGGCTGCAACACGCCAAATCACTTGAAATAACTGTGCAGCTTAGAGTAAAGACAGAGGCTAATGGTATGTTACAGAATGGGATGCCCCAAGCAGACTTGAGATCAGTAATATATGCGCACAGCAGCAGTGTGTAAGCAGGCTGCAACAGGCCAAATTACTTTAAATAACTGTGCCGCTTACAGTGAATACAGAGGCTAATGGTATGTTACAGAATGGGATGCCCCAACAGCAGTGCACCTGGGAGCAGTAGTACTATGCACAGCAAAAGTGTCTTTATCAGGCCAAATTACTTTTAGAATAAGTGCAAAGGGTTATAGTAAATAGAGGCTGGTGTAGTCACAGAATGGGATGCCCCAACCGGAGTGCACCTGGGAGCAGTAGTACTATGCACAGCAAAAGTGTCTTTATCAGGCCAAATTACTTTTAGAATAAGTGCAAAGGGTTATAGTAAATAGAGGCTGGTGTAGTCACAGCATGGGATGCCCCAACCGGAGTGCACCTGGGAGCAGTAGTACTATGCACAGCAAAAGTGTCTTTATCAGGCCAAATTACTTTTAGAATAAGTGCAAAGGGTTATAGTAAATAGAGGCTGGTGTAGTCACAGAATGGGATGCCCCAACCGGAGTGCACCTGGGAGCAGTAGTACTATGCACAGCAAAAGTGTCTTTATCAGGCCAAATTACTTTTAGAATAAGTGCAAAGGGTTATAGTAAATAGAGGCTGGTGTAGTCACAGAATGGGATGCCCCAACCGCAGTGCACCTGGGAGCAGTAGTACTATGCACAGCAAAAGTGTCTTTATCAGGCCAAATTACGTTTTAGAATAAGTGCAAAGGGTTATAGTAAATAGAGGCTGGTGTAGTCACAGAATGAGATGCCCCAACCGGAGTGCACCTGGGAGCAGTAGTACTATGCACAGCAAAAGTGTCTTTATCAGGCCAAATTACTTTTAGAATAAGTGCAAAGGGTTATAGTAAATAGAGGCTGGTGTAGTCACAGAATGGGATGCCCCAACCGGAGTGCACCTGGGAGCAGTAGTACTATGCACAGCAAAAGTGTCTTTATCAGGCCAAATTACTTTTAAAATAAGAGCAAAGGGTTATAGTAAATAGAGGCTGGTGTAGTCACAGAATGGGATGCCCCAACCGCAGTGCACCTGGGAGCAGTAGTACTATGCACAGCAAAAGTGTCTTTATCAGGCCAAATTACTTTTAGAATAAGTGCAAAGGGTTATAGTAAATAGAGGCTGGTGTAGTCACAGAATGGGATGCCACAACCACAGTGCACCTGGGAGCAGTAGTACTATGCACAGCAAAAGTGTCTTTATCAGGCCAAATTACTTTTAGAATAAGTGCAAAGGGTTATAGTAAATAGAGGCTGATGTAGTCACAGAATGGGATGCCCCAACCGGAGTGCACCTGGGAGCAGTAGTACTATGCACAGCAAAAGTGTCTTTATCAGGCCAAATTACTTTTAGAATAAGTGCAAAGGGTTATAGTAAATAGAGGCTGGTGTAGTCACAGAATGGGATGCCCCAACCGCAGTGCACCTGGGAGCAGTAGTACTATGCACAGCAAAAGTGTCTTTATCAGGCCAAATTACGTTTTAGAATAAGTGCAAAGGGTTATAGTAAATAGAGGCTGGTGTAGTCACAGAATGGGATGCCACAACCGCAGTGCACCTGGGAGCAGTAGTACTATGCACAGCAAAAGTGTCTTTATCAGGCCAAATTACTTTTAGATTAAGTGCAAAGGGTTATAGTAAATAGAGGCTGGTGTAGTCACAGAATGGGATGCCCCAACCGCAGTGCACCTGGGAGCAGTAGTACTATGCACAGCAAAAGTGTCTTTATCAGGCCAAATTGCTTTTAGAATAAGTGCAAAGGGTTATAGTAAATAGAGGCTGGTGTAGTTACAGAATGGGATGCCCCAACCGGAGTGCACCTGGGAGCAGTAGTACTATGCACAGCAAAAGTGTCTTTATCAGGCCAAATTACTTTTAGAATAAGTGCAAAGGGTTATAGTAAATAGAGGCTGGTGTAGTCACAGAATGGGATGCCCCAACCGGCGTGCACCTGGGAGCAGTAGTACTATGCACAGCAAAAGTGTCTTTATCAGGCCAAATTACTTTTAGAATAAGTGCAAAGGGTTATAGTAAATAGAGGCTGGTGTAGTCACAGAATGGGATGCCCCAACCGCAGTGCACCTGGGAGCAGTAGTACTATGCACAGCAAAAGTGTCTTTATCAGGCCAAATTACTTTTAGAATAAGTGCAAAGGGTTATAGTAAATAGAGGCTGGTGTAGTCACAGAATGGGATTCCCCAACCGGAGTGCACCTGGGAGCAGTAGTACTATGCACAGCAAAAGTGTCTTTATCAGGCCAAATTACTTTTAGAATAAGTGCAAAGGGTTATAGTAAATAGAGGCTGGTGTAGTCACAGAATGGGATGCCCCAACCGCAGTGCACCTGGGAGCAGTAGTACTATGCACAGCAAAAGTGTCTTTATCAGGCCAAATTACGTTTTAGAATAAGTGCAAAGGGTTATAGTAAATAGAGGCTGGTGTAGTCACAGAATGGGATGCCACAACCGCAGTGCACCTGGGAACAGTAGTACTATGCAAAGCAACAGTGGTTAACCAGGGTGAAACAGCTAACAAAGCCAGTGACCCAGGCAGTAACGCTCAGGCTGGATGAAAAAAATAAAATCTCCTTGTGACTGCCTCCGATTTTTCCTAACTTTCCCTGCTTCTCGCTGACTTCCTGCCTGTCTCCTGCCTGTCTCCTGTCTGTCCCTGTCTGTCTAACTGTCTCTCCCTGACTACAGCAGCGTCCTGTCTCTCACGAATGCAATAGAGAAATGAGGAAAAACAAGATGTCCGCCGCCTTAAATAGCGCTGTGACGTCACCGGGCTTGCTGGCTGCTGATAGGCTGCATGTGACTGCCCCAGCATGCACTGGTGCGGGGTAGATGTCTGGACATGTCCCGTCCGCCATCTTAGAATGCCTGTAATGTAAATGAATGGATGTTAAAGGAAAACTTCGAGCAATCAAAGCACGGGGAAATTCGGATTCGATCCGAATCGAATTTTTCATGAAATTCGGATCGAATCCGGGTTCGTCCGGATCGATTCGCTCATCCCTAGTCTCAATCATGTCCCCTCTCTCCCTTCTTTCCTCCAGACTGTACAAATTAAGTTCTTTATGTCTTTCCTGATAAGTTTTAAGTTTAAGTCCTTCCACCATTTTTGTTGCCAGCCTTTGGACACGTTCTATTTGAATAATTTTATTTTGCAGGTAAGGTCTCCAGAACTGCACACAGTATTCTAGCTGTGACCTCACCAGGGATCTATACAGCGGCATCACAACCTCCCTCTTTCTACTGACGATGCCTCGAGCTATGCAGCCGAGCATCCTATTTGGTTTTCCCACTGCCTTGCTACACTGTCCATTCATCTTGCAGCTATCAGTAATCAATACCCCTAAATCTCTCTCCTTCGAGGTCCTGGTTCTAGTTATAATCATTGTCTTACATCTGACCAAGCTGGGCAACGTTCTAGTTTCTCATCCTTGATAAGGCCTGGAATTTTAAAGAGACAAGTTGACCTCCTTCCGGGGCCAAGATCTCTACTTGAAATGTTGCCCATGTTTTGCAGCTCTGTAAAGTAAATGGCCTCAAGCTCAACTCTCCTTTCAAAATGCAGGCGTTAGATCAGCCATGGTGGGGGTCACATGAGTGCTACATTATACAAGTACATCTAGAACTGTACGCCTGACATACACACACAGAAACACAAGCACACACACAAGCCAACAAACACACTCACACATATACACACAAACACATAAGTATATGTATTTTCTTCAGCAAATCTAGTTATAATCATTGTCCTACATCTGATACATTTGAGCTCCAAGCTGGGCAATGTTCTAGTTTCTCATCCTTGATGAGGCCTGTGATTTTGCCTCGCGCCTTGTCCTTACATTCAGTGTCACGCCATCGATTGTCCTGTTTTAAAAGAGACAAGTTGACCTCCTTCCGGGGCCAAGATCTCTACTTGAAATGTTGCCCATGTTTTGCAGCTCAGTAGAGTAGATGGCCTCAAGCTCAACTCTCCTTTCAAATGCAGGCATTGGGGGTCACATGAGTGCTACATTATACGAGTACAGCTAGAACTGTAAGTCTGCACGAGTCAGGCGAGGTAACACTATTCTCCTCCGAGGCCGACATCACAGAACTGCATTGGATAATTTAACATTGTGGCTTCTGGAGGGATTGTAGTAATTTAAGCCTCCATTCCACCTGGCTGGCAAATGTCACCATGACAACAAACTGATTGATATGATTATCTGCAATGAAGTATAGAATTTCCTTTTCATCAGTGACAGAAAAGAGTTGATTCTGCTTGATATTGCCAAAAAGAAAAGCAGGAAAAGGCCAAGGGCAACTATTCTCAAAGCAACAAGCGAATTGTGACCTACGAATAAAATACAATGATTTTTCCTTTATCCTAAAGTAACAAAATAAAAGTAGAAATGATGGAGCCAAAAAAAAAAAAGATGAAAACAAGAAAAAAGGAATGCCACCCTTCTCTCCCACATGCTAAATAGCGACTTGGGTGTTAAAGCGGACCAAAACCCACTAAACTTTTAAAATACTTTTAACCAAAGCCCCTGCCGATACTCTCTTCTTAGGGTGTAGAAGTAGAAATGGGTATTTTCTCTTATCAAATCGCCCTGGAACACAGTTTTTTTTTTGTTGTCCCTCTCTGTAGGATTGCAGGTGATCAGTCATTGCATAAGTGTGGTAGTGACATCATTGCCACACACAACAGTGGCAATAAATGGAGGAGGCTGATTTTTACAGCTAAAACAGGCGCCATTATCTGGGATTAGAGTGAAGCAGGTGCAGTAAAAATAGGCAAAAGCTGCTATTTGTGGGGGGGGGAGCAATTCAGGGGTTGCTAGTTAAAAATGTGGGTTTTGCTCCACTTTAAAATAATTAAACAACTCACCTGACATTGGCAGGGGACAGGGCTTTGCATGGCATCCGTGGATTTGAGTTACAATTGGAATTGTATGACATGTCACACTGATTGGGTGAGTGACCTCCATGCAGTTTGCCCTCCCCCCCAGTTGGTTCTTCGTGTTGTTGCCCAAATTGGCCATAGCACAGGGGAAGGAAGAGGTGGATGGACTGTTACAAAATAACTGTACTTCCAAATATATGGAATAGGAATAGGAGGGTAAAAATGAGAATGGATAAAAGGAATGAGAGAGATAAAGGAGGAATAGGGAGGTGGAAACAAAGGGAAAATGAACAGAATTTGAGGGATGAAGGTGAAATTTGAAACAAAGATAAGAAAAAGATTAAAGACATTTAAAGGAAGAGTAAGAAAAAGTGAATGTTGAAAGAGAAAATCAAGTGGACAAAAAAGGGTAAAGAGAGAGGAAGTAAGAGGAGCGATTTTACACCTAAAAAGAATCAAACAATGCATTTAAAGCGGACCAACAGTCAAGTATGACCTACACAACAAACTCATGTTTGTACAGTGCTCATATGCATCCGTCCCCGGGGCAATTTAGATTACTGCACATAAAAATTCATTTACCCTTTTGTAACTCTTGCTGTAGTAAATTTTAGAAGCAAAATGGTGGCTCGTGCATTTGCAGGCCGCCTGCAAACAGGAAGTGCTGCTGGGCTTCCTGTTACTGTGTATTGTCAGTTATGTCAGCTGAATCCAGGCAGCAGCATGGCCGAGATGTTGTGCTAACTGTGCCAGGCTATTGGTCTGGTTTTATTTGCTCTCTTTTTAAGTTTTATGTACAGTATTAAAAACTAACTTCATCATTTTGAAGCATTTATTGTGCTTCTGTAATGTTCTCTTTTCATTAAAGAACACCTTATTTCTCATCTCTTCCAGTCCGGGGCACCACCAGTAGCAACGTGTGGGTTAATCTCAGCCATTGGCGGGGACTGCAGGAAAAAAAAACTAGCTCCTCCCTGCCTATAAAAGGCATGATGTGGCAGGATCTCCTCAGTTCTTGTCTTGCAGTCCCAAGGGACTGTGAAGATGTATTTTTTGTTTTGAGCACAGTGCTGACAGGACATTAAATGGCTGAAGTCAGTTCCTAAGCTGATAGTGTTGGATCGTGCAGAGTGAGGTGAGTGTGCATGGGTCCAGGTATGCGCTCATCCAGACATGCTTCCCCAGGGCTGCTGATAAGGAAGGCTGATCTAGGGGCCGGGCTCCCTGCTATCAGAGTGTTTGGTGCTTACTACTGGGCAGCCATGCTGGTTAGAGCTCATTCAGAGCTTGGCTGCCAGCGTTTGTTAGGGCAGAGCCCTTGAAGTGAGGGAATGTGGCCATCAGCTAACTTTAAAAGGGGATGGGCATCTGCGTGTGCAACACTTGTCGCTGTGTGGCTTCGGCCCGCTCTGGCCTTACAGGGGAGGACAGGAGAAGAGGGTGGGGTGACGGTACATGATCCGCAGCTCCGCCATGCACCCAGCTTGCACCACGTCCATGGCGGCTATGGAAGGCCGGGCCTAGATGAAGCAGCAGAGGAGGCATTTGCAACATGGAGGCTCACGCTCCTTGGCACTTCATTTGAACTCATTCACTATGGAGGTCTTCAGATACATTGTGCCAGCTATGAATGACTAGGGGCGTCTAGTGACTAGGGGGCTGGCCTTGCTGGTCACCTTGCGACGCACAGTCTGGCTGAAACAGTGGTCGGCCAACACTGCTTCTAAAAAGGCGATTACCGTCCTCCCCTTTTTGGGGGGTCGTCTTTTCAGTGAGCCTCTTGATGACCTGGTCTGGAAGACCATGGGTGGGAAGTCAACTAGGCTTCCACAGAATCAGAAACTTAGGACATTGTTTCGCAGGTTGCCAAATTTTCGCTCCTTCCAGAAGTTCGGAGGCTCTATAGACTTCAGGATTGGGTAAGCAAAAGCCATGGGGGATCCTAGACCCAAGGGGCCAGCTGGCATGGTGCTGAATAGCTGATTTACCAACAATCTTTGAAAAGCAAAAAGTTTTTATATTACTCTAGGAAAAGTTTTAGTTGCAAATGATGCTCTAACTTTCTCCCTTGCATGATGCAATCACCCCTCATGTTCTTATGCTGAAAAGTAACATGAAACAGATCTTATTTTCACGAAACATTTCAAGGCAAGTTTACTTAATCAATGCTAATATATTGTATTTTGCAAATCAATAGGCATATGTAAGCTATTACATGGGAGACATTTAGAAAAATTATGTCATTATTTTGTATCTTGCTTGCAATCAATATGTGTTGTATTGCACTCAGTGGCCACCGCTTTCAATTAACTTACCTCTAGTCTGAAAGATCTTCAGCCAGTTTATCAATACCATGGGCACGACTGCCGAATCGTTTTTGTCGATAAAAACGATTTCATATTCATGCTGAGATCTTTTCCACAGTTGCACTAAACTTTCCATCGAATTACCACATATTGTTTTCTTTTACTTCTTTAATCCTTCACTGTGAGCTACATGTACTATTAGTACTATTTTAAGTAGAAAAGTCTAGATAAATGTCACTTTATAAGGCCGGAATTCTGAAACCAACAACCACGAAACTGAGGTTTACCTGGCATCCCCCGTAATCCCCGGACCCACTATGACCTCACAAATAATTATTTTTAGAAAATATTGTTTAAAGTTTGTTTCATATCCAAAGCTTTACAGTAATTCTGATAAAAATCACCCACATGTTCAAGGTTACATACAGATAAATATACACATGTGTAATACATAGGAAATTCCTGGCAACATGCTGAAATTGTCCCTAGAGATTAGATATTCTTTCATCCAAATGATAGCTAAATATAAGGCATTGTTCCATCCAAATAGTAATCAAGTGGACATGTTTCGCCTTGCTTTGGCTTCTTCTACTTATCATAGCTGTAATATAAGACATCAAATACATCTCAATACATTAACCAAGATCACAATTGGAAGAATTACTCTGCACATTAGTAGTCAGTACTCACATATACATGTTGCATTGTCTTTCTTATAACTGGCAGATTGAACCCTTGATTCACAGTATTCTTTATCCGACATGTTAATGTACATTATACCGTAAAAAAGATTTATTGATTATATTTATCTTTTTAAGGCATTATTTGGCATTCTTTATTTCTAGCCAATGTCATTACTGAACTATCATGCTAAACCGACGTCCGTGTATATCCAGAGATAAAAATGTCACTTTGTGTAACCTATCAAACTCTATCAAGCATCAATATATTCACTTGTTATTCAAGAGGGATCAGGCTTTATCTTTGCATTTTACGGGATATCATTTAAACTTAAATGGGGACATAATAAATAGCTTTGTTAAGTCCTGGAGGGTCTGCCGCCTTCAGACGGTAGATCCATCTGGCCTTTTTTAGAATCTCTCTCTCTCTAGATTTTCGGCTCTTATGTTTCTGTGTATCCTATCTAAACCCTGAAACCTCAACCCTCTAGAGTCTCATTCACGTTTTTACAGGAAGTGTCTCCCTATCGGTTTCTTGTCATTTTCCTTGCTGATGCTTGTATATATGTTTCTTCAAAGATCTATTAGTTTTGTCCACATAGTACCAGCCGCAAGGGCAGGTCAATAGATGAATAACATTTTCGTTATTACAATTAATAAAATGTCGAGGCTCCAGGGTCTGTCCTTGGGGTAACTCAATTTGGGGTCCCATTATTTATATACTTACACACATTGCACAACTGACATTTATAAGTGCCTGAGATATTACAGCATTTAGATTTTTCCTTCACAAATTGACTACTAAGCTATCCCTAATATTCCTTGCACATCTATATGTAACATGTGGGTTAGGTGGCACTATCCTGTGCATCGGCTTTGAGCATTTCATTTCATGCCTGTTATTTTCTCAGCTTTACTAAAATCCCTAAAATCTTTCGATTGTAGCCCCTTCTTTTTAATATAGATTTCAAATTTCATCTGTTGTCTTGGCCTGTTTTAAGGACACTGGATGGGCACTAGAGGCTTTGAATAATTTTGTGCCAATGAGACCTGCTTAGTTTACCATGATTTCAACATCTAGAAAGGCCACTTTGTGCCGATCATATTCCTAAGTAAGTTTTAAATCGGGTATTTTCTCACAAATTACATATCGGTCCATATGAGAAAGATGTCATCTATGTACCGGTGCCACGTGAGAATATGGCACAGGTACTGGTCCTCACCCCACACCTCCCTCTCTCACCAGATTCGCATATGATGGGGCACATGTTGTCCCCATCATGGTTCCCATCACCTAGTGGTAGAGTTGGTCATTGAAAAGGAAGGTGTTCCAGGTGAGGATGAAATGGAGCAATCTCAGCAGGAATAGATCTATGTCCAATTGATTCAGGAAATTTTCTACAGCTCAAAGGCCTAGGGAGTGGGGGATGCTGGAATATAGAGCCTCCACTTCCAGGGTCACTCATGTCTTCAATTTTCTGATAGACAGCGGCCGAGAGGAGGACGGGACAAGGAAAGCGTGCCAAGGGATGAATATTTGAGGGCCAACTGGTTCTTGAACTAATGGGCAAGCCGCTTATTTTGTGAAGTGACCACTGAATCGTAATCAAACCTGAATCCATCATAGGCACTGTAACTTCTTCCTCGCAACAGTCTGGTTGGTGCATGTCGGGAGGGGAGGAGGACCCCACAAGGGTAGAGGTTGAGTCAATTTGCACACTTTAGTATATGTTGAATAAGTGGATTTTTGCTTATCATAAATATCAATAGGGCGTTATGGAGGGAGAGCTCATGTTTGGTTGGTGTGGCTAAACCTTTGACAATACACTGTGGACAATGGCTTACATAGAGATATAAGAATGACCAAACAACATATATATGTGAGTACTGACTTCTAATGCACAGAGTAAGTCTTCCAAATGTGATTTAAGTTAATGTATTGAGATGTATTTGATGTCTTAGATTACAGCTATGATATGAAGTGTTGAGAAAGCCAAAATAAGCCGAAACATGTCCACTTGATTACTTAAATTGAACAATCATTTGGATGAAAGAATATCTCATCTATGGACATTTGAGTATATTGCCAAGAATTTCCTATGTATTACACATGTGTGTATTAATCCGTATATAACATTGAAGTTGTACATAAATTACACCCCTAGATGTGTTTGATTTTTATGAGAATTACTGAGAAGCTTTGAACATGAAGGAAACAATTTATCCTTTTTTAACTTTACTAAAATAAACACATTTAACCATTATTTACTAAAAATAATTATTTGTGAGGCCACAGTAGGTTCAGGGATTGTGGGGTACGTTACCCTCAATTTCGCTGTTTGTTTGGCTTTGGTAAAACCACCCTGTATGCCAACATTGTTCACTTTAAAGTGAATGAATCACCCAAAACGTGGGTAGTTTTTTTAATGGCGAAAACAACTATTGTGTGAAGTCTACAGCCTTGTCAAGTACCACTTCAGAGGATCTCGAGTACCAACAGTGGTACTAGTACCACCCATTGGGATCCCTTGGTTTAACATTAGGACCAAGGGGTAAAAACACTAATGAGGGTTTGTTTAACATAATTAGGTTCCAGAGGAAACTTTGTTTAGCATAACGAACCAAAGGAAGCCTAATCATATTAGATCAAAGGCTTCTTTTAATGTGGAGGCCAGTTTTTCCCTAGCACCTCATAGCACCACTTCAGCATCTGCGGAGAGACGCTATTAGGGGCTAAGCTGTAATGCTGGTCACAGACAAACTGTTAGGGTTTGGTGCTGTAGGCTACCCGTGGCGCTATGTTTTTTATCCAATGGAGCTAGTGACAGGTAGCGCCGGTGGGGTGGGCAAGAAATCATTTGCATTTAACATGTAAATGAACAGCGCCAGCGCGGGTGCTGTAAAACCACAATACTCAGGCATACAGCGCCAGGTACAATACAAAATAAGGCTTTGACTGGGGATGGCAGCACAGTGATCACAGAATACACATGGAATGACATTGGGGACATACAAATGACATGACACGTGATTGGCAGGCTTGAAAACGCAAGTTAGCAGCAGGTAACCTAAGTACAATAATGAACAAAAAAAACATTCTGAACAGGCCAGGGATCCCATGTCACAAAAAAAATACACTAACCAGAAGTGACCATATAAATGGGACTGGAATGGCTAATTGAAGTCAATGGGAGAATGACACTGAGCGCCTGATGTGATGTGACGCTGTAGAGAACACATCACCGGCGCTAACAAAGCACCCAACTCTTATGATACATGGAGGCTATATGGCGCGAGGAGATGTGTTAAACATTTTTTTGTATCATAAATATGACTTGCTGGTGCAAATCACAAAAAAACACCTGCCGCTACGTTGCGTTAGCTTTTCTTAAATAAACTCCTCAGTCTTTGTTTAGCTTAGCAAACAAGAGCTGGAGGAGGTCAACAATTAAGCTGGGAAGTTTGGTGCCATCACCTATGGGGAATATAAGGATGACTTTAAGATGACTTTCAAAGAGCTCTGTGTTATAAAGATAGGGTTTTGCTATTATGTCATGTGTGTGTATAGGAGGCACCATAAACTGATTATTTAGTGGTACCCTGTCTTTTGGTGTGGATTTTCATTGTACTTTTATATGAGTGCTCAATATAAAAATCTTTTTGTTATTGAAATATTTATCGCTGTCCTTGTCCTCTTTGAATTTTCAAACCTCTAATGAACCTACAATAAAAAAAAATTAATTGACGCCTCCAAACGTGTTTGGCGAGATCAGGGAGTGAGGGGTCAAAATATATATTCATATTTTCCAACAGCTACGATAGTGGAGGCTATATATATATATATATATATATATATATATATATATATTGAGCAAAGCTGTGAATATCAAAACTCACAAAAGTTTCATTTCTCAATGCCTCTGTTGTCTTGCACCTAAAAGCCTGCCAGGCGCTGTTATATTGTGACAATCGCAACCACATCCCACCCTGCCATCTCAGCACAAGTTGCCATTGAATGTTATAGAATCCCAAGACAAATGCTTCTTTTGTACACTGTGAAGATTGTCATATATATATATATATATATATATATATATATATATATATATATATGTATAGATGTTGAGTTAGCAAGATGCCCTGCTTCACCCACAAGCTGACCACTTGATATAACCAGGAGGGAGGATGAGGAAAATGGTAATGTGCCTGTAAGGGTATGGTGGATTAGCCACGTGGGGAAATGGGTTAGATAGAATAAGTAGTGCAGCTAGGCAGGTTTTAGTTTAGGGCCTTCAATAGGAATGCTTTAGGCTGGCTCCCTGCTGCAGACAGTTAGATTTATACACTAGTTAGGGGCATGTCTACCCAAGCACTGATTGGTTCCTAGACCTGTATATAAGACCTGTATATAAGATTGGAGATGAACAAGTGTACATGCTTGGGCATGAGTCTTTAACGTTGGAGACCAGTGCCCAGAGAGGGAGCACTGCTGGATACCTTTGGGGATGTGAGAAAAGACACCTGGTAAGAGATTTCTCCCTGGTCCTCCAGAGCTAAACCAGTTGTTGATGACCGTGGAAGAGGAAAACCTGCTTGGACGGACTCCTGGAAGTTGCACAGGGTAGGGGCCAATCAGCAGAGGTGGGTGCGGGAAGAAGCCCATGTTGTGTAAAGAATGTCCCTAATAAAAGGGTCAGCCTTCCTGAAAGTTATTTGGATTATTGTAGCCCTCACACACCTGGTGTTTGATGAGGACAGCAGGGGGCAGGTTCTTCTGGGCCCAGGGTGCTCTAAGTGTGTCTGTGTGGGTGGGGTGCTGGGGCTTAACCACAGGGGATGTTAGTACTCACTGTGCCGCTCAGAAAGATGATGACAGTCCAAAGGCAGACATCAAAACATGGCACATCTTCATATATTCGTTCGGTTACACTTATCTCTGTCCCTTCCATAGGTTCAACCAACAGGTCTTACTTCCCAAGAAGGATTCCCCAGGGCTTCCTCCCATCTTATTGCATCTGTCACACTCTTTCCGACAAAGTCTGGATTCACATCTGCTCCTTTACAATTCAATTGGCTTAGAACTGTGGCCTCCCTAGCTACCTCTAGCTACCTTCCAGAATGTTCCATCACATGTTCAGCCACATGTCCAACACATGATATGCTTATCTCTAAACCCTCCAACCAATTACTATCCTCCCGGTCTTACTATGTTTCTACCAAGAATCCTGCTATGACTATTAACTCTTTATACCTTACCTTCTAGAACAGTCTCCATTCAAGTCCATGGCCCAATGGCTTAGTCTCACCAACACCATCTTGAGTCTAAACAAGGGTACCACAACCACCATACACTTTAATGGCTAGAAACCAAAAACGGGTTTAATGTCTTATTAACTCTATGTACATGGGTTTCTTATTAACTAACTGACATGTTCATATTTACACCCAGGCCCCTACACTGTTCCTGGACTTGTTTCTTACTTCAAGCTGACCTAAATTCATCTAGGAACCTGCTAGGGGGAACCAAACCCTGGACTAAGTGATCATTTACAGCTGCCCAGTTATTTGATTCAGTGCAACCCCCTAATACAATCTCACACTCTTATCCCCAAAACCTGCCCTACTTGTAGAGGGCATCCAAGACCACAGGTATGTCCACTACATGACTACTGCGACTCCTGCTCCTACGTCACTGAATGTGCGTCATGAGAGCAAAGGATAAAGATGAGAATGTTTATGCCCTGAAAAGAAATAACCAGAGTAGACAGAACATATTGCCCCTGTCACAAGCACTGTTCATTTCATTCACTGTGACCTTTACAAAACCCCAACAACTTTTGCGCTAAATGAATTTTGTTTCCAAAGGACAGACGTGTAATCGCTAATTTAATTGTGACTTAGTATTCTCTCGCTGGAAACCTTTTCAAAGTCCTATTCATGGATCTAACATTAAGCTCAGATTAGTAGCTGCCAACGTGAAAACCAGATTGAATTTTGTGACACAAAAGCTGCAATATTGTGAATGAATGTTCCCACTGAAGTGTCAGTCTCCTGTTCCCAGCATTGTTATTGCGCTAAACACTTTACCTCCGCGTTACAATGAGTCTGAATCCCGCTTAACAATGTTACTTCATGGAATTTGAAGTTGAATATCAAAAGTATTTTACAGAGATATTTAAAGATTATGGGGCTATGATGTGCATTTTTTACTCCCAAATTACAAATTTTGCACCTGGTGCTGAATAGCCCCTGAAGTCTTTTTGCATGCACTTTTTTATTCCTTGCAAATCTGCATTGCTGAATAGCATGAACTTTGACAATGACACTCCGCAGGAAGACTGGGGATGCAACTGCCGTTGCTCCCTATGCCCAGTGGTGGACTGGGGCTAAAAAATAAGCCCTGGATTTTACAAGGCACTCTCCGGTTCGAGACATCCCTGCTGAGCCCCCCCCCCGCCAACCATGATGCTGTAGCTATAGCATTGGGGGCTGGGGTTCCTTTTTTGTGGGTACAAGGGGCTGAGAGGGAGACGAAGGGGACAGAGATTGAATGTGGGTGTTAAAAGCAGCAGCCCCACTGGCCCCAAAGCAGTGTGTCCTTTTTAACCGAAGTTCTGCTTTGAGGATTTCAGGGAAAATGTTCTGTCATCAAAAAACCCCAAGAGTTCAGGTTCGTGCCTAATGTTCTCTGAAATTCAAACTCTGGTTCCCTCATCCCTAGTTAGAAGTTCATAGAGCTAGCCATTCCCCTTTTTCTGATATCAATCAACCAGAAGAAGACCTGTGAAATTTGGATCAGAAGAATAATTGCCAACATTTCTGCGTTGACTTGCAGTAACGGAACAAATTAATTCAGTGAAATAGAGGTTTTACATTTCCTCTGTGCCAGGCTGACAGATAGGGACGCTTATGAGCAAACACTGCTGAATACGAGGACGGAATTAGTCAGACTGATGCTGTCCAAGCCTTCAGCTTCAATCAGTCTGTCCATCTCTCAGGAAGCATCAACATGAATCCGCCGAATTTGCTGGGCGCATTTCGTAGATGTGTTGGATGGTGTTCCGGGGCTGTCAGTTAACTGACATAGAATGGTGATTAATGAGTCCCAGGCTCAGCTAAGATGCTGAAGTTTGGTCAGTTTTACAAATATCACATTTGGATGTAACTTAGTTTGAGGCCTTACACCCAGCAGACAGAAGAGCAGCAGAAAAGTATGAGCAATAAAAAGTAGACCGGTATCAGTCATAGAGGAACAGAAATTTGACTGACTGTCCTACAAAATTTGTTGTTATTGCAAGCACCAAAATTATGTCATTTCAGAAGTTTGATTCCCATTTTTTATGAAATTCCTAATAAATATGCTTAAATTTAAGGGTGTTTAGAACATTTTCCAACACACTTACTAAATTCAGCATACAGCCCACTGCCAATGCCTCGTTCATTAGGAGATCTCGGCAGAGGCCATGTGTACTGTGGCTTTAGGTTAACCACTAAACAAGCTTGTGCTGGATGCCATCAAAAGGCTTCTCTTCTGCTTTAATGTGATCTAGGAACAGGGCTTATGGGCAGCAGGAGGTGCGGACCTGAGATCTACCTGGAATGCGGTTGCTGTGGTGGGTTTAGGTCACTTTTAAAGGAAAAGTCCAGCCATTGCCTCAAAAAAGACATCTCTCTGCTTATAATAAATATACAAATGATTACCTCAATCTCTGTGTTTTGTGTTTTACATTGGAGAGCTGTTGATTTCTGCTTCAATTCTAGTAAGTTGGCCTGAAGACCAATACACTATAATTAGGGATGAGCGAATCGATCTGGACGAACCCGGATTCGATCCGAATTTCTTGAAAAAATCGATTCGGATCGAATCCGAATTTCCCCGGGATTCGATCGCTCGAAGTTTTCCTTTAACATCCATTCATTTACATTACAGGCATTCTAAGATGGCGGACGGGACATGTCCAGACATCAACCCCGCGCCAGTGCAAGCTGGGACAGTCACATGCAGCCTATCAGCAGCCAGCAAGCCGGGTGACGTCACAGCGCTATTTAAGTCGGCCATCTTGCTTTTCCTTCCTCATTTCTCTATTGCATTCGTGAGAGACAGAACGCTGTAGTGAGGGAGAGAGGCAGTTAGACAGGCAGGGACAGACAGGGACAGGCTGGAGACAGGCAGGAGACAGGCAGGAGACAGACAGAAAGTCAGCGAAAAACAGGGAAAGTTAGGAAAAATCGGAGGCAGTCACAGGGAGATTTTTTTTTTTTTCATCCAGCCTGAGTGTTTGTTACTGGCTGGCTTTGTTAGCGTTTTCAGGCTGCTTATACTAACTAACTGTGCATATATACTGAACTGATCTTAAGTCTGCTGTGAGGCATCCCATTCTGTGACTACACCAGCCTCTATTTAAGACCATATAACCATTTGCACTTATTCTAATTGAAATTAGGCCTGATAAAGACACTTTTGCTGTGCATAGCACTACTGGTCCCTGCCAGGTGCACTCCTTTTTGGGGCATCCCATTCTGTGACTACACCAGCCTCTATTTAAGACCATATAACCATTTGCACTTATTCTAATTGAAATTAGGCCTGATAAAGACACTTTTGCTGTGCATATTCTTACTGCTGCCTGCCAGGTGCACTCCTGTTGTGGCATCCCATTCTGTGACTACACCAGCCTCTATTTAAGACCATATAACCATTTGCACCTATTATAATTGAAATTAGGCCTGATAAAGACACTTTTGCTGTGCGTATTCTTACTGCTGCCTGTCAGGTGCACTCCTTTTTGGGGCATCCCATTCTGTGACTACACCAGCCTCTATTTAAGACCATATAACCATTTGCACCTATTATAATTGAAATTAGGCCTGATAAAGACACTTTTGCTGTGCATAGCACTACTGGTCCCTGCCAGGTGCACTCCTGTTTGGGGCATCCCATTCTGTGACTACAGCAGCCTCTATTTAAGACCATATAACCATTTGCACTTATTCTAATTGAAATTAGGCCTGATAAAGACACTTTTGCTGTGCATATTCTTACTGCTGCCTGCCAGGTGCACTCCTGTTGGGGCATCCCATTCTGTGACTACACCAGCCTCTATTTAAGAACATAACCATTTGCACTTATTCTAATTGAAAATAGGCCTGATAAAGACACTTTTGCTGTGCATGCTACTACTGGTCCCAGGTGCACTCCTGTTGTGGCATCCCATTCTGTGACTACACCAGCCTCTATTTAAGACCATATAACCATTTGCACCTATTATAATTGAAATTAGGCCTGATAAAGACACTTTTGCTGTGCATAGCACTACTGGTCCCTGCCAGGTGCACTCCTTTTTGGGGCATCCCATTCTGTGACTACACCAGCCTCTATTTAAGACCATATAACCATTTGCACCTATTATAATTGAAATTAGGCCTGATAAAGACACTTTTGCTGTGCATATTCTTACTGCTGCCTGCCAGGTGCACTCCTGTTGTGGCATCCCATTCTGTGACTACACCAGCCTCTATTTAAGACCATATAACCATTTGCACCTATTATAATTGAAATTAGGCCTGATAAAGACACTTTTGCTGTGCATAGCACTACTGGTCCCTGCCAGGTGCACTCCTTTTTGGGGCATCCCATTCTGTGACTACAGCAGCCTCTATTTAAGACCATATAACCATTTGCACTTATTCTAATTGAAATTAGGCCTGATAAAGACACTTTTGCTGTGCATAGCACTACTGGTCCCTGCCAGGTGCACTCCTTTTTGGGGCATCCCATTTTGTGACTACACCAGCCTCTATTTAAGACCATATAACCATTTGCACCTATTATAATTGAAATTAGGCCTGATAAAGACACTTTTGCTGTGCATATTCTTACTGCTGCCTGCCAGGTGCACTCCTGTTGTGGCATCCCATTCTGTGACTACACCAGCCTCTATTTAAGACCATATAACCATTTGCACTTATTCTAATTGAAATTAGGCCTGATAAAGACACTTTTGCTGTGCATAGCACTACTGGTCCCTGCCAGGTGCACTCCTTTTTGGGGCATCCCATTCTGTGACTACAGCAGCCTCTATTTAAGACCATATAACCATTTGCACTTATTCTAATTGAAATTAGGCCTGATAAAGACACTTTTGCTGTGCATATTCTTACTGCTGCCTGCCAGGTGCACTCCTGTTGGGGCATCCCATTCTGTGACTACACCAGCCTCTATTTAAGAACATAACCATTTGCACTTATTCTAATTGAAAATAGGCCTGATAAAGACACTTTTGCTGTGCATGCTACTACTGGTCCCAGGTGCACTCCTGTTGTGGCATCCCATTCTGTGATTACACCAGCCTCTATTTAAGACCATATAACCATTTGCACTTATTCTAATTGAAATTAGGCCTGATAAAGACACTTTTGCTGTGCATAGTAGTACTGCTCACAGGTGCACTTCTGGCTGTTGGGGCATCCCATTCTGTAACATAGCATACCCCTCTTTATTTACACTAAGCAGCTCTCTTATTTACACTAAGCAGGCCTGTTGGAGGCTGAGTGTTACTGCTCACTTTTGGTGTGCATTATATTCTGTTTCATATAGACCCACCGCTGCCCGGGGGTTCTTAAAATATCACCTACTACCACGCCAGTTAGACTATGTCGGGCAGACAAGTGCCTGGAAGTGAAAAGAGGAGTGGCAGAGGCCAAGATTCCGCAGGCAGAGCTCGCATCAGACTGGGGGCCAGTAGCAGCAGGAGTCACGCTGAGAGACCTAATCTGCCAGTATCCGCTAGCGGTCGGGTCTCCACCAGTAACGCATCTGCCGTGGTAGATTGGTTGACGCGCTCATCAACAACATCATCACAACTTACGTCTGAGACCCCCAGTCTAGGGTCGGTAGGTTCCTCTGACACAACCCTGAGTTGGCATGCCCCGAGAGCAGTCCCTGTCCTCCCATTGCCTCTGGCCTACGTCGTTCCCTCCCCCAGCGACGTATCCTATGCTTTGGGTTCAACTCCACTCTTTAGTGAGGAGGACGATCAGATACAGGAGGACAGTCAGCAGCTACTGCCCAGCCAAGAAATGGAGGTGGCTTCTTTAGCTAGGCAGACAAATAGTGATGTGGACAGTGTCGTGGGTGCTGCAAGCGTTCCAGCTCCTGCGCCAGACACTGTTGACGAATCCACGAACATCAGTGACGTACAGCCACAACTCGGTGATAATGATGATGACGATGAAGCCGATCGCACTTGGGAGCCGGGTGATGAAGGGGCTTCATCGTCATCATCAGGAGAAGAGGGGCGCAGGTTGCCCCGGAGTCAGCAGCTGAGGCAGCAAGGTGGTAGCAGTCAGCATGGGGGCACAATTCCAAAGGCTGGAGCCGGCCGGGGCCGGGGTAGAGCACCTGCTGTGCGGCAGTCTACCTTATCGGGAGGTAGTGGAGCAGGGGTTCCTGGAGTTGGCAACAGCAGCAGTGAATCAGTGAGGCCAGGGGGTGGGAAAAGTAGCTACTCTGCAGTGTGGCAGTTTTTCCTGAAGCATCCGCAGGAGGGTAACATGGCCACATGCAAGATATGTAGGCAAAAGGTGAAGCGTGGCCAGGGTCCAAATGTTGGCACCACGGCCCCGCGTCAACATATGATGCGTCACCATAAAGCGACCTGGGAGAACCGAGGCTCCCAAGGGGTGGTCCAGTCTGCTTCCTCACCAAGTGAGCTCCCAATTTCTGCCAGCCAAGGCTTCAGCACCTCAGCCGAAGGCAGCTGTGCGTCACACCCATCCTCTGTCGCTCCTGCTCCTCCTCCTCCAAGTCATGCATCCCGCCAGCAGTCCATCAGCGAAGCCATGTCCAAGAGACAGCAGTATGCGCCCACTCATCCTACGGCGCAGAAGCTGAATGTGCTCCTGTCCAAGTTGCTGGTGCTGCGGTCGCTCCCTTTTCAGGTGGTGGAATCTGCACCTTTCAGAGAACTGATGGCTTGTGCAGAGCCGAGGTGGAGAGTCCCAAGCCGTCATTTCTTTGCCAAGAAGGCAGTACCAGCGCTGCACACTTTTGTTGAACAGAAGGTGGGCCAGTCCTTGAGCCTGTCGGTGTGTAGCAAAGTGCATGGCAGCGCCGACATCTGGAGCTGTAACTACGGTCAGGGACAGTACATGTCGTTTACGGCCCACTGGGTGAATGTGGTCCCTTTGCAGCAGCAGCAGCAACTTGGACAGGTCACGCCGCTTCGGCCTCCGTGCTCCCTGCCCGTTGGGCCTGTGACACCGTGCGACTCCGCCTCCTCATCCTCCGCCATCTCCTCACCCTCCACTGTAGGCTCAAGTCTCAGTGCCCCTCCAGTCTACCATGTGTGCAGGGCACGGAGGTGTCACGCAGTGCTTCACATGGTTTGTCTTGGCGAACGGAGTCACACAGGGGAGGAACTGCTTAAATGTATTCATCAGGAAATCCAAACATGGCTTACTCCAAGAAAACTTAAAATGGGAATTATGGTTACCGACAATGGGAAGAACATTTTGTCTGCGCTGCACCAAGGAAGCCTGACCCATGCCCCCTGCATGGCTCACGTCTTCAATCTGGTTGTCAAGCGGTTTCTGAAGTGTTCCCCCCATCTGCAAGACATCCTAACAACTTCAAGGAAACTTTGCATGCACTTCAGCCACTCATACACCGCCAAACACACCCTTCTTGAGCTACAGCGTCAGAATGGTATCCCCCAACATAGTCTGATTTGCGATGTTTCCACCCGTTGGAATTCCACCCTTCACATGTTGGACCGATTATATGAACAGAGAAAAGCCATCACGGATTTCCTGATGATCCAAGCAGATAGGGGGACTCCCCTGTGTAACTTCAATGTCAACCAGTGGCAGCTCATACGTGACACCTGCCGTTTGCTCAGGCCCTTTGAGGAAGCCACTTTATTTGTCAGTCGGCAGGATTACGGGATGAACGACGTGATTCCACTGCTTCATGTACTACAGCACATGTTGGAAACCATGGCTGGTCAGGGCACTGGAGACATGGCGTTTCCATCTTACAGCCACATGAACCCCGTTGGAGCTGAACTGGAGGAGGAGGAGGAAGAGGAGGAGGAGGAGTTGCCCAGCGAAACACAGTTTAGGCTTGGCGAAATGGCTGGTTTATCTAGTCAGCGGACAGGAGAGGAGGAGCAGGAGCAGCCAGAGGAGCTAGAGGTTTTTGCGGAAGGCGAGACAGAGGACCCGGGCACACCATGGAGTATGCAGTGGAGATGGAGACAGGTAGTCCATCCGAGTCACTTGCACAAATGGCACGAAGCATGATCACGTGCTTGCGTAGTGACCCCAGAATTGTTTCCATCTGTCGGCGGGATGACTTCAGGCTGTCCACCTTATTGGACCCTCGCTTCCGGCACAAAATGGGGGCATTTTTTAAACCCACCGAGAGGGAGGACAAACTGAACTACTACAAAGACATTCTACGTAGGCAGTTGGCCGATGCCTATCTGCGCCATGGTCCATACTCTCGCAGGTCTGACTCGAGGGGACCTCTGCGCTCACCTTCGACTGCCATGGCCGCTGGGGGGGTTGGCAGGAGCAGCAGCTCCATCAGCAGCAGCAGCCCAGGGTGTGATTCATCCAATTTTTGGGCTCCTGAAGCCAACCCCAGTGTCTCTTTAAAGTAATATTTGGGCTCCTGCTGCTGCTGCTCCCAACTCCAGGGTGTGATTCATCCAATTTTTGGCCTCCTGAAGCCAACCCCAGTGTCTCTTTAAAGTAATATTTGGGCTGCTCCTGCTGCTGCTGCCAACTCCAGGGTGTGATTCATCCAATTTTTGGGCTCCTGAAGCCAACCCCAGTGTCTCTTTAAAGTAATATTTGGGCTCCTGCTGCTGCTGCTGCCAACTCCAGGGTGTGATTCATCCAATTTTTGGCCTCCTGAAGCCAACCCCAGTGTCTCTTTAAAGTAATATTTGGGCTCCTGCTGCTGCTGCCAACTCCAGGGTGTGATTCATCCAATTTTTGGGCTCCTGAAGCCAACCCCAGTGTCTCTTTAAAGTAATGTTTGGGCTCCTGCTGCTGCTGCCAACTCCAGGGTGTGATTCATCCAATTTTGGGCCTCCTGAAGCCAACCCCAGTGTCTCTTTAAAGTAATATTTGGGCTCCTGCTGCTGCTGCTGCCAACTCCAGGGTGTGATTCGTCCAATTTTTGGACTCCTGAAGCCAACCCCAGTGTCACTTTAAAGTAATATGTGGGCTGCTGCTGCTGCCAACTCCAGGGAGTGATTCATCCAATTTTTGGGCTCCTGAAGCCAACCCCAGTGTCTCTTTAAAGTAATGTTTGGGCTGCTCCTGCTGCTGCTGCCAACTCCAGGGTGTGATTCATCCAATTTTTGGCCTCCTGAAGCCAACCCCAGTGTCTCTTTAAAGTAATATTTGGGCTCCTGCTGCTGCCAACTCCAGGGTGTGATTTATCCAATTTTTGGCCTCCTGAAGCCAACCCCAGTGTCTCTTTAAAGTAATATTTGGGCTCCTGCTGCTGCTGCTGCCAACTCCAGGGTGTGATTCATCCAATTTTTGGCCTCCTGAAGCCAACCCCAGTGTCTCTTTAAAGTAATATTTGTGCTTCTGCTGCTGCTGCTACCAACTCCAGGGTGTGTTTCATCCAATTTATGGGCTCCTGAAGCCAACTCCAGTGTATATTTGGGCTCCTGCTGCTGCTGCTGCCAACTCCAGGGTGTGATTCATACAATTTTTGGGCTCCTGAAGCCAACTCTAGTGTCTCTTTAAAGTAATGTTTGGGCTGCTCCTGCTGCTGCTGCCAACTCCAGGGTGTGATTCATCCAATTTTTGGGCTCCTGAAGCCAACTCCAGTGTCTCTTTAAAGTAATATTTGGGCTCCTGCTGCTGCTTGCAACTCCAGGGTGTGATTCATCCAATTTTTGGGCTCCTGAAGCCAACCCCAGTGTCTCTTTAAAGTAATATTTGGGCTGCTCCTGCTGCTGCTGCCAACTCCAGGGTGTGATTCATCCAATTTTTGGGCTCCTGAAGCCAACCCCAGTGTCTCTTTAAAGTAATGTTTGGGCTCCTGCTGCTGCTGCCAACTCCAGGGTGTGATTCATACAATTTTTGGGCTTCTGAAGCCAACCCCAGTGTCTCTTTAAAGTAATGTTTGGGCTCCTGCTGCTTGCAACTCCAGGGTGTGATTCATCCAATTTTTGGGCACCTGAAGCCAACCCCAGTGTCTCTTTAAAGTAATGTTTGGGCTCCTGCTGCTGCCAACTCCAGTGTGTGAATCATCCAATTTTTGGGCTCCTGAAGCCAACCCCAGTGTCTCTTTAAAGTAATATTTGGGCTCCTGCTGCTGCTGCTGCCAACTCCAGTGTGTGATTCATCCAATTTTTGGGCTCCTGAAGCCAACTCCAGTGTCTCTTTAAAGTAATGTTTGGGCTCCTGCTGCTGCTGCCAACTCCAGGGTGTGAATCATCCAATTTTTGGCCTCCTGAAGCCAACCCCAGTGTCTCTTTAAAGTAATATTTGGGCTGCTCCTGCTGCTGCTGCCAACTCCAGGGTGTGATTCATCCAATTTTTGGGCTCCTGGAGCCATGTCCAGTGTCTCTTTAAAGTAATATTTGGGCTCTTGCTGCTTCTTGCAACTCCAGGGTGTGATTCATCCAATTTTTGGGCTCCTGAAGCCAACCCCAGTGTCTCTTTAAAGTAATATTTGGGCTGCTCCTGCTGCTGCTGCCAACTCCAGGGTGTGATTCATCCAATTTTTGGGCTCCTGAAGCCAACCCCAGTGTCTCTTTAAAGTAATATTTGGGCTGCTCCTGCTGCTGCTGCCAACTCCAGGGTGTGATTCATCCAATTTTTGGGCTCCTGAAGCCAACCCCAGTGTCTCTTTAAAGTAATGTTTGGGCTCCTGCTGCTGCTGCCAACTCCAGGGTGTGATTCATCCAATTTTTGGGCTCCTGAAGCCAACCCCAGTGTCTCTTTAAAGTAATGTTTGGGCTCCTGCTGCTTGCAACTCCAGGGTGTGATTCATCCAATTTTTGGGCACCTGAAGCCAACCCCAGTGTCTCTTTATAGTAATGTTTGGGCTCCTGCTGCTGCCAACTCCAGGGTGTGAATCATCCAATTTTTGGGCTCCTGAAGCCAACCCCAGTGTCTCTTTAAAGTAATATTTGGGCTCCTGCTGCTGCTGCTGCCAACTCCAGTGTGTGATTCATCCAATTTTTGGGCTCCTGAAGCCAACTCCAGTGTCTCTTTAAAGTAATGTTTGGGCTCCTGCTGCTGCTGCCAACTCCAGGGTGTGAATCATCCAATTTTTGGCCTCCTGAAGCCAACCCCAGTGTCTCTTTAAAGTAATATTTGGGCTCCTGCTGCTGCTGCTGCTGCCAACTCCAGTGTGTGATTCATCCAATTTTTGGGCTCCTGAAGCCAACCCCAGTGTCTCTTTAAAGTAATGTTTGGGCTCCTGCTCCTGCTGCCAACTCCAGGGTGTGATTCATCCAATTTTTGGCCTCCTGAAGCCAACCCCAGTGTCTCTTTAAAGTAATATTTGGGCTGCTCCTGCTGCTGCTGCCAACTCCAGGGTGTGATTCATCCAATTTTTGGGCTCCTGAAGCCATGTCCAGTGTCTCTTTAAAGTAATAGTTGGGCTCCTGCTGCTGCTTGCAACTCCAGGGTGTGATTCATCCAATTTTTGGGCTCCTGAAGCCAACCCCAGTGTCTCTTTAAAGTAATATTTGGGCTGCTCCTGCTGCTGCTGCCAACTCTAGGGTGTGATTCATCCAATTTTTGGGCTCCTGAAGCCAACCCCAGTGTCTCTTTAAAGTAATATTTGGGCTGCTCCTGCTGCTGCTGCCAACTCCAGGGTGTGATTCATCCAATTTTTGGGCTCCTGAAGCCAACTCCAGTGTCTCTTTAAAGTAATATTTGGGCTCCTGCTGCTGCTTGCAACTCCAGGGTGTGATTCATCCAATTTTTGGGCTCCTGAAGCCAACCCCAGTGTCTCTTTAAAGTAATATTTGGGCTGCTCCTGCTGCTGCTGCCAACTCCAGGGTGTGATTCATCCAATTTTTGGGCTCCTGAAGCCAACCCCAGTGTCTCTTTAAAGTAATATTTGGGCTGCTCCTGCTGCTGCTGCCAACTCCAGGGTGTGATTCATCCAATTTTTGGCCTCCTGAAGCCAACCCCAGTGTCTCTTTAAAGTAATGTTTGGGCTCCTGCTGCTGCTTGCAACTCCAGGGTGTGATTCATCCAATTTTTGGCCTCCTGAAGCCAACCCCAGTGTCTCTTTAAAGTAATGTTTGGCTCCTGCTGCTGCTGCTGCCAACTCCAGGGTGTGATTCATCCAATTTTTGGCCTCCTGAAGCCAACCCCAGTGTCACTTTAAAGTAATATTTGGGCTGCTCCTGCTGCTGCTGCCAACTCCAGGGTGTGATTCATCCAATTTTTGGGCTCCTGACGCCAACCCCAGTGTCTCTTTGAAGTAATGTTTGGGCTGCTCCTGCTGCTGCTGCCAACTCCAGGGTGTGATTCATCCAATTTTTGGCCTCCTGAAGCCAACCCCAGTGTCTCTTTAAAGTAATATTTGGGCTCCTGCTGCTGCTGCCAACTCCAGGGTGTGATTCATCCAATTTTTGGCTTCCTGAAGCCAACCCCAGTGTCTCTTTAAAGTAATGTTTGGGCTCCTGCTGCTGCTGCCAACTCCAGGGTGTGATTCATCCAATTTTTGGCCTCCTGAAGCCAACCCCAGTGTCTCTTTAAAGTAATGTTTGGGCTCCTGCTGCTGCTGCTGCCAACTCCAGGGCGTGATTCATCCAATTTTTGGCCTCCTGAAGCCAACCCCAGTGTCACTTTAAAGTAATATTTGGGCTGCTCCTGCTGCTGCTGCCAACTCCAGGGTGTGATTCATCCAATTTTTGGGCTCCTGAAGCCAACCCCAGTGTCTCTTTAAAGTAATATTTGGGCTCCTGCTGCTGCTGCTGCCAATTCCAGGGTGTGATTCATCCAATTTTTGGCCTCCTGAAGCCAACCCCAGTGTCTCTTTAAAGTAATATTTGTGCTCCTGCTGCTGCTGCTGCCAACTCCAGGGTGTGATTCATCCAATTTTTGGGCTCCTGAAGCCAACTCCAGTGTATATTTGGGTTCCTGCTGCTGCTGCTGCCAACTCCAGGGTGTGATTCATCCAATTTTTGGGCTCCTGAAGCCAACTCCAGTGTCTCTTTAAAGTAATGTTAGGGCTCTTGCTGCTGCTGCCAACTCCAGGGTGTGATTCATCCAATGTTTGGGCTCCTGAAGCCAACTCCAGTGTATCTTTAAAGTAATATTTGGGCTCCTGCTGCTGCTTGCAACTCCAGTGTGTGATTCATCCAATTTTTGGGCTCCTGAAGCCAACCCCAGTGTCTCTTTAAAGTAATATTTGGGCTGCTCCTGCTGCTGCTGCCAACTCCAGGGTGTGATTCATCCAATTTTTGGGCTCCTGAAGCCAACCCCAGTGTCTCTTTAAAGTAATGTTTGGGCTCCTGCTGCTGCTGCCAACTCCAGGGTGTGATTCATCCAATTTTTGGGCTCCTGAAGCCAACCCCACTGTCTCTTTAAAGTAATGTTTGGGCTCCTGCTGCTTGCAACTCCAGGGTGTGATTCATCCAATTTTTGGGCTCCTAAAGCCAACCCCAGTGTCTCTTTATAGTAATATTTAGGCTCCTGCTGCTGCTGCTGCCAACTCCAGTGTGTGATTCATCCAATTTTTGGGCTCCTGAAGCCAACTCCAGTGTCTCTTTAAAGCAATGTTTGGGCTCCTGCTGCTGCTGCCAACTCCAGGATGTGAATCATCCAATTTTTGGGCTCCTGAAGCCAACCCCAGTGTCTCTTTAAAGTAATATTTGGGCTCCTGCTGCTGCTGCTGCCAACTCCAGGGTGTGATTCATCCAATTTTTGGGCTCCTGAAGCCAACTCCAGTGTCTCTTTAAAGTAATGTTTGGGCTCCTGCTGCTGCTGCTGCTGCCAACTCCAGGGTGTGATTCATCCAATTTTTGGGCTCCTGAAGCCAACTCCAGTGTCTCTTTAAAGTAATATTTGTGCTCCTGCTGCTGCTTGCAACTCCAGGGTGTGATTCATCCAATTTTTGGGCTCCTGAAGCCAACCCCAGTGTCTCTTTCAGCCAATGTTTGGGCTCCTGCTGCTGCTGCTGCCAACTCCAGGGTGTGATTCATCCAATTTTTGGGCTCCTGCTGCTGCCAACTCCAGTGTCTCTTTAAAGCAATGTTTGGGCTCCTGCCCCTCATAGTGATGCCACTTCAACTCTCTTGAATTCAATTGTGCCGCTCTGCGATTCTATTTGCGATGCCTCTGATCTGCATGTGATATTTATTTAAAGTATTATTTAACTAACCCAGCACGCATCCTGTGCGTGTTACAGCAAGGCAGAATGGTTTACAACCCTATTGAGGCTCTAGAAGGCTCAGAAATAGCCGTTTTTAATAGCGATTCGTCGCGAATTAATTCGGGTCGAAACGATTTTTGTCGGAAAATTCGGCGAATCAGTCGAATCGAATTTTTCAAAAGTTCGCTCATCTCTAACTATAATGTTTTTGTAAACGTTTCTGTTCTATAAATCATCATATATATCATATATAAATCATAACTCTGATACATATATATAAAAGATAGAGATTTGGTTTAGGATTAGGGATAGGTGAACCCGAACCACAGGTTCATACTGAACTTTGTGAGTTCAGGTTCCCAAACCCCAAGTCAGTGTTAAGTGTCCAGCTCGAACACAGAGAAGCTGGTTGATGGGTTAGCTCATCCCTATTTGGGATTTAGAACTATTTGGATGAATCAACCGACTCATTATCTTAGCAATTCTGGCTCCCTTTTACCGCTACAAAGTTCTCAATTTTAACTACCATGTTAGCTAGTGTAGTGGTTAAAGCCATGCCTTTTTGTGGTAGTAGCGGATATCAACATCTCAAGTAGGCTGGCCGTTAAAAGTAGCAATGCACTTTGGGTATTGTTCTGTTCAGGTGACCTTGCTTTTTCAGATTTAACTTGCTTTTACTTGTTTGCATATTGTTTTTTAGGAAAATGTGGCTTTGATTCTGCTGTTATTATTTTTTAGGTAAACCCTGTGCAACCAAAGAATTAATCAAGGGATTACTTCCAGGAACTTCCATCAACAAGCCTGGTACGCCTAGAAAGCTTAAGGTGTGTACTCCTCAGAAAATATATATATATACTTTGTTGGGGGTATTTCAAATGTAAAGGGTTGTTTTTCTTGAAATACTGCAGGGTGCATCTGGCAGTTGTATCTTATCTGAAAATCCCCTAAAGCACTATTTCAGTTTGGGGGTGTCTCCTGGGCAGTAAAGGGTGCCTACCAATACATATGTGGTACCGTTGTAACCAGGAGAAATTGAGCTTTTACTTTCAATGGGATTTTATTGAAAAACTTACATTTTTCATTGCAAAGAAACGCCACAAATTGTAAGAAAAATTATTTTTTTGCACAAATTTCACCCCAAATAATTGAAAATACGCTACAAAGATGATGCTCAAGACATTTCATGGTAAAGCCCAGGCTGCTAAAAAAATGAATGTAGTGCAAATAGTGAAAAATGATCTGGTAACAGAGGGTGACAAAATCTCTAGGTAGGCTGGTCCTTAAAGGGTTATTTCAAGATCAAGTTTACTGGTCACATACAAAAAACATACATGTTACATTCTGCAGTGAAATATGACTGCTTGAGGGTACAAACATTTGGCTAGAGAATTAATTGACAATGCAAAAGCTCTGCACCACAGATTGGGTTGTCTCAGTGGGAATATCCTTGCACATTTCTGAGTCTTTTCTTGACTATTTTTACCTTTTTGTAGGCTTATTTTTTTATTTTTTCAAAAATCTTAATAAACATTGTGCTGTGGGGCGTGGTCAAGATGGCTGACTAATAGTCTTGCTCGTGCTTCCTAGAGGCTCCTGTCTGTATCCTGATTTTTTGCCCTCCTGTACTAGACTTGGCGGCAGAGACACCTTTACAGGTACCCACCCAGCTTCTGAACTGTCAGCGCTGCCGTGCGTGGAGAGTGAGGCGGAGATGAGTGGAGGTGGTGCGCACGTGGTCCGCCGGGGAGAGAGAGGAGCTGCGGCGGCGGCTTCGGTGGTGGTGTCGGCCCCGGAGAGAGCCGAGTGTCAGCGGCCGGAGCACGAAGACACCGGGGAGGAAGGGTGAAGGCTCCCTGCTGCAGGCGCCAGAGCAGGTGTATCGGCGCGGAAGACGGCTGCGACCGGCGCCATCTTGAAGGAAGGTGAGGGGGGGAGGCGGTCGGCCTTGATCCTCCGCTCACCGCTGCCCGGAGGAGAGGAGCTTTGCGGCTGAGGAGAGGAGCATTGCGGCGGAGGAGAGGAGTAAGGAGAGGGGATTGCTGCGGGCGAGCCAGAGAGTAGGAGGGACCCTACAGGTGGGCACACTAACTGGCCAGAGCCCTGACATACCCAATCCCAGTGGGATTAAGCTTCCCCTCACATCCCTGGGAGGTCAGTCATTAAAGTGTGTGCGCCCAGAAGAGCCTCCCTCTTATATACACCCCCCTATACCCCCGGAATCAGGGGACCTCTTGAGGAGCAGTTTGTGGGAAAGTGGGCAGTAGGTGCAGCTGGCCCATTAAGAAAACCTACACGTGGCCACATCTGACAGTTGTATTCTCCAGGGTAATTACATCAGCATTCACGTGGCTCCAGTATTGACACCCTGAAGCAAGTTCCTTGCACCCTCCGCACTCCAGTTGCACCAAGTTACACTGGTGCTGTTTTGAATTGTTGGTGTTGGGGGGGGGGGGTAATGATGCTCGTCAAAGTTGGGGGTTGGTGGAGCGGGGTGGGAGTGGGTGGGGGTGGGAAGGGTGAGTTGAATCTTGATGTTGGAAGGTATAGTTTAACTCACAGTATTATCTGTTTAGTCTGTCTTCGTGTTAGTATGAATGAGTGGTATGGATGTTGGACTCGGGAGGATAAAAAAAGAGCATGGGGGAATGAGGCGGTGCTACATAGCGCGGTCGCCCCCAAACTGGAGGATGACAATTTACAGACTATCCATGGGTGAGTGTGGATTTCTCTCCTGGAACGTCAGGGGGCTGAATGACAAAATTAAGCGGGCCACGGTACTCCAATTCATAAAAAGATATAAGCCCAATGTGGTGATCCTCCAGGAGACTCACCTGGTGGGCCAGAGGGTGCTGGCATTGAGGAAACCCTGGATCCAGGGCTCCTACCATGCTGCCTTCTCGTCCTACTCCAGGGGGGTCTCAGTGCTGATCTCTAAGGGCACCCCATTCGTGCTGAACTCAGTGCAGGTTGATAGGGAGGGGTGCTATGTGGTCCATGAAAAAGGTGCTCTCTTACCCCCCGGCCCCGGTATTACTAATGGGGGACTTTAATATGGTGCTGGATCCAGCGTTAGATAGAATGGGTGGGAATCCCGGACCTAGGACGAAGCTGGCATCCTGGGCTGAGACTCTGGGTCTGAGAGAACTTTGGCGATGGAAGCATCCGTCTGTTAAGTCATACTCATGCCATTCCGCTTCGCACAGGTCTTTGTCCAGGATCGATCTGGCGCTCTCATCGGCCGAACTCTTGGCTAAAGTAGTGTCATGCAGCTATCTTCCGAGGGGGATCTCGGACCACTCACCATTACTGACTATGATAAGATTGTCGCTAGTGCGGGAAAATCGGATTGGGTGGAATTTGAACCCCTTGTGGTTGGAGTCCCCTGAAATTAAAAGCAAACTGCAGGCCTCAACTGAGGTTTTCTGGAAATGTAATACGGATGAGACTTTGGCAGGATTGAGGTGGGACGCCTTTAAAGCCGTCACTAGGGGAACGGCAATTAGCTCTATAGCGGAGGCCAATAGGAAGAAAGGGGAAAAGATGATGGAGCTGGAGGGTAAATCAGCAGCGGCAGAGGAGAAATTCACTGCCTCATCAGATAGCAGGGACCACTCAATACTTATGGCATTGAAGAGGGAGTATTACCTGATGTGGACCGATTCAGCTAGGAAGTTGCTGCTGTTCAGGCAAGCGTCTATCTTTGATAAGGGGGACAAAAATGGCAGGACCCTAGCCTATTTGGCAAAGGTTGAAAGTAAATCGAATAGTATTGCCGGGATATTACATGGGACTGATATTGTAACCGATGGGGACAAAATTGCTCAGAGCTTCCTTGAGTATTACTTGGCCCTGTATTCCTCACGGGCCACATATGGAGCGGGGATCTAAACAACTATCTCGAGTAGATAGACTTCCCGGTATTAACTGCAGAGGCTCAGGAGGCTCTAGAAACCCCTATCACCTGTGATGAGGTCACCAATGCAATTAGGGTGCTACCGGGCAGGAAGGCACCAGGGCCTGATGGGATGCCGGCTGAGTGGTACAAGCATGACGTGGAGCAGATTGCCCCGAGGCTATGGGAGGTGCTGAAGCAGGCACTGGAGGATGGGTGCCTCCCTGCCTCTTTTCATGAAGCACATGTAGTACTCATTCACAAAGAGTGGAAACCCCCGGACGCATGCGCATCGTATAGGCCCATATCCCTCCTGAATCAAGATGCCAAAGTGCTGGCAAAAATCCTTGCAGTCAGACTGAATAAGGTCATACTACAGATCATCGGGGCCAGACCAGTCCGGCTTTATGCCAGGGCGGACCACAAGTATAAATCTGCCTAGAGTGATGTCGAATCTCCAGATCATACATAAAAATCACGGAAGAAGGGTGATCATTTCTTTGGACAATGAAAAGGCCTTTGATTCAATAGAATGGGAGTATCTATTGGCAGTGCTAGTAAGGTTTGGTCTCCCGCTGGACTTTATTAAGTATATTAGGCTCTTGTATGGACGGCCAACTGCCAGAGTGCGGGTCAATGGGAGCTATTCTAATCCATTTGTACTGGGGAGAGGAACCAGGCAGCGGTGTCTGCTGTCTCCGCTTCTATTCGCCCTAGCTATTGAACCTCTAGCGATTATTGTACGAAACACCCCGGCCATCGTGGGATGGAAGGTGGGAACAGTTGAGGAGAAGATATCACTCTACACAGATGACACGCTCCTTTACCTGCCCGACAGCCAGAAGTACCTTGATGCAGTGTTAGATGTCATTGAAATGTTTGGAGGTTTCTCGGGACTAAAGATTAATTGGGATAAGTCCAGTCTTATGTTAGTAGATGGGCATGATACCACAGATATCTCTTCGAGATCCCGGCTAAAAGTGGTTCAGCAGTTCAAATATCTGGGGATTATGATCAGTAGACAGCCTAGTGATTTCCTATCCCTCAATATCTCCCCAGTGGTCTCAAAGTTAAAACAACGCGCCACCCAGTGGGCGAGTCTCCCACTGTCTGTTATAGGTAGAGTTAACATATTTAAGATGATATTTCTCCCTAAATTTATGTATATATCAGGCCTCACCGGTACTGATGCCTATGTCCCACTTTAAGATGCTGGAGATGGTTATGGTTGGATTTATATGGGGTGGGTCTACGCCAAGGTTGAACAGACAGATAATGAGAGCACAGACTGAGGTGGGGGGGCTCGCAGTGCCACATATGCAGATTTATTTTTATGCCACCCAGCTTCTGTACGTGCACTGGTGGCTCACTCAACTGCACGGAAATCCGGTGGTAAGGCTGGAGACAGCGGTGATGGTCTCCTCTTAGGGGCTTGGGTCCCTGATGTACAGAGGGACAAGAGGTATGCGGGAGGCAACCACGTGCATGCGAACAGTTTGCAATATATGGGAAAGAGTGAACAAGCTGGGCTCAATTCGGGACGGGGATCGGTCCTGGTCCCCCCTTACCCCCCTGTGGGATAACCCGGGACTCCCAGAGTTGAGCATGATGCAGGATCCGCAATTCTGTGTTTAGAAGGGCGTCCTGACACTGGGCCAGGTATATAAGGAAGGAGTCCTCATGTCGTTTGACCAAATTAAAGAAGCATTTTGTCTCTCCCATCGGGACTTCTTCCGCTACCTGCAACTCAGACATGCCCTGCAGGCCCAGTTTCATAGGGAAGGCCCAGAGATTTCAGTGTCCCGGGTGGAGGGTAATGTCAGAGAGACAAACCTTAAAAAACCCGCCTCTACAAATTACAAATGTTTGATTGGTGAGCTGGAGTCCCCTAGGGAAAGGATTGAAATTAAATGGCAGACACTAGACCAGTCTCTGGACCGGGATGATTGGGAGGAAATCCTGGATAATCTCCACTCGTCTGTGATTGAGGCCAGGGACAGACTGATCCAGACTAAATGGATCCATCAGGCCTATATTACGCCAGTGAAACTCCATAAAATGGGCTTAATGACGGATGACCGGTGTCCCAGGTGTGAGATAGCGGCACATGGGTGCATGTTACCTGGTCTCGTACTGTTCTGACAAGCTACTGAAGGAAAGTAATGGAACTAATTAGTAGAGTGGTGGGATTTCAGATCCAGGGCTCAATCGGCCTATGTCTCCTGGGGGTGGTTGAGCCACTCTCGGAGCTGAGAGTAGTAAGGACCTTGCTACAATTGCTGCTCTTCTACGCCAGGAAATGTATCCTGATAAACTGGAAGCACCCTGCTAAACCCTCCGTCCAGGCTTGAAAAAGGCTAATAAACCAAAAACTCGCCATGTATAAACTCACGTACGAGGCCAGGGGGGTTCCAGACAAATTTGGGAAGGTTTGGGAACCCTGGTTGCAGTGCCATGACACTGCAACTGAGGGTGAATAAAATCCAAAATAAAATTAAAACCAACATTTTAGAATAAAGGACTGAGTTGACATAGATCATTGAAGGAGAAACCTGGAGATCATATATCATGATATGAGTGAACAACGCATATAGAAAACCGAATGGCAGTAACGCTTGGTTGTTACCACATAGCCCTGGTGAAACTCTTGGTCCCCCATTGACATATCCCTCCATCTACGATGCAATTAGGTGCTCCCGAGTCCAGTGTGAATGTGTGTGTGATTGGTGTTGTGGCATTAATAAAGATTGTATCGCGAATATGTGGTGCTGCGGCACCTCAAGATGTAACACAACTGTGATTGATTGTATGTGTTGTGGTTTGTATTACATGCATAAATAAAAACTTGAACATAAAAAAACATTGTGCTGTGAGACAACAGATTTGGGATTTACTTCTTGTTGTCTGTTCAAGAAGCATTCCAACAAACCGTCCAACACCTGAGTTGAGCCTTGGTGTGTCCTCTTGGCATTGCTTATGTTTTGTGTATTATAAAACGATGCTTGCATTTTGTGTACTCATTTTCATTTCCTTACTATGAAATAATAGAAACAGAAATAGAACTTGTCCTAGAACATGGAGTGTATAAACTATCTGCTCAATAGATGACATTTCTATGAATTGGCTGGTGGTAGTTTTAGTTTTGATGGGTAATTGTGTTTCCCTGTACTGCACAGTGCAACCTTTAAGCTCGGATGCTTGTTGAGGTGACCTGACATCAAGCAATTTGTTATGACACTTCATCACTTGACATCTTTGTGGCCTGAGAACATCGAGCAAACATCTCTCTGCGCAGGATCATCATATTGTATCGGAGGCTGACAAAGAACGAGACACTAATGCTCTTCGTACTTCTTCATCAGTGTAATATGAGCCAGTCCTTCAGTCAAATTTCATTTTATTCCCAACATATTTGGATAGGTGATATGGCTCTACAGTCACGATACAAATATTGCTTTTTCTTCTTCAGTGTTTTTAGATCTTTTCAGGGAAAGTTTAATTTCGATAGCATTTCTAAAAAGTCTGAACACCAAGATCTACAAAAAGAGAGAAGTAAGTCCTGTACACACGTAACACTCTTTGCGATCTCCTAGGGGGTTTCCTCAGTGGTCTGCCAGGCTTGTGAAATCTCTGAAAAATAGCACATATTTATGTACAGTGTTGAGCCTCATTTTTAAAGAATTCTGCAATTGGTCATGCTGGATATCAGCATTTGGGCCACACCCTGACCTATTCTTGCCTAACTGTCTCCTGGATTTTATCACAATGTCTGTAATTACCTATCTACCTGCTTTTTAATGGGACTGAAACCTGTGGAGTATCCTGGCCATGGACCCGAATGTTCAATGCTTTGTTTAATAAGTAATTTGGCCTTGTGACATGGCGCTCCATCATACTGGAAGAAGCATTGCTCTTCACCAAAAAGCTCCTTGATGGTTGGGAGATGTTGGCCTTAAAGGATGTTTTTAGTGTTCTTAGAGAAAACCACGAGTGATCACTCCCTTGGATGAAAAGCAGCCTTACACATGAATGGTCTTTGGAGGCTCTAATGGGGACTTCATTAGACAAAATAACTTTTATTTCCAGATGTCCCAACAAAAATCTTCACTTTCTGTACTGGATGAAGATGCAGGGGGTGAGTATAGTCTAATTTTGCTTATTAAAATACTTATTGTTTGGCTGAGCAGCCTTTGAACAGAACAGGTTGTTCGGCTCATTTCAAATGTTTATTTTTGCTGCTGAATTTCCTAATGGGCATGTGCAACACCATCATTTGAATTTGTAATGTCTCCAGCAGTTTGAAACAACTGAATATTCCGGCAATCATACATAAGCATTGATGTATTTCAGTGGCAGAATGTTTTTTTTTCAAATTGACCAGTAACATAATGTCACACACACACCAAAGTGTTGTTGTCATTTTAATTTTAACGATCTCTACGCTTGGCCCCGGGAACCCATCAGCAATGTTATTTTCAACCTCAGTGACATCAATGTAGCAATCACAGCACTGGCTCCATAATCAGAAAGGTCAGTCTCGCAGCAAAGAGCAGTATATAATAAAAACATATAGCAGATTAATAATGAAGCTCCTACAAAAAGAGACTTCAACATACATCACACGCCACATATAAATGCAGATGCTTTGTGAAATGGAATCGTGGTCCCTATTGTCTAACTTGTAGAACATGATTGCCCACATCTTAGATCGTGCTGCACATTAGTTAAGAATTTCATTTCAAGGCTGGGCATGAAGAAAGAGCAGACAACCAATCTGTTATATGCTTCACTTTATTACTGGCTAACAATTTTATTAGCAACAGATATAATTGGATACATCATCTCTCAACAGCACAGAATAAAAATTTAGCTTCTCAGGTTTTATAGTTATATATTTTTAATTACATATCCTTTATGTACTGTATGTATTTTACATATTTTAAACCATATTGATCTGTTTAGAAATTGAATATATTAGTTTGGTTTTCTCTACAGGTTTTAGGCTATAAAGAGTTTTGAGTATTTTATATTTGCTTTTCATTTCATTGGTTGTCTTAAGTATGGGAATAATATTGAGAAACATATAACATAAAATATGGTTTAAAACAAGAATTATTGCGGAAGAAATCAAATAAACCCCATACTTTATTTTAATAGAAGCATGGACCAAAACCCAGGAGTTTGATTATCCTGGGTTTTGGTTCTTGCCCTCAGGGTGCCCCGCTGTGTGAAACCCCCTGGGTCTCCCATGCAAACTCACCTCTTCCTGTTCCTAAGAAAAATGCTCGGGTGCTTGTCCAATTAGTGCGCTCGGATCTGTTTGAGTCCCTTCGTCCAGGAGCTTAACTAATATGAGTGGATCTGAGTGCACTGATGGTTAAATCCCCCGCTACCCTCTAACAGGGAGCGTGCCCATGCCCGTCATTCACCAATGCCTGGCGCGGGCACGCACCCTGCTAGAGAGATAGCGGGGATGCGACCACTGCTCGCACATGCACAGTTGGACCAGTAAAGGTGAGTTTATGGGCGACCTGGGGGGGTTTCACACAGCGGGGCATCCTGATTATGGATGCCCGGAATTAATTGGCCTGGGAATCTTATAGATTCCTGGGCCGATCTCCATGGGTTTTGGTGCAAGAATTCTTAACTGGTCATTGATATTTCTACACAGACCTTGGGAAGTTGAATAAAGTACTAAGAATAGCATACGTGGAATAAGCTTAAACAAAAAAATCTAAATATAGATATTCTAACAATGAATGGCAGAAAAGAAGCAAATGAAAGAAAGAGAGAGAGGGGAGAAAGAAAGAGAAAAAAGAAAGAAAGAAAGAAAGAAAGAAAGAAAGAAAGAAAGAGAAAATCAAAGATTAGAAGGACTGGCAGAAATAATAGAAGGAAAGAAAAAGAAAAAACAAAGAATAGGTGGAAAGAAAGGAAAGGAAAAAAACGGATAGAAAAAGTTACAGACAGAAAGTCTCTCCCAATGGCCAAGCTCCTCCTGACTGACAGCCCTTAGTCCTGGTTACTGCACGGCCCTGCGTCCTGCAAAGGGTCTGCCCAGGGTAGATGGAATGAGATGGGCCATCCCAAGGTGCAGGGGCCCTGGCAGTTGTCCGGGTATGCCCAGTGCTGACGCCTGCCCTGGTCAGGAGCCACATTCAATGTGAATATATCATAAAAGCCATATGACCCTTATAGAGCAGGAAACAACTGGAAATAAATGTAATGCAGTGAGATACTGAAAAGCATCAAACCTGATGGTTCAGTTTGCAAGTGGATCTCTCCAGCATCCTCTCATGTCCAAATTCGAAAGGAGCCTGAACACAGAACCCCTTACAGTCCCCAAAATGTAATCAGTGCCACGGACTATGATGGTGCAATACCCCTTGCTCTCAAAAATGATTAAGCATAGTATGCACAAATCCCCCTTCCCCCATTTAAAATACTGGCCCTAAGCAAGTGGACTCTCCAACACCAAAGAGCTGAAATGACAAAATTGGGTGGGCGGATAGTGTTCTGGTTTTACCTGCTTCTGCAGCTTCCAGCACTGAACTTAGGCCCTTATTTATGAAGGAATAGCGTCAGGTAGCGACTGGTGAGCGACCGGTAATGACGGGCACCGCCATGAGAACGCCGGTTCCCCACCACAATCACACATTTATCAAGCCAATCCTGCTTAGCGACTGAGATAGCGCCAGATAGCCACTCATTCATCATTATTCCAGCCTCAGCCCACAGCGCCAGCGTCCGACCTTGAACAGCGACAGGTATGACCTCTCGCTACCTGGCGCTCTCCAATGCATTTCAATGGAACAATCTTTTTTTTTTTTTTTTTTATGTGAAAAATTCTGTGACCACTTCTGCCATGTTAGATAATTTTTTTAAGGTAAAAAAAAAAAAAAAAAAAATTTGTGCAGAATTGATATTACAGGTCTGATATTATTGTATTCATATTACAAAATTCTTAAAAAAAAAAAATATTTTTGGTTTCCAAAAATATGGTTGTTTGGGGGTTAAAAAACTACTTTTAACACATCGTCGCCAGCGCTCTGGGGTTTAAACATGCATTTCACAGCGCGAGAATATTTTGAGCATGATTTTTTGATGAATATGGTGGGAGCCGGTCGCTCTGACCAGTCGCTATCATGCGCACCCATACATCGCGGAACCTGTCAAATAGCGACTCGTCACCCCGTATTCAACATTACTGCACACCAACTCAGTCGCTATCAACAACCGAACAATGGCCAAGCACAGCGAGTACTAGCGGGCGCTGTGAAAATACTGCTACAGTCGCTCAACTGTCGCTACCTGCCGCTATTAATGAATCGGCCTCTTAGTTTCTGTCTCTCACACAATCCCAGAATGTGACATAAGCAGGAAGAGGAGCACTGAAAGCTGCCAAGAACAATAAACCAGTCTTTAGACAGGCTGCTGGTTCACGAATTGCATGGCTTGTGCACACACAAGTAAAGAAGTAGCAATGTCTGCATAAACTCTTGTAGGCTGGCAGGCTGATTCATTACTAACGCCAGGTACGGCAGATGAGCGTATGTACTGCGGCGCTAAGAGCGACCACTTAGTGGCCGCTCTGAATGGCCGTGAGTCGCTATTACAGAACGCCTCAGTCGCTGTAGCAACATTGCCGGCATTGATGAATTTGATGTGAGTACCAGTACAGAGCTATATGGGAGCAAATGGTAGCGCCTGGTCAGTGTGAGCGACTCAAACCATATTCATCAAAAAAACAGCCTCACACAGCACCGGCGCTCAAAATTGTGTCGCTGTAGCCCAGAGCGCCAGACGCTGTGTGATTAAAGTCTGTATTTGAACACATATTCACTAGTAACAAAGTGAAAACATATGAAATTACATTGTTGTAACATTTGTGACATTAACACTTTAATACCAGACCTGTAATGACAATTCTGCATTCGGAAAAAAAATCTAAAAAGTTTTCAAAAATGTATTTAAAAAGGCCAGGAGAGGTCACACAATGATTTGATACAAAACAAAAGAAAAAAAAACAGATAATTTCCCATCTAAAAATTAATGACCTATTGGACCCAAAACAGCACGGCTTTACTGAGGGCAGATCATGTCAGACCAATCTTATTGATTTCTTTGACAATGTCACTAAAGTGTTAGATGAAGGTGGTGCTGTGGATATCGCCTATCTGGATTTTAGCAAAGCCTTTGACACTGTACCACATAAGGAGCTCATAGATAAGTTATTGAAGGTAGGACTCAATCCCTGGATAGTTCAGTGGATTTCCAGTTGGCTGAGGGATCGGTATCAGAGCGTTGTTGTAAATGGCGTGCAATCTGAACAAAGGCGAGTTACAAGTGGTGTGCCGCAGGGCTCTGTCCTGGGCCCCATTCTTTTTAATATATTTGTAAGTGACATAGGAGAAGGCTTGGTAGGAAAAGTTTGTCTGTTTGCTGATGATACAAAGGTTAGTAATAGGGTGGATATTCCTGGAGGTGTCTGCAACATGGAAAATGATTTAGCTTTACTGGATAGATGGTCAAAACTGTGGAAACTAGAGTTTAATGTCTCTAAATGTAAAATCATGCACTTGGGTAGAAGGAATCCCTGCTCTGAGTACCGTATGGGCAGTACTGTGTTAGCCAGGACCTCGGAGGAGAGAGATTTAGGGATACTGATTACTGATAGCTGCAAGATGAGTGGACAGTGTAGCCAGGCAGTGGGAAAAGCAAGCAGGATGCTCGGCTGCATAGCTCGAGGCATCACCAGTAGGAAGAGGGAGGTTGTGATGCCGCTGTATAGAGCCCTGGTAAGGCCACAGCTAGAATACTGTGTGCAGTTCTGGAGACCTTACCTGCAAAAAGACATTATTCAAATAGAACGTGTCCAAAGGCGGGCAACGAAAATGGTGGAAGGACTTAAACTTAAAACTTATCAGGAGAGACTTAAAGAACTTAATTTGTACAGTCTGGAGGAAAGAAGGGAGAGGGGGGACATGATTGAGACCTTTAAATATGTGAAAGGATTGAATAAGGTTCAGGAGGGAAGTGTTTTTAAGAAGAAACTTAACGATAGAACAAGGGGGCACAACCTGAAGCTAGTCGGGGGGACTACAGAAAGAGTAGTAGGTGCTTGGAACAAACTTCCAGCAGAGGTAGTTGAAACATCAACAGTCACTGAATTTAAACATGCCTGGGATAAGCACACATCTATCCTAAGATAAAGAGTACATACAGTATACACATAAGGGCAGACTAGATGGACCGTATGGTCTCCTTCTGCCGTCAACCTTCTATGTTTCTATGTTTCTATGAGAGCGACAGGTTATACCAGGTGCTCTGGAAGCCAGAGCACCACCGGGATCCGCTGAGCCGTCTGTGATGATGAATCGGTCGCTACGTGTCGCTGTAAGAGGCGCTCACCAGAATCGCCTTCATAAATGTGGTATTGCGTGCCACGGCCGTCGTTCAACTGCCGCTACCTGTTGCTTACAAGGCACTACCTACCGCTATCCCTTGATGAATAAAGCCCTTAGTAATGTTAGGGACTGGGTATACATTGGATGGCCTTGTCGTGGCTACCTCGCTTTTACATACATTACAATCTATATTAACTGACAATCCATGCTTTTAAAAAGTGTTAGCTAGCTTTTTCAATAGTATAGATGGGAGCTCACCCACCTGTTTTCAGAGCCGATGGCTCCAAAAGGGGACCCCTGCAGCCTTTACATGCACAGGATTGTGCAAGTAAAGGGGGAGTTAGGTAAATAAAATATATTAGCCATTTAACAATTAAACCCAATTGTTTTTGCCTTGGGTAGAGGCTATTCTGTGTAAGTGCTTATAGATAAAACATACAGCACCCACCTATTGCCTAAAGCAAAACTGCTTTCTGTCCACATAATTTCATTTCAAATCCCCCCAAAAAGCCATTTCATTAAAAGATAAAAAGTAGAAAACAGTTCTGGTGTATAAAGAGTGTGAAGAATGGCGTTTACTGTATTCGTTCAAAGCAAATCCCTTGTTTTTGGTTTTGAGTTTAGAGTAAACTGACCAACCATCATACAAACAATGGGACAGTACCAATTAGGTGGCTTGGGTTTCATTGTCCCCCCCCCCCCCCCCAGATCACTGGGGACAATTAAACATTTATATGAAGCAGATGGGTGTCCAGAGAAGCCCGATCCATCCTCTTCTGCCCAAAGTTGGCATTCCACAGTATCAATAGGATATACAGTATGCTGGCTGAATAAGTTATGGTGAATATGGCAGAATTAAGGATGAAATATGGACTTGAGGAACCAAGCCTATTATGAAACACAGACCTCAGTGACAATCCTCAGAGTCCAATGAGAAGCAGGAACCTCAGGGGCAGAGGAGAGTCTAGTTTGGCACAGAGACTCCTTGGCACAGTATGGCATAGAGTCCCCAGGGACAGAGCCCTGTTTGCTACAAAGCCACCTGGGTCTATGTCCGATATGAAGCATGAACCTCAGCGGAAAAGTCTAGTATGAAGCAAGAACCTTAAGGGCAGAGTCTAGTATGAAGTATGCATCTCAGGGGCAGAGTTCAGTATGAACCAAGAACATCATGGACAGAGTCCAGTATGAAGCATGGACCTCAGGGGCAGAGTCCAGTATGAACCAAGAACATCATGGACAGAGTCCAGTATGACGCATGGACCTCAGGGGCACAGTCCAGTATGAACCAAGAACATCATGGACAGAGTCCAGTATGAAGCATGGACCTCAGGGGCACAGTCCAGTATGAACCAAGAACATCATGGACAGAGTCCAGTATGAAGCATGGACCTCAGGGGCACAGTCCAGTATGAACCAAGAACATCATGGACAGAGTCCAGTATGAAGCATGGACCTCAGGGGCACAGTCCAGTGACCTCAGATTCTTTTTGTTAGATGAACTTCGTTAGATAAACTTGCCGTTGACCAAAAAAAGATAAATAGGCAAAATCTCCCCAAAAGGGACACAGAAAGACAACCCAACATAAAATGGGTTCTAACCTTCTAACCTTCACGCTATTCTAGTGGCTTTCATTTCTGGTCTCCTTGAATCCCATGCATCTGTTTGGTCACCTCAAACAGGAACTTAGGCCAAATCTTGATTTAGGCTGGGGGGGGAGAAGACAAGCTTCCTTTTTGGGAGATCCCTGTCCACTAGATAGATCCTTTTGGGTCCTCTAGTGGGTCTTGGTCAGGGGCTCCCAAGCGCCAGTTGTACTCACAGTCAAAGTACTTAAAATTCAATGATGGTGCATCAAAAAATACCTAATTTATAGAAATTACAAAGGATCTATATACATATATACAAAAAGCATATTCGTATGCGTACATAGTAATGCATGTCCGGGAATTAATTGTGCCCGGGTGACCCAAATACTGTAAAGTCCTTTTCTTATTGTGGTGGTTAATGGGATTGTTCCCAATTTAGTAATTTCCTGTTGGGTCCAAATCTCAATTTGTAGCAAGGGTGCAGGCCCTCAAGATTAGACCCCTGGCGAGGGTTTCACCATCCCAGCGCGGCATTGGGCAATACCTGGACATCAACTCAGTAAAACTTGGTGAAGGTGTGAAGGGAGGACCAGGTCACCGCCCTGCACACCTGGTCCACCGACGCCTGGTACTGGAAGGCCCAAGATGTGGCAAACGTCCTGATAGAGTGGGCGGTGACTCGGAAGGGCGCCTCCTTAACCTTAACCAAGTAGGTATAGGCTTGTATGACCACCTGCCTGATCCATCTGCTGATCAGGCAGATCAGCAGATCCGTGGTCAGTACAATCTGCTGATATAGATGGAAGTGGTAGACCACCTTGGGCAAAACATCCTGTTTAACATGGAACACGGATTTGACTTTGTGCAGCACAAAAAGGGGTGAGCAGTGAATGGAGGTGATCATCACAAGAAAAAACACCTTCAAAGTGAGCATCGTCAGAGAGGCCTACACCATGGGCTCAAAGAGGAGCCCCTGTAGCGCCAACAGGACCAGGTTGAGATCCCAGGGAGGGTTGAACGAGCTTTTAGAAGGATGAAGATGCGCAGCCTCCGTTGGCCTCTGGAAAAGCTGACCTTTAAGGGTGCTGGGCTGCAGTCCAGCGTCCAGGCCCTTCTGAAGAAATTCCAGTATCCTGGGCAATGAGAACCTCCTGCAGGAGTAGCCGTTTGACTTGCACCAAGCCATGAAGGCCCTCCAAGTCCTGTAGTAAATTCTGGAAGATGACTGCTTTTGTGCCCGAATCAAGGTCCAAATTACTGCAGCAGATAGGCCCCTCTCCTCCACAATGCTGGTCTCAACAGCCAAGCCACTAAAGCCAGCACTTGAGAATTGTGGTCCCGCTGTTTCCAGCAACCCTGGATGTCCAGAACACCACCCCACCCAGTCAGACTGGCGTCTATGGACAGGATGACCCACCAAACCGGCAGGAAGGACGACCCACCGCCAGCTTGCTCTGGTCCAGCCACCAGTCCAGAGATCACCAGATGGAGTCCATCAAGGTCTGTACTATCCTGTTCCATTGTGACAGAAGCAGCAGCTGTAGCGGCCTGGCATGGAACTGGACATACAGAACCGCCTCGATGGTGGATACCTGTCGGTCTCCTCGCCTTTCTCGCTCTTCTATGGAACGCAGGCATGCTCCATCGCTATCTGCGCGCATCCGCAGACTTGCACACTTGGGTTTTTGTACTAGATCAGGCTCTTCATCCATTGCACTGCTCAACAGCACCACCTGCTGTTCAGCACACTGCAAGTGCACAAAGCCTAGTGCGTAAGCTCTTGGGCTTGCTTTTTACTTCCGGGTTTCCTTTGGTCTGAATGGACAGGAAGTGACCTCACTCATACTCTGAGACGTCCCTCCTAGCTTTATTGACAGCACTATTTAAATGGACAGCTGTCACCCCCCTTTAAGATTCTCTGTAGATAGCAAATGTCACCCTTACAAGGCCAGCACGAAAAGGAAGTCCATATATGGGCATGAGGTTCTGACACTCAGAAAAGGCAGTCTGAGGATAAAAGACAGAGAGGAGCCAGGATCCGTCTCTGCTGGGGAGGTGTGATAGCATATGGGAGCTTCAAAAGAACCTGTGTCTGGGAGGAGGGGGAGAAGGAGTGGCAGAGACCGCGCTTAAAGGTAGGCCAAGGAGAGGAGAACTGTGTCACTCTCTGGATAGAGGTTGCTTGGCAGAGTGCTGGAGGTGCCCAAACCATTTAAAAGATCTTGACATACTCCTTGTGGGAGCTCTTCATCACCACTCTACAACTGCTTCTTAAGGTAACTGACTATTATATCTCTGTGTGTAACTCACTGTAACCTGTAACCCACTTCTCAGAACGACATTTGTATTCATTCATATTCCAAAGTCAAATGTTTGTTATCACTGTCTAGTGTGCTTATAGCATTAAAACCTATATTTAACTTGAGCAAACTTTTTTCCTGTGTGTGCGCAGGCTTTGGGCCTGGTAGTCCCGCTAGACAGACTCGGACGGGGTTTTGGGAAAGCGGTCTGTGTGTCCGGAGGTCCCTGATTGGTAGTTGGATCACGTGACCCGCGGTTGCCTGACACCCTGTCTCCTGACTGATTTCCTGGATTGTATATTATCCATAAAGGTGCGCACTCATTTACCAACTTAGAAATAAAGTAACTACAATAATATCAAAAAGAATATAATTCATTTATTAAACACCATATTATAAAGACAAGACAATCCTTAGACCAACATATAATTAAAAACAAGGTCCGTGCAACCTCACAGTGCCATTTCAGGTATGCTTTAAGGTGCAGCTATAATGACATCCTGAATACATAAGCGCTATATTACATTTACAATATATAGCCAAAGTGCTTGTGTGCAGAGAAAGTAGCAATATCATATCATCTCAATTGCAAGATATAAAGATTGTAACAACAGTATACTATATTGCACAAGCCCAGCAGCAATACATTGTATCACAATTACTATCACATTTTACTAAGTCAGCAAACAAATTGATATAATAGCACATGCATATGATGCAACGGACTCACAGATAACAAACAATAAAGTTCATACTTATAAACGAAATCCATGGTATACAAACATAACCTGACGGCTGTTTCGGGCGTCCCTCGCCCTTTCTCAAAGGTATGCATCCTAGCCCTATCTGCGCGCTCTTTATACTGTTACACAGCCTAGCTCCCAGGCGCCACGTGACTCAAAGTGACGCGGCCGCAAGGCCGCGCCTCTGTGACTCACAGCCCGCCTACGTCAGTCCCGGCATGAGCGCCAACCAAGTGCGTGAGCAGGCTAAACAAAGCCAACCACACCATGGAGACGCGCACGCGCACGGGGCCGGCGCCGGCGGGAATCGTCAATAACATAAATTTATAGCTTATTACAACCACAAATGGTATAGTGTATTCAAAAATGACGAAAGAGCAGCTTCAATCCATAATCAATTTCTGGGGAGTTGGCTGTTTAATCTTGCGTACCTACATATCCAAACATATAATATATACATATAATTAATAAACAACAAACAATCATGGATCATAATTATATTCTCATTAAATCTTATTGTGAGACATCAAGTCTCGCTTACAATATGGTCCTAATCTCAAAACAACATTTCGATCCTTCACACTACCATCAAGAGGACCCTAACTCAGCTCCTATGAAAATCAACCTTAACACATATTATCCTATACATTATATGGCTACCCAATGATTATATCAACACTATCTTAAATTTAATCTACAGGTGTAACTAAGGGGATCCCTAAAGTACATAATTAAATATTTACAACCAAATTTAACATGTCCTCATTATGAATAATTTATACCACATTTTCTCATATGCAATCCTCCTATTATTCTGTTCATGGATATGTTTTACATGAAAACTGCATGATCGCATTCCTCATTCATGCCCTGCGGTGCTAGGGCATTAAGTTCATATAACCAAAATACCTCCCTCTGTAATAACCTCCTTCTCATATCTCCACCTCTTTTAGAGGCTTGTACTTGTTCTATAACCATGAACCTAAGCTGGGATATATTATGGCCCGCTGATAGAAAATGTCGGGCTACTGGTGAATTTAGGTCACCCCTCCTAATCGCACTTCTATGCTCAGAAATTCTATGTCTCACCTCCCTAGTGGTCTGGCCTACATAGACCATTCCACAGGGACACTTTAACATATAAACCACAAACGATGATGAACATGTTACAAATCCTTTCACTATATATTTTTTGCCAGTGCGTGGATGATAAAATTCATGCCCCTTAATTACAAAACTACACTGGGCACAATGTCCACAGTTGTGCATGCCCTGTGGTTTAGGTAAGCCAAAAATTGTAGTTTCCTCATCCTGATTCCTAATCTCTGTGTCTGCTCTGATCAAATGGCTCCTAAGATTCCTTGGTCGTTTACATGTAAATAAGGGCGGGGTCGAGAAAATTCCAGATAGAGCAGGGTCACTAGTCAAAATAGACCAATGTCTATTAATAATGTGCTTAATATGTTGGTTATGTACACTATACGTAATCACTGCGGGAACCCGATCAGATCTTTTTTTGGGATTATACTTAAGTAGCGATTCCCTTTGTACTCCCAGAGCTTTAAGCTTCGCATCTTCAACCACTTTCTCGGGGTAACTCCTCGTTCTAAAGTCCCTAGCCATTGTCTCAGCCTGATCTAAAAATGTCCGATCATTGTCAATAATTCTCCTTAATCTCAAAAACTGACTGTAGGGAATGCTTTTTTTCTGTGCTGTTGGATGAAAGCTTTTGTAATGAAGATAGGTATTCCTGTCAGTAGGCTTCCTAAAAATATCAGTTGAGATCTCATCATCCTTCAACCTTAGATTTACATCCAAAAAGTGTACACTATCCCTACTATAATCGATCGTGAAGGAAATGGATGGTAAGCATTTATCTAAATCCCCCTTAAATTCCAATAAGGCTTCAGGAGGTCCATTCCATATCATCACAATGTCATCTATAAAGCGATACCATAGGATCGCATGGTTTACATATAGGGGATGGGTATATACAAATCGCTTCTCGAATGTCGCCATAAAGAGATTAGCATAAGATGGGGCCACATTCGACCCCATCGCTGTACCCCTTAACTGTTGATAGAATTCACCATTGTAGTAAAAATAATTTCTGGTTAATACCATCTCCAGCAATTTCAATAGAAATTTCCTATATTGGGCATCCAGGCCCATCTCCTCCAATGTTTCCCCAATTACCTCCATACCCAATACATGGGGAATGGAAGTATATAGGCTATTGACATCTAGTGTACACAAATAACATCCCTCTGGTAATCTCCCCAAAGTGGAGATTTTATTCAAAAAGTCCCCCGTGTCCAAAAGAAAAGATGGTATAGACAAAACTTTCATCTGTAATATCCTATCCAAAAAGACCGCTATTGATTGAAATACGGATTGAGTTCCGGCCACAATGGGCCGTCCTGGTGGTTTCCTAAGATTCTTATGTATTTTAGGTAACGTATAGAATAACGGTGTTAATGGAAAGGGTGTAATCAAAAAATCCCTAAGTTTTTTATCTATCAGAGAGGCATCAAAAGCTTCTGCAATAATGATGTCTATTTCCTCCTTAATACTGTTGATGGGATCACTCCTCAACTTACAGTATACTTCCGAATCAGAAAGTTGTATGGAAATCTCATTCTCATAATAAGAGCGATCCATGATCACAGTGGCGCCCCCCTTATCAGCTGGCTTAATCACAATAGACGAATCAGTCTCAAGATCCCTCAAGGCTGCCCGTTCTTGTCTACTCAAATTGTTTTTATATTTACCTGTAGGGGGGCGCCACTTGATCCTAGATACATCTCGTTGTACCAATTTTATGAATGTCTCCACTACATGAAATTGTTGTGGCGGTTGCCACTTACTCTTGATTTTACAACTAGACAGGTCTATCCCCCTCGGGAGACCTCCCGCTCGCGAGTCGTCAGAAGTTCCATCTCCATGTGTCTCTGTTGGAAAAGAGTTAAAAAATGCTTTAATCCGTAATGATCTAAAAAATTTTTGTAATTCCACATCCAATTCTAATGGGTTCCCAAAATATGTAGGCACAAAGCCTAAGCCCCTATTCAAAAGTTTCTCGCGACTCGCGAGCGGGAGGTCTCCCGAGGGGGATAGACCTGTCTAGTTGTAAAATCAAGAGTAAGTGGCAACCGCCACAACAATTTCATGTAGTGGAGACATTCATAAAATTGGTACAACGAGATGTATCTAGGATCAAGTGGCGCCCCCCTACAGGTAAATATAAAAACAATTTGAGTAGACAAGAACGGGCAGCCTTGAGGGATCTTGAGACTGATTCGTCTATTGTGATTAAGCCAGCTGATAAGGGGGGCGCCACTGTGATCATGGATCGCTCTTATTATGAGAATGAGATTTCCATACAACTTTCTGATTCGGAAGTATACTGTAAGTTGAGGAGTGATCCCATCAACAGTATTAAGGAGGAAATAGACATCATTATTGCAGAAGCTTTTGATGCCTCTCTGATAGATAAAAAACTTAGGGATTTTTTGATTACACCCTTTCCATTAACACCGTTATTCTATACGTTACCTAAAATACATAAGAATCTTAGGAAACCACCAGGACGGCCCATTGTGGCCGGAACTCAATCCGTATTTCAATCAATAGCGGTCTTTTTGGATAGGATATTACAGATGAAAGTTTTGTCTATACCATCTTTTCTTTTGGACACGGGGGACTTTTTGAATAAAATCTCCACTTTGGGGAGATTACCAGAGGGATGTTATTTGTGTACACTAGATGTCAATAGCCTATATACTTCCATTCCCCATGTATTGGGTATGGAGGTAATTGGGGAAACATTGGAGGAGATGGGCCTGGATGCCCAATATAGGAAATTTCTATTGAAATTGCTGGAGATGGTATTAACCAGAAATTATTTTTACTACAATGGTGAATTCTATCAACAGTTAAGGGGTACAGCGATGGGGTCGAATGTGGCCCCATCTTATGCTAATCTCTTTATGGCGGCATTCGAGAAGCGATTTGTATATACCCATCCCCTATATGTAAACCATGCGATCCTATGGTATCGCTTTATAGATGACATTGTGATGATATGGAATGGACCTCCTGAAGCCTTATTGGAATTTAAGGGGGATTTAGATAAATGCTTACCATCCATTTCCTTCACGATCGATTATAGTAGGGATAGTGTACACTTTTTGGATGTAAATCTAAGGTTGAAGGATGATGAGATCTCAACTGATATTTTTAGGAAGCCTACTGACAGGAATACCTATCTTCATTACAAAAGCTTTCATCCAACAGCACAGAAAAAAAGCATTCCCTACAGTCAGTTTTTGAGATTAAGGAGAATTATTGACAATGATCGGACATTTTTAGAGCAGGCTGAGACAATGGCTAGGGACTTTAGAACGAGGGGTTACCCCGAGAAAGTGGTTGAAGATGCGAAGCTTAAAGCTCTGGGAGTACAAAGGGAATCGCTACTTAAGTATAATCCCAAAAAAAGATCTGATCGGGTTCCCGCAGTGATTACGTATAGTGTACATAACCAACATATTAAGCACATTATTAATAGACATTGGTCTATTTTGACTAGTGACCCTGCTCTATCTGGAATTTTCTCGACCCCGCCCTTATTTACATGTAAACGACCAAGGAATCTTAGGAGCCATTTGATCAGAGCAGACACAGAGATTAGGAATCAGGATGAGGAAACTACAATTTTTGGCTTACCTAAACCACAGGGCATGCACAACTGTGGACATTGTGCCCAGTGTAGTTTTGTAATTAAGGGGCATGAATTTTATCATCCACGCACTGGCAAAAAATATATAGTGAAAGGATTTGTAACATGTTCATCATCGTTTGTGGTTTATATGTTAAAGTGTCCCTGTGGAATGGTCTATGTAGGCCAGACCACTAGGGAGGTGAGACATAGAATTTCTGAGCATAGAAGTGCGATTAGGAGGGGTGACCTAAATTCACCAGTAGCCCGACATTTTCTATCAGCGGGCCATAATATATCCCAGCTTAGGTTCATGGTTATAGAACAAGTACAAGCCTCTAAAAGAGGTGGAGATATGAGAAGGAGGTTATTACAGAGGGAGGTATTTTGGTTATATGAACTTAATGCCCTAGCACCGCAGGGCATGAATGAGGAATGCGATCATGCAGTTTTCATGTAAAACATATCCATGAACAGAATAATAGGAGGATTGCATATGAGAAAATGTGGTATAAATTATTCATAATGAGGACATGTTAAATTTGGTTGTAAATATTTAATTATGTACTTTAGGGATCCCCTTAGTTACACCTGTAGATTAAATTTAAGATAGTGTTGATATAATCATTGGGTAGCCATATAATGTATAGGATAATATGTGTTAAGGTTGATTTTCATAGGAGCTGAGTTAGGGTCCTCTTGATGGTAGTGTGAAGGATCGAAATGTTGTTTTGAGATTAGGACCATATTGTAAGCGAGACTTGATGTCTCACAATAAGATTTAATGAGAATATAATTATGATCCATGATTGTTTGTTGTTTATTAATTATATGTATATATTATATGTTTGGATATGTAGGTACGCAAGATTAAACAGCCAACTCCCCAGAAATTGATTATGGATTGAAGCTGCTCTCAAGATCGTCATTTTTGAATACACTATACCATTTGTGGTTGTAATAAGCTATAAATTTATGTTATTGACGATTCCCGCCGGCGCCGGCCCCGTGCGCGTGCGCGTCTCCATGGTGTGGTTGGCTTTGTTTAGCCTGCTCACGCACTTGGTTGGCGCTCATGCCGGGACTGACGTAGGCGGGCTGTGAGTCACAGAGGCGCGGCCTTGCGGCCGCGTCACTTTGAGTCACGTGGCGCCTGGGAGCGAGGCTGTGTAACAGTATAAAGAGCGCGCAGATAGGGCTAGGATGCATACCTTTGAGAAAGGGCGAGGGACGCCCGAAACGGCCGTCAGGTTATGTTTGTATACCATGGATTTCGTTTATAAGTATGAACTTTATTGTTTGTTATCTGTGAGTCCGTTGCATCATATGCATGTGCTATTATATCAATTTGTTTGCTGACTTAGTAAAATGTGATAGTAATTGTGATACAATGTATTGCTGCTGGGCTTGTGCAATATTATAGTATACTGTTGTTACAATCTTTATATCTTGCAATTGAGATGATATGATATTGCTACTTTCTCTGCACACAAGCACTTTGGCTATATATTGTAAATGTAATATAGCGCTTATGTATTCAGGATGTCATTATAGCTGCACCTTAAAGCATACCTGAAATGGCACTGTGAGGTTGCACGGACCTTGTTTTTAATTATATGTTGGTCTAAGGATTGTCTTGTCTTTATAATATGGTGTTTAATAAATGAATTATATTCTTTTTGATATTATTGTAGTTACTTTATTTCTAAGTTGGTAAATGAGTGCGCACCTTTATGGATAATATACAGTGTTTGCTTGGGGTTTAAGTTGTGGAAGCCCCTTACAAGGTTGCAGCACCTGGTCATCTAATTCTGGAAAGAGTGTCTAGTTAATTGGAAAGGAAGTGCTGAATTATGAATTAATATGTATTTGTGATTTCCTGGATTGACCTGGCCTGCTCTTGGATTAACCCCCGGATGTGAAACATGGTTGAACTCTGACTTATTCTTTGGACTTTGCCTGCCTGCTGCCAGCCCCTGAACTCTGATTTGTTCTTTTTGACTTATTTTCTTCGCTGCACCCCCACACCTGGAGCTCCACTCAGCCCTCAGGTTGTATCCAGGAGGCTTGACAATATCATTAGGCCCAGGAGATACATGCCCTGTCAGGCCATCGGATGGTCATCCGCCAACAGGGACTGCACCCCCTCCTGCAGAGTTGTGCACCTCTGCGCTGGAAGGAGGACCCGGGCCAGTTGAGTATCCCACATTATTCCCAGGTAAGTTGCCATACTGGAGGGGACCACCTGGGACTTGGGGTATTTGATAATACACCCCAAGAGTCCCATCATGGACAGCACCTACCTGACGTCCTGCAGCACTTCTGGCAGTGATGACGCCCTGATGAGCAAGTTGTCGATGTATGAGGCAATGCTCACTCTCTGACTCAGCAAGAGCGCCATCACCACCGTCTAAACTTTTGTGAACACCCACAGGGCATGTATAGGCCGAACGGCAGTGCCACAAATTGGAAATTACAGGTGCCCTCGGCAAAACGCAAATGCCGCTGGCCAGAAAATCCCAATTCCAGCAACATCATGACCGATCTTAAAGATTCCATATGGAACTTCCGGACCCGAACAAAACTGTTCAGATTGGCTGAACGGATCTGTCCTTCTTGGGGATGATGAAGAGTATCGAGTAGAAGCCGCAGCCCCGCTCTGATGGGGGAACAGGTACTACTGCAAGCCACTGCCCTTTCCTCCATGCGGGAAGGCTTGGACGCCAAAAAACTGTCGTGGAGGCCTGGTCCAGAACTCAATCTTGTACCCAGGAGAGACAACTTCCTGGACCCAGGCGTTGGATATGCGATTCCTCCCCACCGGTGTGTAGTGCAGCAGCTGCCCCCCTCACCCAGTCAGGTGAGGACGGCCTGTCAACCCTGAGGGGGATTGGCTGAGAGCTTGGGCCTGTTGCCCCATGGGTACTTGGGCTTCCCCTGTTGCTTCCTTTTCCCAAATTGTCCTTGCGCCATCTGGAGTTAGTAGATTCTCCAAACCTCCAGAGGGAACAAAAATTGTCCAACTTCCGAGACAAGGTCCCCTGTTTCAGCTTCTGCGGAAGCCTAGTTGATTTCCCTCCTGTGGCCCTCCTGACCAGGTTCCCCAAAAAGATGACCCCTAGAAAAGGGGAGGGCAGTAAGTGTCTTTTTTGGAGGCAGCATCAGCCGACCACTGCTTCAGCCAGAGCATGCACCGTGAGGTGACTAACAAGACCAGACCCCTAGCCACTAGGCACACCATGTCATCCATTGCTGGCACGATGTAACTGAAAATCTCCATAGCAAAGGAGTTCAGATGAAGCGCAGAGGAGTGTGAGATCCCCCTCTTTAAATGCCATAGCCGTGGCGCAAGCCGGATGCAAACCCGACCCCACCATGGAGAATACCGAGCAAGCTGGTCCAAACTCCTAACTTATCCACTGGATCTCTCAAGACAGCACTATGCAAATTAGGGATCAGAGTATGCTGAACCAGCCCTGATATCAGATCGTCTACCTCCAGACCTTAACCGCCTCCTCCACCGGGCATCCAAAACCTTAGGGAGAGACGAAGCTGATCCGACTTCTCCCACTTCTTTCTCACCAGCTTGTCAAAATGGGAAAGTCTGGCAAATACCTGCCTGGCCTTTTGGCGCTTGTAAGGCTCAGCCACGGCGCTTGTGCCCTGGCAGAGGGTTAGCCAGATTTTCTCTATGAGCTCATCAACCTGATCCGTCGCATGATCCGGAGGGGTGACAGGCATATGCGCGGAGTCCGACACCTCTTTACTGCTAGACGACATCCCCCTTCTGACCAGAGACCAAATTGCTAAAGAGGTGCTCACCACCGAAGCTGGAATCCTCGGAGGACTCCGCCTGAATGCCCCTGCACTTAGCAGTAGCCCTCCTGCCTGGTCAGATGCCTACCATACTCTCCAAATGTGCCACCCTGACTGCCATGAAACGGACACGCAGCACCACCCTCCATTAGTGTACAAGACCCAGGTGCCTCTGATGATGGCCGCTGTGATCGCTAGCCTGTACAGCTGGTGTGCTAGGCCCCACACCTCCCTGCCTGCCATCTGTGGCCCAACCTGCCTGCACTACACTGAGCTCAACCCACACGGAACGGATGCAGCAGCTTACAGACCCCCACCCTGGAAGACCGAAAACACACATCAGACTCAGATTTCTGATGAGGCAAGAAGTTGTGCCCCCAGAGGAGCCCTACCTGACCAGGGTGAAAAACACAGTGGGGTGGCAGCCACACTGGAACTATTCTCATCTGATTGACAAAGTTCTGCAGAAGCAGAGCAGGCCAGCAACAGAGACAGGGGGAGTCTTGGGTGCCCCAAAAATGGCGGTGTCTCGTGCCGAAAGGGAGAGGAGAGGGGACGGAGTCATGTACCATGCGAATGCAGGAGCCCCGCCTCCCCACCCCTTTATTCTCAAAGTCCAGAAGGCAGGAAGCCCTGCCCCTGCCCCCCTTCCCATAGTCTCCATTGGCAGGCCGACGGACGTAAGCCACACAGCTACACTGGCATCCTACGGCGCTGTCTCACCCTATTGGTTTAAAGACCGACTTCAGGCACCCAAGTGGGGTCTCCAGAAAAGTGCAGAGGGTGAGGGGCTGTGAGGCAGACAGAGACCTCTCTCCTGATCAGCATTGTCAAAGCAACTAAACTGGAAATAAAGAAATAAAATCCTGAATCTCTTCACAGTCCCGTCGACTGCAAGAAAAGAACTGTCCGGCCACTGTCTGCCCTATATAGGCTGGGAGGAGCTTTTTCTTGCAGTCCTTGCCTGAGATTTACCCATGTGTTGCTGATGGTGGATAAGAAAGACTCTCTATAGAGCAGACCTGGGCATTGTAAGGCCCCAGGGCCACATACGGCCCTTTGATTGGTTCTGACCGGCCCCGCGACCAGCATTCCCTGTAAGGTGCGCAGCCGCTGCCGACACACAGCCTTTTATCCAAGGCCGGCCACTGGTCTCCCTCCCCCCTGCCGGGCATCAAACCCTTTTTACTCAGTAGCAACGTGAAAAAGGCGACTCCTTCTCTGAAAGCAGAACAAAACCCAGAGCGGCCCCTGGTCTTCCACCTGGGCATCCCAGATTGGGGCTTTGTTCCGCTTTAAGGGAGGGAGTCTGCCATTTTTCATGTTGCTACTGAGTAAAAAGGGTTTCACACAGTGGGGCATCCCGATCTGGGATTTCCAGGGGGAAGACCAGTGGCCGCTCTGGGTTTTGTTCTGCTTTATGTGAGGGAATCCGCAATTTTTCACATTGCTACTGAGTAAAAAGTGTGAGCAGCGCTGTGTTACTATAATAATAATGTAAAGGAGGGGAGTTATTCCATACTAACCTGATTTGGTCATGATGTTTTAAAGCAGACCAAAACCCATGTAACCCAGCCCTATGGAGTGTGAAGGAATCCAGGGCTGGGTTACAGGCATCATGCCTCTGGGGCATTCCAATTTGGAGACCTCACTAGACACATAAAATGGGGTTTATTTAATAAATTACATTTTTTTGTAAGGCAACCTCACTTTTACATTTTTTATCTATAACATATACTCGTACCAGCTTGTCACACAATGCTATTTACTGCTTTTTATAAAGAAATACAATTAATATTATGCAGAATTCAGTTCAGCCTTTTGGCCCGGCCCTCCACAATATTTTTAGTTTCTCATGTGGCCCCATGGAAAAAATAATTGCTCATCCCTGCTATAGAGTGTCTCCTCTGTAGAACTCAAGGGAGGAATAAAGAGGGGGATCTATACAGAGATAAAAAAAAAGATGGGAAAAGGATGGTTGGAAATAGAGGAACAAAAATGTGACGGATGACTGAAACAATTTCACTAATTTACAACTTCATGTCTATCCTCTTGGTGGCGATCTTACAATGTCTCTCTGTGGGCCTTTCAGCCCTTCTTCTAGAAACACAATGTGCAATCACAGCAGGCTCATAGGTGATGCTAGAAGTGAAAATTGAAGAAGTGAAGAGATCAGTAAAAGGATGACGGAAACCTACCATGGAGCAGAAAACATGTTTCTATGGTCGATATTGAATCAGAATGTTCTGATCTATTTCAGCAGGAATGATACCATTGATTTTGTTAGTTCTCCACATATGGCCAACTAAATCAATGTGCGATTGATCTGCATACAAACTGCAATAATCGTTCATAGGAAAATCATATGTTTGAACCTATAAACAAAGTTAATTGTTCATATACATTTTGAAAGGGGCTCAAGGCAACTGTCCCCCAGAATATTACATTATTATTAAGTTATATATATATATATATATATATATATATATATATATATATATATGTAGCGGGCGCATGTCTGGCCGTGGGCACACGCTCTGGGGAGCGAGGGGGGTTCTTGGACCTAGGGTAGGACATCCCAGGTTGGTGTGGCATGTGTGGGGTGAAGGTGCACTTACTGCTTCAGTCGACGCTGGTCTCCATTGATGACACTCCCTGGTGCAAACAACAAGGTCTTTATTGAAAGGCTTCCATCCATGATCAACAGCATAATCCAGTTACAGGCAATCCATAGGTTACAGCAAACAGTACAATCCACAGATTTCTTCCATGGCTGTCTCTCAGCTCCTCCACTACATTAACACTTCCTCTAATAAGCTTAGCTCCAAACTTAAGAACACTCTAAAAGGATTGGTTTCTCCCTTTTATAACCTCTGTATTGTTGCATTACCAAACTAAGTTGCAAGGCTCAACCAATGGCAGGGCAGGTAATGTTGCCAATGCCACCTGGCTAAGTCTCTATTTATCTTAATTAAGAGAAACTCTAGACTATTTATTATTAGTTAGGTCCATTTCTTAGGCAACACTGCCATCATGTGGATTCATGATGTAATGATCCCCAAGTAATGCATCCAACTGGTTTAGCTAGGACTATTTAAGTTTCTAACACTATCAGGGGCCTATTCCACTGACAGGGTTCTAATGTTTCCTATGTAGTGTTTCCCATGGTTTCCACCCGTATATATATATATATATATATATATATATATATATATATATATATATATATTACATATACAGTGCCATGCTAAATTATTCACTCCCCTTTCACATTTTTCGTGTTTTGCTACATCACAACCCTTTTTTTCAGGGTCTTCATCATCATTTCATTTAAAGGACATGCCTACAATATGCCTGACAAAATATCAGAAAACTTCAGTGTGCATAGCTATTCACCCCCCTTTGTACTTTGTAAAGCCACGTTTTGTGGCAATTATAGCAGCATTTGCTTTGGATAAGTCTCTTTAAGCTTGCCACATCTTGCCACTTGGACTTTTGGACATTCCTCAAGTCAAAACCGATCCAGCTCCTTCAAGTTACATGGTTTCAACCAGTGTATATCTGCTCAATTGGATTAAGGACTGGGCTTGGATTAGGGTTGATGCTTTCCCAACAAAAAATTCTGGCCTTTTCATTGGTACATGGGTGTGGTCTTGTGAAATGCAAGTTTAACCATACTTTTCAACTAAAAATACCTTATTTTTTACTTTCTACTGTGCAAAAGCCAGCAAACACACACAGCACGCTTCCCCAGAGCGCTTTAAAGTAAGAGACCATCTGGGATTCGACCCCTGGCCTCGTTGCTAGTAACAAATATACCGGGTGGCAACCTTAGCTTTGACTAGGCTTTTCCTATACATTTATACGTTTCCCCCTAAACCACCCAAGTGCTGCTTTAGCAGTATGCTTTGGGTCATTGTCCTGTTGGAAGGTAAACCTCTGTCCCAAATCACTGACAGACCGAAACAGGTTTTGCTCTAGAATATCCTTGTATTCAGCACCATCCAGCTTCCTCTTGACTCGGACCAGTTTCCCAGTCCCTGCAGCTGAAAAACATCCCACATATGTATACAGTATACCCCGGTCTCTGCTTGGGAACTCTACAGCTCGTCCAGGGTGACCTTTGGTCTCTTTGCTGCCCTCCTTGGCCTCCAAGTTCTGCTTAGTCGGCGCGGCTGAGGTCTAGAGCATGACGTGGATTTTAACTTAACCACCCCTTATTGAAAGCAGGAGCTATTCTGGTTATATGCGAGTACTCTAACATTCATTAGATTACTGTTCAGAAACTACATAAACGTTTTATTAATTCAATGCTGCCTTGATTCTTTTATGGAACCGATATGTGAAAACATTGCTAAGCTTGGAAATATTAATCAAGCATTTTTGACTTTGTCTTTTAAAGAGAGTCCAATACGTTTGGTAAGTACACTGCTTTATCGGTGGTGGCAAACCACCACTGCTGGAAAGAAGAGTTGAGCACAGCGGTGGAAGTGAATTTAAATTGCCAGTCCAGCCCGGCCTTTTTTTAAGCTCCCCCCACCCCACCCTGGCACCCTATTGCTGAAGCAGGAAGGGGGTTATATAAATAAAAAACACTTACCTACCCCAGAATCCAGCACCGATCGTCAGGAAAATGCTAGCCCTATGCCAGTCGCTCAGTGCCACCAGGAGTGTGCTGCCTCCCGAATTGGGAAGCCCCGCTGTGTGAAACTCCCCAGGGTTCTAGTAATCACTCACCTTTCCCCGGTCCAACAGCTCATACCCGGGCTCGCGGCCAATCAGAGCCACTTGCTGAACTGACATAATTCGGCAAGACAGCTCTGATTGTTTACTATGGAGAGTGACCGCATCCCTGCATCCTTGGGCTGTGTGCGCGCTCCCGGTCTAGCCATTCAGGCTGTGGCATGAGTGCAAGACAGCAGGGGGTGTGTGGCCACTCTTGGTCCCCTTTCCATCTAATCATAGCTGCTCACCGAATTACGTCACATCAGCGGGCAGCTCTGATTGGACAGAAGCCTGAGCAGGCGCCGTTGGCCTGGAAGAGGTGAGTCTTAATGCAGCGATGTTGGCGGGTTCACACAGTGGGGTATGCCAATGAGAGATGCCCGGGGGGCAGGGAACAAAACCTGGGTTTCGTTATGCTTTTTTTTTACACTTAAAGTTATTATTCCAACCCTGGACTTCGCTATCCATTGCCTCTGATCTTTCTGTACTTCCACTGATGAGGAACACTGTGGTCAGGGTCTGCCCCGGCTATATCTCAAGTCCCTCCATACAGCGAGACAAAGGGGTGGCACTTAAGTTCTCCCTTTTATCAGCTTGGTTCTTAACAATATTACCTCTCATTCTCCCTCCAAAACTGTCTCTAGCCTATCACAGCAGTTTACTGTTGTTCCTCGGGGTCTTTGAAAGACATATGCCCATCAGGGTCAACCCAGGGATGGGATTGGGGAAAAATATTTTTTATGACTTACTAATAACAGCAAATCATAACTGTTAATGTTATTTTCCTTAAAAAATAAGGATTTCTAATCCTTTTTTGAAGCTGTCAGTTGTTGATCCTGTAACAAGCTTTTGTGGTAGGCTATTCCACAGATTTATAGTTCTTATGGTAAAAAAGTATTGTATCTTGTGGAGATTGAACATTTATTTTTCTTTTCCAGTCAGAGGGAGTTTCCCTTGTCTTTAGAGAGGATTTTAACTGCCCATATATATAACTTTTATGAATATATAAATGGGCAATACATATATATATATATATATATATATATATATATATATATATAGTCAGGATCTAGGGCCAATGGCAATGACTCTGAAGACAGTTCTTAGTCAAATAAAAAGCGATTTATTGAAAACAGGCAGTTCAACAGACAAAATCTCTTAACTTCAGAGTTTAATGCAGGACACAATGCAGTACAGCAAGTGGTCACCAATTTTAGCAATGTCCAGTGTAGGATAATTACAGCGTATTGCAAGTCCTGGATATCACAGGTCCTCTTTCAGGGCAAACAAGTCCAGGCTGTTAATCCACAGGTTTCAAGAACAGATAACACATCGGATGCAATTCAGCACTGTCAGTATTGGGAGCAGCAAGGCACAGGCTCCTTGTCCCATACTCTCCATCCCCACTCTGAAAGCCTCAACAACTCCTTTTATAGGGCTTCCTTCCTTCAATTAGTCTCCCCACCTGGGAAGACCTGTGAGTAGGGGAAAAACCGTAGAGGACCCAGGATGTGGATTAGATCTCCGATATCCCAGCATGGATCCTGCCTTCCTGAAAAACTCATGGGAAATATAGACCCCATCCACCACTTTTCCATACACTTTACCACAATAGATAAATATATATATATATATATATATATATATATATATCCATAGCAACACAGAGTATTCTTATCTTCTTTCATCCTTTTTATTTAAACAGGCAAGATTTTCTTTTTGCAAACAAAATACAGCATTTTTTTCCCAAGTGTCTATCTATGGAATAAATGTATATATAGCCTGATTATAGGCAGTGCCTGAGGGTCTTGCACCCAGGAGTCTCTAAGAAGAGGGCCTTCTCCACTGGCACCAGAAATTTAGGAAGGGCAGCATAGCAGGTAAACTTCTGAAATCCTTGGGTAAAGACAAGATGTCTTCCTTGAATATTTATCTGAAAGAACAGGCGGAAGCAGGCACAGATTTAACTGTGCGGACGCTGGTGTGCGTCGGTGCAACACCGTATCCCAAGCTAGCCAAGAAGTTTTTTTTGTTGTTGTAAAAAAAAGGAGGGAAGATGGAGAAGTTGTGTTATGACTGGACATGATTTATTTTTCATGTATTGGGAAATTTGTTTTTATGAGTTTTAGCTATACTTTAACATGTATTTGATGTTTTGTGTGCATAATTTTGAAGAACAAGGACCTGATCTTATTGCCATCTGTTGACAATAATATGCAGTTTGGCTGCTAAAAGAAGGTAAGCATTTAACGGGACATGTCACGCTTCTAATAAAACAGATTTGTCGTACAAAATTCAGCGCGGTCTGACGCTGACACTGCCATAAATGATGGCATCTCCTGAGGCGGGATGCGATATTAAGATCTGGTTCAGTCACTACAGAGAATGTGAGGACAGAGGGGGACTGTAGGGGACAGTTGTATTTTTATGGAGTTGCATACTCATACTTTTCCTGTGGCGCTAAAGGCTGTGGATGTCAGACAGGAAAACAAAACAAAAAAAATGTTCTTGAAATCAGCTTAAAAGCCCTTCAAAGATAGTTTACTGTAACGTGGTCAACACTGAGGCTTTTTTTTATAGTTGGAGCCACTTCATCACTATCAGTGCTGGGTGAAACCAAACTGCAAAAGTCAGGTTTGTACTGAAATTTTGGAAGTTCGGGTTTCCAAATCCGAACACTGCCTTCAGCCAGAAGCCGAATTAAGTGTGGTGGAGGCCCTTGGGCACAAAATCTGGTGGAGGCTCCAGATACAGTATTTTTCTGTTAAAATAATAGTCAAGTAACTGATTGTTGGTTGTCTGGCACCTGCCTACTTATTGGAACATTAGTAGTGTAGTCGCCCAGCTGGTCCAGCAGAAAACCTGTTTCCTGCATTTAACTGCCAGCGGCTGTGCTTAGTGGCTTATGTGCAGTGAGCGGCCGCCGATTAACAGCTCTGCACCCACCCATCACTGTAGCCAGCGCCGGCTCCTGGTTTATGTGGGCCCTTGCGCGGCGTGGTCTCAGTGGACCCCTTTGCGGTGGAGAGTCGCGGGTCATGGGTCTATAAATTCCATGGCATAGGGAGTGCAAGGCAACAGGGTGCAAGGCTACAAACCTACACTTGCCAGCCCCCAAGCATTGTGAATTGGTATAGGGGTGTCCTGATCCCTTGTTCCCCTCCACCATCACCCGGCAGCCGTCATCGATTCTCTCACCTCCACTCGCCCGGTGCTACTGTGCCTCTTGGGGCGGTTGTGAGATGATGTCATAGATTACGTCATCTGCCCCACCCACCAAAGGCGGGGCTAGCGGCCGCGCGATCGCAGAAGCACTGGAGAGGGCATATTTTGCCCTCTCCTCACCACGGAATTGCCCCAGGGGCGATCGGAGGCCCCGCTGGGTATCCTCTTCAATGGCGGGGCCTCTGATAGCCCCTCGTGCTCTTCTGTGGTGAGGAGAGGGTGAAATACCAGGGATTGTGGCTGCAGGAGAGTAAAAGATTTTTTTTTCTACAGTTTTGTGCCAGCTGCCAGTGGGCCCTCGGCAGCTGACCGGGCTTGCCGGGTGCTGACGCTGGCCCTGACTGTAGCGTTGCTGACGGTGGCTTTGTTGCTCTCTGTCCTGCCCTGTGGTGGCTTTGGCTGCAGGTTTGCAAAACCAAAAAAAGGCTTGCCCAGATGCGGGGGGCCCTGCGGCCTCTCTATTGTAGTGCTGGCCCTTTTGTAATTAAGTACCCTTTTGTTTTTTCATTAGCCTGTTGTATAACTTTAAAAAGAGGGCTCTAACATCGAGGAAGCTCAGATTTGTCTGGATCTCTTCCTGCTTCAGCTCCTTGATACCTCCTCCCTGAACCATGCTTTTGGATTCCTTGGTACCAACCTCGGCTTTGAGCTTTGACCCAGCTCTTTGGACACCCCTTTAGATTGCCTCTTTGGTTTTGACTCAGCTTTGGGCTTTGAATCTGCGCTGACTGCGCTTTGACCCCTGCTTGGACTTTGTGGACCAGGTGGGCAACCCGGGGTGTTCCCTCGGCCCAGTCTGTCTTTCTTTTGGTGGGGGGGGGGGGCTCTAGTGAATAACAGGGCACTCTGTAAATTCCAGGTACTGGTTAGTCTGTATATTCATTTGCTCAGCTTACTTGGGTTCTACTGGATGGCGCTACCTGATACTTCCTTTCCCAGCATCCCAGCCATGCTGCTTCTTGGACTTTTACATAACCCACAATGCTAAGCATCGGGAAACCCAACAGCCTTTCTTCTTTGCAGGCCATTGGCAGGTTCATAGGATGCCACTGAGGGGGGAAAAATTGATCATGGCAGGAACTGTTTGGCAAAACTGAAATGCTCTTCTGATCCTGCTACTTGGCAAAGTTGACAAGGAGAGCAGAAAATCCTTAGTTCAATACTGATAGGCTGTTGTTAGAAATAACCCAAAGGCTCCTAGAACTATAGTCACGCTCAACCCTGTTACTCATAGCCAGATCAGTAGCTGAGCTTTTAATGCAAAACAATCCACTCCACTTAGATATTGCTTTATTATAAAAAGGCAATACCTGTATAACTGGAATCTTCTCAGCAAAGTGAATGACGTAATACCAGCTCTATATTTTTAAATACGTATAACTCACTTGCACTAATGGCGTCCCTAAAATTAGAGAAAGTGGTTTCTGAAGGATTTGCTCTGCCCATTTAAAAAGCCAATACATTGAGCATTCAGCTAAATTTTTATATACAAGAGGCAAACTGTTATGATCATCGCAATCATTGTGAACCGCAAGGTATAAAAATAGTCCAGCAGTACTGCTCTTCAAAAGCTGAAAAATAACATTTCTGGCCCTTAACTTTTAAAAGCAATAAGAACACGTAAGTGGCCATATATTTTGTTGTGGCCATTATTTTTTTAGCATTATGTTCAGTGTCCAGACCTCTTTTAACTGTATTTTTGTTACATAAATGCAACAACAAGAGGTGAGCCACTCTTAGGTGTTACCCTTACTGGATTTGCAAGCACAAGGTACAAGCAGGAAACAGACATCTTTCAGGTGCTTCAGTAAATACTTTTCAATTTACTTTTGTTAAGCCTCATGTTACAGCTAAGAAAGATTAGAGTCCTGTCAGTGGAGTAGGCCCTGATAGTAATTGGAACTTTCATAGAGAATAGTTAAATGTGGGACTTAGGTACCATTGTGTCATGAATCCACATGGCAGTGTTGCCTAAGAAATAACAGCAACTAATATTGATTAGTCTAGCTTACCCCTTAAAGTAAGTAAATAGAGACAGGTGACACTGGCAACATCATCTGCCCTGCCATTGGTTGAGGATAGTTACATAGTGGGTAAAGGCAACATTTCAGAGGTTATATAAGGGAGGACCCAACCCTCCTAGAGTGTTTTTCTTAGTTTCAAGCCAGTTCTAGTGAAGAGGGGAAGTGTTAATGTAGTGGAGGAGCAGAGCAACAGTGAGGGAAGAAACCAGGTTGTGGTCACTGGAAACTGTAAAGACTGTTTGCTGTAACTGATAAGGAACGTTGCCTGTACTGGATGATGCTGTTGAGATGGATGGAAGCCCTCAAATAGGTCCAAGAACCCCCCTCGCGGGTGCCATTGGCCAGGCATGCGCCCGCTACATCTGGATTTAGGTATAGGCTTGACACGGATTTTGCCTATCTGGTTTGTTTTGACCAGAATCAAATCATGGCAAAAGTCAGGTCACATCTGGCCAACTTAGAGCCCCAAGGCTACCAGCCCAGTTCACTTCCAGCATCTTCTGCCTGGTCTAAGCTGTTGATTTAAACCTTTACCACCCAGCAGCTTGATTAGAGGTCTCTGGTATCTTCCATGTGCATCATTGTGACACTAGGGAGCAACCCTGTGAAGCCTCCGAGGTACAGATGTAGCAGAAGCCATTGAAAAGCATGGTATATTTTGAGATTACACACTGCACCGGTGCAGTATAGTGAGTCAAAGAGTTCAGACGGGACTGGGCTCCCCTAAAGCAGAAACGCTGGAGGATGCCAAAGATGCTTCAGTCATAAAAGAAGATTCTCAGTCAAGCCCAGAAGTCACTGAAAAGCTGACAGAGACCTTCAACCAACAGAGTGCCATAGAACTTCTGCATACTGTCTGCTCATGTCTTTTTGACATGAAGAGTCCCAGGACACGAACAGTAGCACTGAAAGAAGGTTAACAGGTGGCACACAATAAAGAGTACCAATGTGGCAGCGGAATGAAGAGTGCCATAGCAGCAGCGGACACATTGATGGAGAGTGGCACGTGGCAATGAATGAAGAGTGCCATAGCAGCAGCAGTCACATTGATGGAGAGTGGCAGGTGGCACAGAATGAAGAGTGCCATAGCAGTAGCAGTCACATTGATGGAGAGTGTCAGGTGGCACAGAATGAAGAGTGCCATAGCAGCAGCAGTCACATTGATGGAGAGTGGCAGGTGGTACTGAATGAAGAGTGCCATAGCAGTAGCTGTCACATTGATGGAGAGTGGCAGGTGGCACAGAATGAAGAGTGCCATAGCAGCAGCAGTCACATTGATGGAGAGTGTCAGGTGGCACTGAATGAAGAGTGCCATAGCAGTAGCAGTCACATTGATGGAGAGTGGCAGGTGGCATTGAATGAAGAGTGCCATAGCAGCAGCAGTCACATTGATGGAGAGTGGCAGGTGGCACAGAATGAAGAGTGCCATAGCAGCAGCAGTCACATTGATGGAGAGTGGCAGGTGGCACTGAATGAGGAGTGCCATAGCAGCAGCAGTCACATTGATGGAGAGTGTCAGGTGGCACTGAATGAAGAGTGCCATAGCAGCAGCAGTCACATTGATGGAGAGTGTCAGGTGGCACTGAATGAAGAGTGCCATAGCAGTAGCAGTCACATTGATGGAGAGTGGCAGGTGGCATTGAATGAAGAGTGCCATAGCAGCAGCAGTCACATTGATGGAGAGTGGCAGGTGGCACAGAATGAAGAGTGCCATAGCAGTAGCAGTCACATTGATGGAGAGTGGCAGGTGGCACTGAATGAGGAGTGCCATAGCAGCAGCAGTCACATTGATGGAGAGTGGCAGGTGGCAGTGAATGAGGAGTGCCATAGCAGCAGCAGTCACATTGATGGAGAGTGTCAGGTGGCAATGAATGAAGAGTGCCATAGCAGCAGCAGTCACATTGATGGAGATTGGCAGGTGGCACAGAATGAAGAGTGCCATAGCAGCAGCAGTCACATTGATGGAGAGTGTCAGGTGGCACAGAATGAAGAGTGCCATAGCAGTAGATGTCACATTGATGGAGAGTGGCAGGTGGCATTGAATGAAGAGTGCCATAGCAGTAGATGTCACATTGATGGAGAGTGGCAGGTGGCAATGAATGAAGAGTGCCATAGCAGTAGATGTCACATTGATGGAGAGTGGCAGGTGGCATTGAATGAAGAGTGCCATAGCAGTAGATGTCACATAGATGGAGAGTGGCAGGTGGCAATGAATGAAGAGTGCCATAGCAGTAGATGTCACATTGATGGAGAGTGTCAGGTGGCAATGAATGAAGAGTGCCATAGCAGCAGCAGTCACATTGATGGAGAGTGTCAGGTGGCACAGAATGAAGAGTGCCATAGCAGCAGCAGTCACATTGATGGAGAGTGTCAGGTGGCACAGAATGAAGAGTGTCATAGCAGTAGCAGTCACATTGCTGGAGAGTGGCAGGTGGCACAGAATGAAGAGTGCCATAGCAGCAGCAGTCACATTGATGGAGAGTGGCAGGTGGCACAGAATGAAGAGTGCCATAGCAGCAGCAGTCACATTGATGGAGAGTGGCAGGTGGCACAGAATGAAGAGTGCCATAGCAGCAGCAGTCACATTGATGGAGAGTGTCAGGTGGCACTGAATGAAGAGTGCCATAGCAGCAGCAGTCACATTGATGGAGAGTGGCAGGTGGCACAGAATGAAGAGTGCCATAGCAGCAGCAGTCACATTGATGGAGAGTGTCAGGTGGCACTGAATGAAGAGTGCCATAGCAGTAGCAGTCACATTGATGGAGAGTGGCAGGTGGCATTGAATGAAGAGTGCCATAGCAGCAGCAGTTACATTGATGGAGAGTGTCAGGTGGCAATGAATGAAGAGTGCCATAGCAGCAGCAGTCACATTGATGGAGAGTGGCAGGTGGCACAGAATGAAGAGTGCCATAGCAGTAGCAGTCACATTGATGGAGAGTGGCAGGTGGCACAGAATGAAGAGTGCCATAGCAGTAGATGTCACATTGATGGAGAGTGGCAGGTGGCACTGAATGAAGAGTGCCATAGCAGTAGCAGTCACATTGATGGAGAGTGGCAGGTGGCATTGAATGAAGAGTGCCATAGCAGCAGCAGTCACATTGATGGAGAGTGGCAGGTGGCACAGAATGAAGAGTGCCATAGCAGTAGCAGTCACATTGATGGAGAGTGTCAGGTGGCAATGAATGAAGAGTGCCATAGCAGTAGCAGTCACATTGATGGAGAGTGGCAGGTGGCACAGAATGAAGAGTGCCATAGCAGCAGCAGTCACATTGATGGAGAGTGTCAGGTGGCACAGAATGAAGAGTGCCATAGCAGCAGCAGTCACATTGATGGAGAGTGGCAGGTGGTACTGAATGAAGAGTGCCATAGCAGTAGCAGTCACATTGATGGAGAGTGGCAGGTGGCATTGAATGAAGAGTGCCATAGCAGCAGCAGTTACATTGATGGAGAGTGTCAGGTGGCAATGAATGAAGAGTGCCATAGCAGTAGCAGTCACATTGATGGAGAGTGGCAGGTGGCACAGAATGAAGAGTGCCATAGCAGTAGCAGTCACATTGATGGAGAGTGGCAGGTGGCACAGAATGAAGAGTGCCATAACAACAGCAGTCACATTAGTGGAGAGTGTCAGGTGGCACAGAATGAAGAGTGCCATAGCAGTAGATGTCACATTGATGGAGAGTGTCAGGTGGCACAGAATGAAGAGTGCCATAGCAGTAGCAGTCACATTGATGGAGAGTGGCAGGTGGCACAGAATGAAGAGTGCCATAGCAGTAGATGTCACATTGATGGAGAGTGTCAGGTGGCACTGAATGAAGAGTGCCATAGCAGCAGCAGTCACATTGATGGAGAGTGGCAGGTGGCACAGAATGAAGAGTGCCATAGCAGCAGCAGTCACATTGATGGAGAGTGGCAGGTGGCACTGAATGAAGAGTGCCATAGCAGCAGCAGTCACATTGATGGAGAGTGGCAGGTGGCACAGAATGAAGAGTGCCATAGCAGCAGCAGTCACATTGATGGAGAGTGGCAGGTGGCACTGAATGAAGAGTGCCATAGCAGTAGCAGTCACATTGATGGAGAGTGGCAGGTGGCACTGAATGAAGAGTGCCATAGCAGTAGCAGTCACATTGATGGAGAGTGTCAGGTGGCACAGAATGAAGAGTGCCATAGCAGCAGCAGTCACATTGATGGAGAGTGGCAGGTGGCACTGAATGAAGAGTGCCATAGCAGCAGCAGTCACATTGATGGAGAGTGTCAGGTGGCACAGAATGAATAGTGCCTTAGCAGCAGCAGTCACAATGATGGAGAGTGACAGGTGGCACAGAATGAAGAGTGCCATAGCAGCAGCAGTCACATTGATGGAGAGTGGCAGGTGGCACTGAATGAGGAGTGCCATAGCAGCAGCAGTCACATTGATGGAGAGTGTCAGGTGGCAATGAATGAAGAGTGCCATAGCAGTAGCAGTCACATTGATGGAGAGTGGCAGGTGGCATTGAATGAAGAGTACCATAGCAGCAGCAGTCACATTGATGGAGAGTGTCAGGTGGCACAGAATGAAGAGTGCCATAGCAGCAGCAGTCACATTGATGGAGAGTGGCAGGTGGCACAGAATGAAGAGTGCCATAGCAGCAGCAGTTACATTGATGGAGAGTGGCAGGTGGCATTGAATGAAGAGTGCCATAGCAGCAGCAGTCACATTGATGGAGAGTGGCAGGTGGCACAGAATGAAGAGTGCCATAGCAGCAGCAGTCACATTGATGGAGAGTGGCAGGTGGCACAGAATGAAGAGTGCCATAGCAGCAGCAGTCACATTGATGGAGATTGTCAGGTGGCACTGAATGAGGAGTGCCATAGCAGCAGCAGTCACATTGATGGAGAGTGGCAGGTGGCACTGAATGAAGAGTGCCATAGCAGCAGCAGTCACATTGATGGAGAGTGTCAGGTGGCACTGAATGAAGAGCATAGACAAACATAGACAGAACACGGACAGCATGAAGCCGGAGCTGTGGCATCAAAGCGTGGGGCAGTAGACAGTAAAAGTTCTAATTTTGAGCATCCTGAAACTTTGACCTGAGACCATTAACACTTTGAATGTCTATTACCTCCTTTTGAAGGTGATGGGGTGTTGTGCTGACATCAGCGGTGAAAGGATTGGCAAAAATTACAAAGTTTGAGTCCTGTGATTTGAAGTAAGAGAAGTGGTGACTTTGTTGGCCAACTGTCCACATGGAAAAGCACCTGTAAAAAAGGCTGAGATGCTCTGACAACCAGGAAATTGGGCAGGACTGTCCTGGTTTAATTGGAACTTCCATAGGTGAAGTTTATGCTGGAAAGCTGCGACCATGTCGGACATTTGTCAGATTACTTGTTTGCATCCCTGCAGCCTTTGATCCAGTTGGGCACATCGCAAAATCACAAAGCCATTTCATGGATCTGACAGTTTAGGCAAGGGTTTATATTTAAAACGCTCAAAAATTCTTTTAAGCACTGTGCTCCTGCTATGCCACCTTGCTTCGGTATAGTATGGCACGCCCCCATGCTCAGAATCCATCTCCTGCAAAAAGGTCTTGAACTGGCGATGATTGAGGCCACATGCCCGACTGGCGATGAAGTTTACCATTTTCATAACCAAGGACATTATGGGGGTTATTTTAGAAACGCTAATGCCAGGTAGTGCCACGTAGCATCTGGTGAACACTGGGCACAGTATGTGAAAACCATATATAAGAAAGTCAGTCTGGTCAGCGCCTCTAATAGCGTCATGTAGCATCAAATGTATCACTAGCCGCAGCGGCAGTGCCGGCGCTGTGTGTTCCGCAGCACCAGTACTTGTCGCTCTCCCATACATTTCAATGGTGTTTTATTTGGTTGTGTATAAATAGCGTTTTCCTAAAGTAATGTTCTACATTTTTGGTTTAAATCATTGTGTGGCCTCTCCTGCCCGGCAACTAAACACTTTTATTGTGATTTAAAAAAAAAAAAAATTAATGCAGAATTGTATGTGCAGGTCGGCCATTGCAGTGTCATTGTTACAGTGTTAAAACAATGTCATTCCATGTGTTTTCACTCTGGTGCTGGTGGATATGTGTTGAGAAACAAACTTTTATCACATAGCTCCTAGTGCTCGACGCTAGAGCCCCCAGTTTTAGAGCACCAATTCTGGTTTTGGGTTTGATTTTCTTAAATATGGGCTTCAGCACCTAGTGCTGGAGTCACTTAACTGCCGCTACATATCGTTCGCTGCAGCGTCGTTAGATGTAGCGTAGTCTTGGCCGCTTTGACCTCAGGATGTTCTCGATTGGCTCTGCAGTGAAATCAGGGAGAAGCTTCCACAGCGCCCACCAGACTTCACATTTATCAATGCTGGACAGGATAGTACAGCGTCACTTGTCCGCTATAGAGCCAGACACCTGCTTAGGTGCCGCTACATAGACACTCACATGCCAATACATGGCGCTAGTCTTAAATTAGCCTCCCTATAATCTAGTTGCCGAGCCTTTCCACACAGAGCTTCTTGATGGATAATGCAGTAATATGTTATTAGAGGCATGTTGCAGTAATTTTTTGCATTTTCTCTTTCATTAGCCCAAATAAGCCTGTTTTTGCTTCACACATGGCATGTGCACCATCAGTAGTTAGACCCACTAACTTTTCCCAGGGTAATTTGTTATTACTCATGGATCTTTCCACCATGGAAATAATGTCCTTCCCTAATGTAGTTCCATGCATTGCAGCGACATCCAAGAGCTCTTCAATGACCAAGAAGTCAGCCTTCACACCTCATAAATATGGCTAGAGGTACAATACCCGTTACCCGTTGTTACTATACCCGTTGTACTATACCCGTTACCCGTTGTTGGTGCTTTCATCAATGGCTAATGAAAAAGCCAGAAAACTGCAAGCCTCTTCAGCTAGCTGGGTTTTGATATTTCCAACTAGTTCATTAACTCGGCTTGCAATGGTGTTTCTTGACAATCTGATCAGGGTTCACCTGCTAACACACCTTTAGCTTACACCGCTTTAAAAATTCACCCTCTGAAAAACATTTTGAAGCTCGAGTGCTTTCTTCAGCCACAATAAAGCTAGCTTCCACTGATGCAAGATTTTTGGCAGTAGCTTTTGTGAACATATTCTGCTGTGATTGCAGTCTGCCTTTTAATTCTTGGGGCAGTGTTTGCTTTTCTTGGAGGCTAAATTTCGCATTGGTGGTGTCAGGCCCGTGGGACACCCGCCTTCAGAGTAAGCCCACAACCACCAATCTCCGCTGCTAGCTTCACCTATAGCCAAGCTCCAGTTTGCCGGGACGCTTTATACGCCTCGCCGGACACGGTTGCCCCCAAGACTTAATAGCACAAAGGATGTGAGCTTACAGGGGTTGAAGGCAGATGAACCAGAGGCCAGACTGGGCAATGTCGGGTAAGTACTGGAAACAGTTCGGGTGCTTCGGAAACAGGTAATACTGGAAGCAATTCGGGTGCTCAGGAGAATTCAAGCAAAGTCAGTCGTCAAGCCAGGGGTTACAATGGGAGGTCAGAGAGCTGCGCAGTACAAAGGGATGAGACGAAGACGTGGTCGAGATTCAAGCAGATGGTCAATAACGATATAAACAGGCAATCACAGGAACAATAACAAGCCAGCTAAACGCAAGTCATTCATGACAGGTGGTAAAGGGATGGTGATGGGATGAAACCCCCCATGGAGCCAGAAAAAGCCCACCTGTCCGATCTCTAATGGCGCATGCGTGGGCTCTCGTCCAATGAGCGCCGCCTCCTGTGACTATATCATTCGGCAGGAGACTCTCATTTACTAGAATGGGGATCGCCTGCTGCAGAATACCCCTTATCCCGCCCCTATCTGAATGACTGGGGCTCTTCAGTATAAACAATGAGAGCCATCCGCCGAATGACGTAGTCATAGCAGGCAGCTCTAATTGGATGAGAGCCTGCGCATGAGTCGTTGGAGCTGGGAAGAGTGAGCTTTTATGGGTGCCCTGGGGGGTTTTACACAGGGGGGCATCCCAATTTGGGGTGTCCCAGGGAAAAGTCAGCTTTGGAATCTTTTAGATGTTGAGTTTTGTTTAAGATCTGTAATCACTTTCTGCAATGTGTCACTGTCAACCTTGACAACCAGCTGACTCTCTAGAACCTCCTTTGTCTCAGTTATTTATTGCAACCCCTGGCAAAGTATTCACCATGTTCTCCTTTACATGAAATCTTGCGTTAATTTTATAATTTTATCATCTCTCTGGCACATCTCACAGGGGAACACATTCTCTGCACAGAAATCAGGTTATCTTTGAACAGTTGCTGAAACCACTGCACTAAAAAGTCTCTGGCAGCAATGAATGTGTCCGATGCTTCAGAATCGTGGCATTTACAACCTGCATTTCAAGATCAGACTCATTTTTGTGCAACCATTTCAGTCGGTCAGTCTCATAATTTAGCACCTGTATTGCATGAGATTGCTGGGGCTCATTCACATGGACTTGACAGTTCACTTTGTCAGCAAAGTGAGCAACACTTCTGCCTTGGTTAAATTATGCACATTGGCTTGGTGTAAATGTCCCAAAAGGGTTGGGGTTGGGCTACTCAGCCAATCAGCGTGCTCATTCTCACCCAAGTCTACGCCATAGGAGGGAAAGGAAGGTGAGTGAATGGGGCGACCTTGGGGATACACACAGCGGGACACCCCAATTCGAGATGCCCTCACTAAGAGGAACAACACCCCGAAAAGTGGAAATTAGGTGTGGTGTTCCTCTTTAAACTAGAACTAAACCCTCATGTGTAACTCAACAGATCCATTGTTGTAATTGTCCCAAAAGGAGCACTAATAGACTGGAGTTAGGTCGGGATCTACACAGAGGCACTGGCGGTACCACTACTACATACCTCTGCAGATGTGTGCCCACCAAGGCCTCTTGTTTTCAACTAAACTAGACGTTGGGGCGATGGGCTGGTGGTCGTTCTTGATGTAAGTTCCTTATTTAATATTGGTAATTGTATTTTTTTCTGTCCTTCCCGGCTGGTCCTCACTGTTTCATTAGCATGTATATAGGGATGCATAGGTTAGAGGGTAGTTTATGTAGGTTTAAGTAGGTTTTTAATATATTGAGACATTGTTGTCCTTATCTAATAGAGACGTTTATATGCACTACAGCACTTTGATTTATACCAGCCAGGCAGTACAACTAATGTATATTTGTAGTATAAATTAGTATTTTTATGAATTAACATTGTACCACCTACCAGCCCCCCTCCCCTCCATTTTTTGTCTTTTTTCCCTTCCTTCATTGACTATGTAATGTTTTTTGTGTTTTTTAATGAGTCTTTAGTGTGTATAGTTTTTTTTATATATTTTTGTAAATAAATATTGATTTTTATAATATATTCAGCAGTGGTGCCATATATTATAGTGGGTGTTTTGGAAGGTGTGGGACCTCCAGTGTTTTGGTAACTAAACTAGACGCATTGGTCATTGGCTAACAAGGTTGAGTGCTCTGATCATGTGCACCCACCAGGTTAGTTAAAATTTGGTTTCAGTGGCGCTTTTACTAAATCATTAAGTCAAGGATGCACACCACAATATTCAATTGCAACAAGTGAGTGTATTATAGAATTCCATACACTACATATAAAAATATCAGTACAAATCTCATAGAAAAAAAGGATACATTGGGTATTTTCAAATATGTTATAGTCTTGATCCTCAGGAGAGTGGTGCCCCTTTAAGACTAGAAAAAAGATATGTATTGTAAACTGTATCCACTAACAGTAAGAAAAGAAGATTATAAGTAAGGTAAGAAATTACCCACCGATTCTATTCAGGGCTAACACCAATGAACTCCTGTGGATGACTGCTACTTATGCAAAAAAACACCAGTGCTGTACACAGATATACTGCTACTTTCAGCAGGTCAAGGATCAATCACATACTTCAGAAAACAATGGCAATATATAGTCAATATGTCAAACCATTTGTAAATATGTTCTATAATGAGAGATTAATCAAACAGATATATACATCATGTTAGCAAGGCACAGCACATAAACAGAGCAAGGACAAAGATACAAAAGCTTATACCCTATTATGCACAAAGAAGCGATCGCGTTATGCAAGCCGACGTTTCAGGGCATACAGCCCTTTCCTCAAGGCAGCGATAGTATGATGCTGTGTTTCCCTTCCTTATATACACCCCTCTCACCTGTGTCTCCCCCCTGGCCGGCCAGTGGCTTTTGCCACATACAGTAGTTGTATAAGTTGGAACTAGATTGGAAAACCTTGTAAAATTCTGTGTTTTCTGGTTATGGGGGGGGGGGAGGGGGGGCATGTCAATGACAGGGGTGAATAGTAAAGGTCCATATTTTCCAGCTGTGTCTTTAAGAGTAAAGTCTTTCCAACAGGAAACGATTGTGTGCTGTCGCTGCCGCTTGCCAATGTCCTGACCGATCGCCGACAAGGTCCTCGTCACGGAAAGTTGTCTTGGCTTTGGCCAAGACACAGCAGGTTATACCTGGCTTCCACAAGGTTGCGGAAAAGTTCATCCATATTGAAACAAAAGCGTGTCAGTGATCGGTGTGCACAAAATGGCATCACACAAACTGCAACAACACTGCTGCCTAATCCCTGACTGACAGTTCCGATTCGCTTTCTGCCGCGCCATTGTTCTCCCTGAGAAGGTTCATTTATCAGATGCCAATATATATTGTGACAGATGAGGGAATTGTGAAACCACCACCTTGTCATACGCGACACAATCCTGATAAAATGAAGCTGTTCTGTCAGGACCGATGTGTTAGGTGTATAAATAGGAGGAAGGAAGGAAAGGTGTTATCTCTGCTCAGACAGAAGCTGCAGAAACAGTAGTGGGTCAGTGGCCCAAAGTAAATGTCATTGTCAAGGTTGTGGCATCAATAACTGTCATTGCTGAAGTAGAAAATCCATTCAAGGTGCTTTCTCCACCGACATAGGAGGGGATTCTTCTCCGTAAGAGCAGTGAGACTATGGAACTCGCTGCCAGAGGAGGTAGTAATGATGGATACAGTAAAAACGTTCAAAAGTGGCCTTGTTGCCTTCCTGGCATGTAATAACATTTCCAGCTATGGCTACTAGACCACTGGAAGGAGATCTATAGTGGCCGGGATGCCCTCCTTGCATGTAATAACATTTCCAGCTATGGCTACTAGACCACTGGAAAGAGATATATAGCGGCCGGGATGCCCTCCTTGCATGTAATAACATTACCAGCTATGGCTACTAGACCACTGGAAGAAGATCTATAGTGGCCGAGATGCCCTCCTTGCATGTAATAACATTACCAGCTATGGCTACCAGACCACTGGAAGGAGATCTATAGTGGCCGGGATGCCCTCCTTGCATGTAATAACATTACCAGCTATGGATACTAGACCACTGGAAGGAGATCTATAGTGGCCGGGATGCCCTCCTTGCATGTAATAACATTACCAGCTATGGCTACTAGACCACTGGAAGGAGATCTATAGTGGCCGGGATGCCCTCCTTGCATGTAATAACATTTCCAGCTATGGCTACTAGACCACTGGAAGGAGATCTATAGTGGCCGGGATGCCCTCCTTGCATGTAATAACATTACCAGCTATGGCTACTAGACCACTGGAAGGAGATCTATAGTGGCTGGGATGCCCTTCTTGCATGTAATAACATTTCCAGCTATGGCTACTAGACCACTGGAAGGAGATCTATAGTGGCCGGAATGCCCTCCTTGCATGTAATAACATTACCAGCTATGGCTACTAGACCACTGGAAGGAGATCTATAGTGGCTGGGATGCCCTTCTTGCATGTAATAACATTACCAGCTATGGCTACTAGACCACTGGAAGGAGATCTATAGTGGCGGGATGCCTTCCTTGCATGTAATAACATCACCAGCTATGGCTACTAGACCACTGGAAGGAGATCTATAGTGGCTGGGATGCCCTTCTTGCATGTAATAACATTACCAGCTATGGCTACTAGACCACTGGAAGGAGATCTATAGTGGCTGGGATGCCCTTCTTGCATGTAATAACATTACCAGCTATGGCTACTAGACCACTGGAAGGAGATCTATAGTGGCGGGATGCCTTCCTTGCATGTAATAACATCACCAGCTATGGCTACTAGACCACTGGAAGGAGATCTATAGTGGCGGGATGCCCTTCTTGCATGTAATAACATTACCAGCTATGGCTACTAGACCACTGGAAGGAGATCTATAGTGGCCGGGATGCCTTCCTGGCATGTAATAACATTTCCAGCTATGGCTACTAGACCACTGGAAGGAGATCTATAGTGGCTGGGATGCCCTTCTTGCATGTAATAACATTACCAGCTATGGCTACTAGACCACTGGAAGGAGTTAAACAGGCTGAACTGGATGGACTAAAGTCTTTATTCAGCCTTACATACTATGTTACTATGTTACTATGTAAGCCATTGTGAAAAAAATGTGAGTACAACTGAGGCACCCAGCTTTTAGCATGAATATATAATATTGCTAAATGATACATGGTGCAGGGTGGGTATATAATTTGATGGGCAGGTAAAGGTTTAGTGTGGAATCCCGCATGCCCAGCCTATCTGAATGGCTGGATGTGGGGAGATTGCACTGTGGAACCCATTGGGATCAGGTAAGATTACCAGCTACACTGGGGGGGGTCACACATTGGGGCATCCAAGGATGTCCCAGGGGTAGGATAGTGGACAGTCCTGGAATCTTTTAGAGGCAGGAGTGATTGGTACACTTTAAAAAGTTCACTCACCCCTAGTCATGATCATGCTCTTCTGTAGACACAGACAGCTGTGGGACCACTGTGGCTTGTGCTTGCTCAAGCTGAGAGCTCCAAGGGACAGAGTGGCTGTTTTTTGTATTGTCCTGGAGAAATGAAATGTAAAGAAGGGCAAACTTTACAGCCTTGCTATGGCTTGTACCCTGAGCCGCTGAAAATGTTACAGATACAACAGACTTCTAGCGGGCAGGCTGATTCATCACTAACGCCAGGTAGCGACAGATGAGCGTCTGTAGCAGGCATTTTCAGAGCGCCGCAAGTAGTCACTGTGCTCAGCCGTGGGTCGCTACTTTATAGCGACTCAGTCGCTGTTCAGAAATGTTGAATACATTGTGAGGAGTCGCTATTTGACCAGTACAGCGCTGTATGGGAGCGCATGTTAGCGACTGCTCATAGCAACCAACTCACATCATATTCAGCAAAAAAACAGCCTCACAAATCTCTGGCGCTGAAAAATGCTTGTTTGAATCCCAGAGCGCAGGAGGCGGTGTGTTTAAAGTCTGTTTTTCAGCATCTATCAACTAGTAACAAAGCGAAAATATATGGAATTACATTGTAGCAACATTGTAACATGAACACTTTAATGGCAGACCTGTAATGTCATTTCTGAAGAAATATCTGAAAAAAACAGCCTTTTCAATGCCAGAAGAGGTCACGGAATTATTTGTGATTTTTGGAAAAAAATAAAAATAAACAAAAGCCCCGTTTAAAGAGAAGAAAAGGATCGTCCATTGAAATGTATGGGAGAGCGACAGGTAGCGAGAGGTCATACCTGGCGCTGTGCAAGGCTGAACGCCGGCGCTGTTCGCTAAGGCTGTGAAAATGATGAATCAGACGCTACATGGCGCTATCCCAGTCGCTAAACAGATTCTGCTTGATAAATGAGTAATTGTGTGCCGTGTCCGGCGTTCACCAGTCGCTACCTCTCATTAACCAGCCACTACCTGACGCTATCCCTTCTTAAATAAGGGCCTTAGTCTTAGGAGAGACTTTTGCTAGATTTACTGCGGTTTATAGCTATGACAAGTTATGGCACTAGATGGTGCTGTGACCAATGCTTAACTGTGGTTTATCTATGCATCTTACTGATTAGTTGTAATTCCTGTGCAGTCATTTCCTCTATGATACTTCTTTTCCTGTCTGCGTTATGCGCCATGTAAGGTGACATTCTCTTACTGCATTCATGTTCCAATAAAACCAGTTCCTGTTACACCACTAATGTCTATCTGGATTACGACTCAGCTGCACCCACCACTCACACTCTGCAACAGAAACGGGAGGCACATGGTACAGGCATCAGTTGAGCTGCTTGTTGCATATTAATGCCATTTGGCTTATAGTATCTTTGAAGTCATTGTCCAAAGAGAGGTAAAACTTACCATGCAGGTCCCCTGTCTGTAGTGCTGGGACCTTAGAGGCCGATTCATTAATAGCGCCAGGTAGCGACAGATGAGCGACAGTAGCGTTATTTTCACAGCGCCCGCTAGTATTCGCTTTGCTTGGCCGTTGTTCGGCTGTTGACAGCGACTCAGTCGGTGTGTGGTAATGTTGAATACGGGGTTAGGAGTCGCTGTTTGACAGGTTCCGCGCTGTATGGGAGCGCATGACAACGAATGGCCATAGCGAACGGCTCCCAGCATATTCATTAACAAATCACGCTCAAAAAATTATCGCGCTGTGAAATGCTTGTTTAAACCCCAGAGCGCTGGCGGCGATGGGTTAAAAGTAGTTTTTTAACCCCCAAACAACCATATTTTTTGAAAAAAAAAACAAAACATGTTTTTCAAAACATTTTGTAATATGAATACATTAATATCAGACCTGTAATATCAATTCTGCACAATTTTTTTTTTTTTTTTTTTTTTTTAACATTAAAGAAAATATCTAACATTGCAGAAGTGGTCACAGAATTTTTGACATTAAAAAAAAAAAAAAAAAAAAAAAACATTAATAGCAATTAATTTTGAATATTTAAAGATTGTTCCATTGAAATGCATTGGAGAGCGCCAGGTAGCGAGAGGTCATACCTGTCGCTGTTCAAGGTCGCTCGCTGGCGCTGTGGGGTGAGGCTGGAATAATGATGAATGATTCGCTATCTGGCGCTCTGTCAGTCGCTAAGCAGGATCGGCTTGATAAATGTGTGATTGCGGAGGGGAGCCAGCATACTCGTGGCGGTGACCGTCATTACCGTTCGCTCACCATTCGCTACCTGGCGCTATCCCTTGTTAAATAAGGGCCTTAGTATCTGCTTTCACTTCCATCCTGAGAATCACTCCTTTCCAGTTCCCCCCCCCAGGGCATCTTAGGCCCTTATTTATGAAGGAATAGCGACAGGTAGCGACTGGTGAGCGGCCGGTAATGACGGGCCCCGCCACGAGAACGCCGGCTCCCCACCACAATCACACATTTATCAAGCCAATCCTGCTTAGCGACTGAGATAGCGCCATATAGCGACTCATTCATCATTATTCCAGCCTCAGTCCACAGCGCCAGCGTCCGACCTTGAACAGCGACAGGTATGACCTCTCGCTACCTGGCGCTCTCCAATGCATTTCAATGGAACAATCTTTAAATACTCATAATTAATTGGTTTTTTTTTGTTTTTTTTTTGTTTTTTTAAATGTGAAAAATTCTGTGACCACTTCTGCCATGTTTAATAATTTTTTTAAGGTAAAAAAATAAAAAAAAAAATTCAGAATTGATATTACAGGTCTGATATTAATGTATTCATATTATTAAATTATTTAAAAAACTTGTTTTTTTTGGTTTCCAAAAATATGGTGGTTTGGGGGTTAAACTACTTTTAACCCATCGCCGCCAGCGCTCTGGGGTTTAAACATGCATTTTACAGCGCGATCATTTTTTGTGCGTGATTTTTTAATGAATATGGTGGGAGCCGGTCGCTAGGGCCAGTCGCTATCATGTGCTCCCATACAGCGCGGAACCTGTCAAATAGCGACTCCTCACCCAATATTCAACATTCCGGCAAACTGACTGAGTCGCTATCAACTACCGAACAACGGCCAAGCACAGCGACTACTAGCGGGCGCTCTGAAAATGCCGCTACAGTCGCTCAACTGTCGCTACCTGCCGCTGTTAATGAATCAATTGTACATCCTCGACTAAATGCTGTCACTACATTCAGAATTTATGCCTCTTTTCCTTCCACTTCTGGCAGCTAACCACTCACTCCTTTCCTCTTCTTGTTAATCTTCTGAGCTGTTTTCCTCTTCCCTCTATGCACTCTGAAGAAAAGTCTCATGCTAATACAGGCAGTACACCTGGTAGAGGACACCTGAGCACCTGAGAGGTGTAGGAAGCAGTACAAAACATAATGCACGTGTTCTCTGAATTGCAAACTTCAGTAAAAAAAAAAAAACACTGAGAGCATGAAGACATGTAGGGCTACTTGGTTATTAGGTTAAACTGGACCTTCAGCATCATTTAATGAAAAGCCGAAACCTTCAAAAAAACTATTCAGCAGCATCTAAAATTAATATCTTTTAAGTTTTTAGCCACATACTTTTAATTCTTTCCCCCGCTGGCCTGGGACTCAGGATGTTCAGGATTCTAGGATACGGGCACCACCATCTTGCCTCAAAAGCATCACATACCGAGGAGAAGAGAGGGGGATAAAGTGCAGGGAGCAGGGTTTATAGCTGTACTTTGCACAGACAGAGCAGAGCTGGGGTCAGGAAATGGACCGCCATACCAGAATGCAAAGCAGCACTGTCAGAAGACACTTCCTGTTTGCAGGCAGCCTGAGACTCTATGAGCCACCATCTTGGATGTTTAAAGTGGACCAACACCCAGGGGTGATCGGTGAATCTATGAAATTCCCGGGCCGATCACCTCCCTCACCGCGGGGCATCCGAGATCGGAATGTCCCGCGGGGTGAAAGCCCACCCCCGAAAAACCTTACCTTATCGGCGACGGATCAGCCGCCGCGCGCCCCTCTAGCAGTGCGCGTGCCAGCGCCGGGCATCTGTGAATGGCCGGCGCGGGCACGCGCCCTGTAAGAGGGACGCGCGGGAGGCGGCGGCGGCTTGTCCGTTGCCAAAAAGGTACATTTTTTGGGGGGGTTTCACACAGCGGGGCATCCTGATCTCGGATGCCCCGCTGAAGTGGACCAACACCCAGGATAGGGAAAATCCTGGGTGTTGGTCCACTTTAAAGGTTCATATAATGCAGTAGATGCAGGTAAGAGGATTTTTAATGTGGGAAATGTATGTACAGGGTGGGGGAAATATATAAGATTATTCAGGGTGAAGGTCCGGTTTAATGACTTTAAGGTTTACAATGACTTTAAGGTTTATTCACTCTATCGAAAACGAAATGAAATGTTTGGGGCTGGGCTTTAAAAGACACTGTTTAGCAGAATAATATCCTAGCGCTTAACAAAACTGAAATTGCACAGATTGTAACAAACGCAAATCATTTGATTTGAAGAAATTATAACACTGAACATGATTAAATCCCAGAGCGATTCGTTGAAGCCGATGGTGGGAGTCATTGTCAGTGCTAAGAATGAGAAACTGCTCCATTGACGCAGAGGCAACAGGGAGGTCTGTGCTGATTGTAGCTAGGGATGAGCGAATCGATCCGGACGAACCCGGATTCGATCCGAATTTCAGGAAAAATTCGATTCGGATCGAATCCGAATTTCCCCGCGATTCGATCACTCGAAGTTTTCCTTTAACATCCATTCATTTACATTACAGGCATTCTAAGATGGCGGGCGGGACATGTCTGGACATGTATCCCGCGCCAGTGCAAGCTGGGGCAGTCACATGCAGCCTATCAGCAGCCAGCAAGCCCGGTGACGTCACACAGCGGTATTTAACGGCGGCCATCTTGCTTTTCCTCATTTCTCTATTGCATTCGTGACAGACAGACAGAACGCTGTGTAGCTGAGGCAGTTAGACAGGCTGGAGACAGGCTGGAGACAGGGACAGACAGGGACAGGCTGGAGACAGGCAGGAGACAGGCAGGAGACAGACAGGAGACAGACAGAAAGCCAGGGAAAGGTAGGAAAAACGGAGCTGGCTGACAGGGAGATTTTTTTTTTTTCATCCAGCCTTTGTTAGCGTTTTCAGGCTGCTTATAGTAACTAACTGTGCATATATACTGAACTGATCTTAAGTCTGCTGTGAGGCATCCCATTCTGTGACTAAAGCAGCCTCTGTTTAAGACCATATAAGCATTTGCTCTAATCATATTTGAAATTAGGCCTGATAAAGACACTTTTGCTGGCCAAAGCACTACTGTACCCTGGCAGCTCGATTCCTGCCCGGGGCATCCCATTCTGTGACTAAAGCAGCCTCTGTTTAAGACCATATAAGCATTTGCTCTAATCATATTTGAAATTAGGCCTGATAAAGACACTTTTGCTGGCCAAAGCACTACTGTACCCTGGCAGCTCGATTCCTGCCCGGGGCATCCCATTCTGTGACTAAAGCAGCCTCTGTTTAAGACCATATAAGCATTTGCTCTAATCATATTTGAAATTAGGCCTGATAAAGACACTTTTGCTGGCCAAAGCACTACTGTACCCTGGCAGCTCGATTCCTGCCCGGGGCATCCCATTCTGTGACTAAAGCAGCCTCTGTTTAAGACCATATAAGCATTTGCTCTAATCATATTTGAAATTAGGCCTGATAAAGACACTTTTGCTGGCCAAAGCACTACTGTACCCTGGCAGCTCGATTCCTGCCCGGGGCATCCCATTCTGTGACTAAAGCAGCCTCTGTTTAAGACCATATAAGCATTTGCTCTAATCATATTTGAAATTAGGCCTGATAAAGACACTTTTGCTGGCCAAAGCACTACTGTACCCTGGCAGCTCGATTCCTGCCCGGGGCATCCCATTCTGTGACTAAAGCAGCCTCTGTTTAAGACCATATAAGCATTTGCTCTAATCATATTTGAAATTAGGCCTGATAAAGACACTTTTGCTGGCCAAAGCACTACTGTACCCTGGCAGCTCGATTCCTGCCCGGGGCATCCCATTCTGTGACTAAAGCAGCCTCTGTTTAAGACCATATAAGCATTTGCTCTAATCATATTTGAAATTAGGCCTGATAAAGACACTTTTGCTGGCCAAAGCACTACTGTACCCTGGCAGCTCGATTCCTGCCCGGGGCATCCCATTCTGTGACTAAAGCAGCCTCTGTTTAAGACCATATAAGCATTTGCTCTAATCATATTTGAAATTAGGCCTGATAAAGACACTTTTGCTGGCCAAAGCACTACTGTACCCTGGCAGCTCGATTCCTGCCCGGGGCATCCCATTCTGTGACTAAAGCAGCCTCTGTTTAAGACCATATAAGCATTTGCTCTAATCATATTTGAAATTAGGCCTGATAAAGACACTTTTGCTGGCCAAAGCACTACTGTACCCTGGCAGCTCGATTCCTGCCCGGGGCATCCCATTCTGTGACTAAAGCAGCCTCTGTTTAAGACCATATAAGCATTTGCTCTAATCATATTTGAAATTAGGCCTGATAAAGACACTTTTGCTGGCCAAAGCACTACTGTACCCTGGCAGCTCGATTCCTGCCCGGGGCATCCCATTCTGTGACTAAAGCAGCCTCTGTTTAAGACCATATAAGCATTTGCTCTAATCATATTTGAAATTAGGCCTGATAAAGACACTTTTGCTGGCCAAAGCACTACTGTACCCTGGCAGCTCGATTCCTGCCCGGGGCATCCCATTCTGTGACTAAAGCAGCCTCTGTTTAAGACCATATAAGCATTTGCTCTAATCATATTTGAAATTAGGCCTGATAAAGACACTTTTGCTGGCCAAAGCACTACTGTACCCTGGCAGCTCGATTCCTGCCCGGGGCATCCCATTCTGTGACTAAAGCAGCCTCTGTTTAAGACCATATAAGCATTTGCTCTAATCATATTTGAAATTAGGCCTGATAAAGACACTTTTGCTGGCCAAAGCACTACTGTACCCTGGCAGCTCGATTCCTGCCCGGGGCATCCCATTCTGTGACTAAAGCAGCCTCTGTTTAAGACCATATAAGCATTTGCTCTAATCATATTTGAAATTAGGCCTGATAAAGACACTTTTGCTGGCCAAAGCACTACTGTACCCTGGCAGCTCGATTCCTGCCCGGGGCATCCCATTCTGTGACTAAAGCAGCCTCTGTTTAAGACCATATAAGCATTTGCTCTAATCATATTTGAAATTAGGCCTGATAAAGACACTTTTGCTGGCCAAAGCACTACTGTACCCTGGCAGCTCGATTCCTGCCCGGGGCATCCCATTCTGTGACTAAAGCAGCCTCTGTTTAAGACCATATAAGCATTTGCTCTAATCATATTTGAAATTAGGCCTGATAAAGACACTTTTGCTGGCCAAAGCACTACTGTACCCTGGCAGCTCGATTCCTGCCCGGGGCATCCCATTCTGTGACTAAAGCAGCCTCTGTTTAAGACCATATAAGCATTTGCTCTAATCATATTTGAAATTAGGCCTGATAAAGACACTTTTGCTGGCCAAAGCACTACTGTACCCTGGCAGCTCGATTCCTGCCCGGGGCATCCCATTCTGTGACTAAAGCAGCCTCTGTTTAAGACCATATAAGCATTTGCTCTAATCATATTTGAAATTAGGCCTGATAAAGACACTTTTGCTGGCCAAAGCACTACTGTACCCTGGCAGCTCGATTCCTGCCCGGGGCATCCCATTCTGTGACTAAAGCAGCCTCTGTTTAAGACCATATAAGCATTTGCTCTAATCATATTTGAAATTAGGCCTGATAAAGACACTTTTGCTGGCCAAAGCACTACTGTACCCTGGCAGCTCGATTCCTGCCCGGGGCATCCCATTCTGTGACTAAAGCAGCCTCTGTTTAAGACCATATAAGCATTTGCTCTAATCATATTTGAAATTAGGCCTGATAAAGACACTTTTGCTGGCCAAAGCACTACTGTACCCTGGCAGCTCGATTCCTGCCCGGGGCATCCCATTCTGTGACTAAAGCAGCCTCTGTTTAAGACCATATAAGCATTTGCTCTAATCATATTTGAAATTAGGCCTGATAAAGACACTTTTGCTGGCCAAAGCACTACTGTACCCTGGCAGCTCGATTCCTGCCCGGGGCATCCCATTCTGTGACTAAAGCAGCCTCTGTTTAAGACCATATAAGCATTTGCTCTAATCATATTTGAAATTAGGCCTGATAAAGACACTTTTGCTGGCCAAAGCACTACTGTACCCTGGCAGCTCGATTCCTGCCCGGGGCATCCCATTCTGTGACTAAAGCAGCCTCTGTTTAAGACCATATAAGCATTTGCTCTAATCATATTTGAAATTAGGCCTGATAAAGACACTTTTGCTGGCCAAAGCACTACTGTACCCTGGCAGCTCGATTCCTGCCCGGGGCATCCCATTCTGTGACTAAAGCAGCCTCTGTTTAAGACCATATAAGCATTTGCTCTAATCATATTTGAAATTAGGCCTGATAAAGACACTTTTGCTGGCCAAAGCACTACTGTACCCTGGCAGCTCGATTCCTGCCCGGGGCATCCCATTCTGTGACTAAAGCAGCCTCTGTTTAAGACCATATAAGCATTTGCTCTAATCATATTTGAAATTAGGCCTGATAAAGACACTTTTGCTGGCCAAAGCACTACTGTACCCTGGCAGCTCGATTCCTGCCCGGGGCATCCCATTCTGTGACTAAAGCAGCCTCTGTTTAAGACCATATAAGCATTTGCTCTAATCATATTTGAAATTAGGCCTGATAAAGACACTTTTGCTGGCCAAAGCACTACTGTACCCTGGCAGCTCGATTCCTGCCCGGGGCATCCCATTCTGTGACTAAAGCAGCCTCTGTTTAAGACCATATAAGCATTTGCTCTAATCATATTTGAAATTAGGCCTGATAAAGACACTTTTGCTGGCCAAAGCACTACTGTACCCTGGCAGCTCGATTCCTGCCCGGGGCATCCCATTCTGTGACTAAAGCAGCCTCTGTTTAAGACCATATAAGCATTTGCTCTAATCATATTTGAAATTAGGCCTGATAAAGACACTTTTGCTGGCCAAAGCACTACTGTACCCTGGCAGCTCGATTCCTGCCCGGGGCATCCCATTCTGTGACTAAAGCAGCCTCTGTTTAAGACCATATAAGCATTTGCTCTAATCATATTTGAAATTAGGCCTGATAAAGACACTTTTGCTGGCCAAAGCACTACTGTACCCTGGCAGCTCGATTCCTGCCCGGGGCATCCCATTCTGTGACTAAAGCAGCCTCTGTTTAAGACCATATAAGCATTTGCTCTAATCATATTTGAAATTAGGCCTGATAAAGACACTTTTGCTGGCCAAAGCACTACTGTACCCTGGCAGCTCGATTCCTGCCCGGGGCATCCCATTCTGTGACTAAAGCAGCCTCTGTTTAAGACCATATAAGCATTTGCTCTAATCATATTTGAAATTAGGCCTGATAAAGACACTTTTGCTGGCCAAAGCACTACTGTACCCTGGCAGCTCGATTCCTGCCCGGGGCATCCCATTCTGTGACTAAAGCAGCCTCTGTTTAAGACCATATAAGCATTTGCTCTAATCATATTTGAAATTAGGCCTGATAAAGACACTTTTGCTGGCCAAAGCACTACTGTACCCTGGCAGCTCGATTCCTGCCCGGGGCATCCCATTCTGTGACTAAAGCAGCCTCTGTTTAAGACCATATAAGCATTTGCTCTAATCATATTTGAAATTAGGCCTGATAAAGACACTTTTGCTGGCCAAAGCACTACTGTACCCTGGCAGCTCGATTCCTGCCCGGGGCATCCCATTCTGTGACTAAAGCAGCCTCTGTTTAAGACCATATAAGCATTTGCTCTTATTATATTTATATTATAAGACACTTTTGCTGGGCATAGGCTTACTGCTGCCTGCCAGGTGCACTTCTGTTGAGGCATCCCATTCTGTAACATAGCATACCCCTCTTTATTTACACTAAGCAGCTCTCTTATTTACACTAAGCAGGCCTGTTGGAGGCTGAGTGTTACTGCTCACTTTTGGTGTGCATTATATTCTGTTTCATATAGACCCACCGCTGCCCGGGGTTTTTTTAAATATCACCTACTACCACGCCAGTTAGACTATGTCGGGCAGACAAGTGCCTGGAAGTGAAAAGAGGAGTGGCAGAGGCCAAGATTCCGCAGGAAGAGCTCGCATCAGACTGGGGGCCAGTAGCAGCAGGAGTCACGCTGAGAGACCTAATCTGCCAGTATCTGCTAGCGGTCGGGTCTCCACCAGTAACGCATCTGCCGTGGTAGATTGGTTGACGCGCTCATCAACAACATCATCACAACTTACGTCTGAGACCCCCAGTCTAGGGTCGGTAGGTTCCTCTGACACAACCCTGAGTTGGCATGCCCCGAGAGCAGTCCCTGTCCTCCCATTGCCTCTGGCCTACGCCGTTCCCTCCCCCAGCGACGTATCCTATGCTTTGGGTTCAGCTCCACTCTTTAGTGAGGAGGACCATCAGATAGAGGACAGTCAGCAGCTACTGCCCAGCCAAGAAATGGAGGTGGCTTCTTTAGCTAGGCAGACAAATAGTGATGTGGACAGTGTCGTGGGTGCTGCGAGCGTTCCAGCTCCTGCGCCAGACACTGTTGACGAATCCACGAACATCAGTGACGTACAGCCACAACCCGGTGATGATGATGATGATGACGATGAAGCCGATCGCACTTGGGAGCCGGGTGATGAAGGGGCTTCATCGTCATCATCAGGAGAAGAGGGGTGCAGGTTGCCCCGGAGTCAGCAGCTGAGGCAGCAAAGTGGTAGCAGTCAGCATGGGGGCACAATTCCAAAGGCTGGAGCCGGCCGGGGCCGGGGCCGGGGTAGAGCACCTGCTGTGCGGCAGTCTACCTTATCGGGAGGTAGTGGAGCAGGGGTTCCTGGAGTTGGCAACAGCAGCAGTGAATCAGTGAGGCCAGGGGGTGGGAAAAGTAGCTACTCGGCAGTGTGGCAGTTTTTCCTGAGGCATCCGCAGGAGGGTAACATGGCCACATGCAAGATATGTAGGCAAAAGGTGAAGCGTGGCCAGGGTCCAAATGTTGGCACCACGGCCCTGCGTCAACATATGATGCGTCACCATAAAACGACCTGGGAGAACCGAGGCTCCCAAGGGGTGGTCCAGTCTGCTTCCTCACCAAGTGAGCTCCCAATTTCTGCCAGCCAAGGCTCCAGCACCTCAGCCGAAGGCAGCTGTGCGTCATACCCATCCTCTGTCGCTCCTGCTCCTCCTCCTCCTCCTCCAAGTCATGCATCCCGCCAGCAATCCATCAGCGAAGCCATGTCCAAGAGACAGCAGTATGCGCCCACTCATCCTACGGCGCAGAAGCTGAATGTGCTCCTGTCCAAGTTGCTGGTGCTGCAGTCGCTCCCTTTTCAGGTGGTGGAATCTGCACCTTTCAGAGAACTGATGGCTTGTGCCGAGCCGAGGTGGAGAGTCCCAAGCCGTCATTTCTTTGCCAAGAAGGCAGTACCAGCGCTGCACACTTTTGTTGAACAGAAGGTGGGCCAGTCCTTGAGCCTGTCGGTGTGTAGCAAAATACATGGCAGCGCCGACATCTGGAGCTGTAACTACGGTCAGGGGCAGTACATGTCGTTTACGGCCCACTGGGTGAATGTGGTCCCTTTGCAGCAGCAACTTGGACAGGTCACGCCGCTTCGGCCTCCGCGCTCTCTGCCCATTGGGCCTGTGACACCGTGCGACTCGGCCTCCTCATCCTCCGCCATCTCCTCACCCTCCACTGTAGGCTCAAGTCTCAGTGCCCCTCCAGTCTACCATGTGTGCAGGGCACGGAGGTGTCACGCAGTGCTTCACATGGTTTGTCTTGGCGAACGGAGTCACACAGGGGAGGAACTGCTTAAATGTATTCATCAGGAAATCCAAACATGGCTTACTCCGAGAAAACTTAAAATGGGAATCATGGTTACCGACAATGGGAAGAACATTTTGTCTGCGCTGCGCCAAGGAAGCCTGACCCATGCCCCCTGCATGGCTCACGTCTTCAATCTGGTTGTCAAGCGGTTTCTGAAGTGTTCCCCCCATCTGCAGGACATCCTAACAACTTCACGGAAACTTTGCATGCACTTCAGCCACTCCTACACTGCCAAACACACCCTTCTTGAGCTACAGCGTCAGAATGGTATCCCCCAACATAGTCTGATTTGCGATGTTTCCACCCGTTGGAATTCCACCCTTCACATGTTGGACCGATTATATGAACAGAGAAAAGCCATCACGGATTTCCTGATGATCCAAGCAGATAGGGGGACTCCCCTGTGTAACTTCAATGTCAACCAGTGGCAGCTCATACGTGACACCTGCCGTTTGCTCAGGCCCTTTGAGGAAGCCACTTTATTTGTCAGTCGGCAGGATTACGGGATGAACGACGTGATTCCACTGCTTCATGTACTGCAGCACATGTTGGAAACCATGGCTGGTCAGGGCACTGGAGACATGGCGTTTACATCTTACGGCCACATGAACCCCCTTGGAGCTGAACTGGAGGAGGAGGAGGAGGAAGAGGAGGAGGAGGAGTTGCCCAGCGAAACACAGTTTAGGCTTGGCGAAATGGCTGGTTTATCTAGTCAGCGGACAGGAGAGGAGGAGCAGGAGCAGCCAGAGGAGCTAGAGGTTTTTGAGGAAGGAGAGACAGAGGACCCGGGCACACCGTGGCAGTATGCAGTGGAGATGGAGACAGGTAGTCCATCCGAGTCACTTGCGCAAATGGCACGAAGCATGCTCACGTGCTTGCGTAGTGACCCCAGAATTGTTTCCATCTGTCGGCGGGATGACTTCTGGCTGTCCACCTTATTGGACCCTCGCTTCCGGCACAAAATGGGGGCATTTTTTAAACCCACCGAGAGGGAGGACAAACTCAACTACTACAAAGACATTCTACGTAGGCAGTTGGCCGATGCCTATCTGCGCCATGGTCCATACTCTCGCAGGTCTGACTCGAGGGGACCTCTGCGCTCACCTTCCACTGCCATGGCCGCTGGGGGGGTTGGCAGCAGCAGCAGCAGAAGCTCCATCAGCAGCAGCAGCCTCAGTCTTCAGTCGCTAATGAGTAGCTTTCTACACCCGCATAGTGAGGCTACTCATGAGCAGCAGGAAGACCTGGAGCAGGACCTGAACCAGCAGGTCATGTCATACTTTGACATGACCATGCCAACACACCTTGAGGATCCGCTGGACTTCTGGGCAGCCAAACTTGATTTGTGGCCGCAACTAGCAGAGTTTGCCCTGGAAAAGCTGTCCTGCCCGGCAAGTAGCGTGCCATCTGAGCGGGTGTTTAGTGCGGCGGGGGCCATAGTTACGGCGAGGAGAACTCGTCTGTCAACTAAAAATGTGGAGAGACTCACCTTTGTCAAAATGAATCAGGGATGGATCAGCCAGGATTTCCACCCACCAATGCCTGATGCATGCGACTAGATTCAGCATGGTGCCACGTTTTACACTTTCCAAATGGTGCAAAACATATTTATGTCTTTAGGCCATTTTTTGGGCTCCTGCTGCTGCTGCTGCCAACTTCTGCCAACTCCAGGGTGTGATTCATCCAATTTTTGGGCTCCTGAAGCCAACTCCAGTGTATATTTGGGCTCCTGCTGCTGCTGCTGTCAACTTCTGCCAACTCCAGGGTGTGATTCATCCAATTTTTGGGCTCCTGAAGCCAACTCCAGTGTATATTTGGGCTCCTGCTGCTGCTACTGTCAACTCCTGCCAACTCCAGGGTGTGATTCATCCAATTTTTGGGCTCCTGAAGCCAACTCCAGTGTATATTTGGGCTCCTGCTGCTGCTGCTGCCAACTTCTGCCAACTCCAGGGTGTGATTCATCCAATTTTTGGGCTCCTGAAGCCAACTCCAGTGTATATTTGGGCTCCTGCTGCTGCTGCTGCCAACTTCTGCCAACTCCAGGGTGTGATTCATCCAATTTTTGGGCTCCTGAAGCCAACTCCAGTGTATATTTGGGCTCCTGCTGCTGCTACTGTCAACTCCTGCCAACTCCAGGGTGTGATTCATCCAATTTTTGGGCTCCTGAAGCCAACTCCAGTGTATATTTGGGCTCCTGCTGCTGCTGCTGCCAACTTCTGCCAACTCCAGGGTGTGATTCATCCAATTTTTGGGCTCCTGAAGCCAACTCCAGTGTATATTTGGGCTCCTGCTGCTGCTACTGTCAACTCCTGCCAACTCCAGGGTGTGATTCATCCAATTTTTGGGCTCCTGAAGCCAACTCCAGTGTATATTTGGGCTCCTGCTGCTGCTGCTGTCAACTCCTGCCAACTCCAGGGTGTGATTCATCCAATTTTTGGGCTCCTGAAGCCAACTCCAGTGTATATTTGGGCTCCTGCTGCTGCTGCTGCCAACTTCTGCCAACTCCAGGGTGTGATTCATCCAATTTTTGGGCTCCTGAAGCCAACTCCAGTGTATATTTGGGCTCCTGCTGCTGCTGCTGCCAACTTCTGCCAACTCCAGGGTGTGATTCATCCAATTTTTGGGCTCCTGAAGCCAACTCCAGTGTATATTTGGGCTCCTGCTGCTGCTGCTGCCAACTCCTGCCAACTCCAGGGTGTGATTCATCCAATTTTTGGGCTCCTGAAGCCAACTCCAGTGTATATTTGGGCTCCTGCTGCTGCTGCTGCTGCCAACTTCTGCCAACTCCAGGGTGTGATTCATCCAATTTTTGGGCTCCTGAAGCCAACTCCAGTGTATATTTGGGCTCCTGCTGCTGCTGCTGCCAACTTCTGCCAACTCCAGGGTGTGATTCATCCAATTTTTGGGCTCCTGAAGCCAACTCCAGTGTATATTTGGGCTCCTGCTGCTGCTGCTGTCAACTCCTGCCAACTCCAGGGTGTGATTCATCCAATTTTTGGGCTCCTGAAGCCAACTCCAGTGTATATTTGGGCTCCTGCTGCTGCTGCTGCCAACTTCTGCCAACTCCAGGGTGTGATTCATCCAATTTTTGGGCTCCTGAAGCCAACTCCAGTGTATATTTGGGCTCCTGCTGCTGCTGCTGCCAACTTCTGCCAACTCCAGGGTGTGATTCATCCAATTTTTGGGCTCCTGAAGCCAACTCCAGTGTATATTTGGGCTCCTGCTGCTGCTGCTGTCAACTCCTGCCAACTCCAGGGTGTGATTCATCCAATTTTTGGGCTCCTGAAGCCAACTCCAGTGTATATTTGGGCTCCTGCTGCTGCTGCTGTCAACTCCTGCCAACTCCAGGGTGTGATTCATCCAATTTTTGGGCTCCTGAAGCCAACTCCAGTGTATATTTGGGCTCCTGCTGCTGCTGCTGTCAACTCCTGCCAACTCCAGGGTGTGATTCATCCAATTTTTGGGCTCCTGAAGCCAACTCCAGTGTATATTTGGGCTCCTGCTGCTGCTACTGTCAACTCCTGCCAACTCCAGGGTGTGATTCATCCAATTTTTGGGCTCCTGAAGCCAACTCCAGTGTATATTTGGGCTCCTGCTGCTGCTGCTGCCAACTTCTGCCAACTCCAGGGTGTGATTCATCCAATTTTTGGGCTCCTGAAGCCAACTCCAGTGTATATTTGGGCTCCTGCTGCTGCTGCTGCCAACTTCTGCCAACTCCAGGGTGTGATTCATCCAATTTTTGGGCTCCTGAAGCCAACTCCAGTGTATATTTGGGCTCCTGCTGCTGCTGCTGCCAACTTCTGCCAACTCCAGGGTGTGATTCATCCAATTTTTGGGCTCCTGAAGCCAACTCCAGTGTATATTTGGGCTCCTGCTGCTGCTGCTGCCAACTTCTGCCAACTCCAGGGTGTGATTCATCCAATTTTTGGGCTCCTGAAGCCAACTCCAGTGTATATTTGGGCTCCTGCTGCTGCTGCTGTCAACTCCTGCCAACTCCAGGGTGTGATTCATCCAATTTTTGGGCTCCTGAAGCCAACTCCAGTGTATATTTGGGCTCCTGCTGCTGCTGCTGTCAACTCCTGCCAACTCCAGGGTGTGATTCATCCAATTTTTGGGCTCCTGAAGCCAACTCCAGTGTATATTTGGGCTCCTGCTGCTGCTGCTGTCAACTCCTGCCAACTCCAGGGTGTGATTCATCCAATTTTTGGGCTCCTGAAGCCAACTCCAGTGTATATTTGGGCTCCTGCTGCTGCTACTGTCAACTCCTGCCAACTCCAGGGTGTGATTCATCCAATTTTTGGCCTCCTGAAGCCAACTCCAGTGTATATTTGGGCTCCTGCTGCTGCTGCTGCCAACTTCTGCCAACTCCAGGGTGTGATTCATCCAATTTTTGGGCTCCTGAAGCCAACTCCAGTGTATATTTGGGCTCCTGCTGCTGCTGCTGCCAACTTCTGCCAACTCCAGGGTGTGATTCATCCAATTTTTGGGCTCCTGAAGCCAACTCCAGTGTATATTTGGGCTCCTGCTGCTGCTGCTGCCAACTTCTGCCAACTCCAGGGTGTGATTCATCCAATTTTTGGGCTCCTGAAGCCAACTCCAGTGTATATTTGGGCTCCTGCTGCTGCTACTGTCAACTCCTGCCAACTCCAGGGTGTGATTCATCCAATTTTTGGGCTCCTGAAGCCAACTCCAGTGTATATTTGGGCTCCTGCTGCTGCTACTGTCAACTCCTGCCAACTCCAGGGTGTGATTCATCCAATTTTTGGGCTCCTGAAGCCAACTCCAGTGTATATTTGGGCTCCTGCTGCTGCTGCTGTCAACTCCTGCCAACTCCAGGGTGTGATTCATCCAATTTTTGGGCTCCTGAAGCCAACTCCAGTGTATATTTGGGCTCCTGCTGCTGCTGCTGCCAACTTCTGCCAACTCCAGGGTGTGATTCATCCAATTTTTGGGCTCCTGAAGCCAACTCCAGTGTATATTTGGGCTCCTGCTGCTGCTGCTGCCAACTTCTGCCAACTCCAGGGTGTGATTCATCCAATTTTTGGGCTCCTGAAGCCAACTCCAGTGTATATTTGGGCTCCTGCTGCTGCTGCTGCCAACTCCTGCCAACTCCAGGGTGTGATTCATCCAATTTTTGGGCTCCTGAAGCCAACTCCAGTGTATATTTGGGCTCCTGCTGCTGCTGCTGCCAACTTCTGCCAACTCCAGGGTGTGATTCATCCAATTTTTGGGCTCCTAAAGCCAACTCCAGTGTATATTTGGGCTCCTGCTGCTGCTGCTGCCAACTTCTGCCAACTCCAGGGTGTGATTCATCCAATTTTTGGGCTCCTGAAGCCAACTCCAGTGTATATTTGGGCTCCTGCTGCTGCTGCTGTCAACTCCTGCCAACTCCAGGGTGTGATTCATCCAATTTTTGGGCTCCTGAAGCCAACTCCAGTGTATATTTGGGCTCCTGCTGCTGCTGCTGTCAACTCCTGCCAACTCCAGGGTGTGATTCATCCAATTTTTGGGCTCCTGAAGCCAACTCCAGTGTATATTTGGGCTCCTGCTGCTGCTGCTGTCAACTCCTGCCAACTCCAGGGTGTGATTCATCCAATTTTTGGGCTCCTGAAGCCAACTCCAGTGTATATTTGGGCTCCTGCTGCTGCTGCTGCCAACTTCTGCCAACTCCAGGGTGTGATTCATCCAATTTTTGGGCTCCTGAAGCCAACTCCAGTGTATATTTGGGCTCCTGCTGCTGCTACTGTCAACTCCTGCCAACTCCAGGGTGTGATTCATCCAATTTTTGGGCTCCTGAAGCCAACTCCAGTGTATATTTGGGCTCCTGCTGCTGCTGCTGTCAACTCCTGCCAACTCCAGGGTGTGATTCATCCAATTTTTGGGCTCCTGAAGCCAACTCCAGTGTATATTTGGGCTCCTGCTGCTGCTGCTGCCAACTTCTGCCAACTCCAGGGTGTGATTCATCCAATTTTTGGGCTCCTGAAGCCAACTCCAGTGTATATTTGGGCTCCTGCTGCTGCTGCTGCCAACTTCTGCCAACTCCAGGGTGTGATTCATCCAATTTTTGGGCTCCTGAAGCCAACTCCAGTGTATATTTGGGCTCCTGCTGCTGCTGCTGCCAACTCCTGCCAACTCCAGGGTGTGATTCATCCAATTTTTGGGCTCCTGAAGCCAACTCCAGTGTATATTTGGGCTCCTGCTGCTGCTGCTGCCAACTTCTGCCTACTCCAGGGTGTGATTCATCCAATTTTTGGGCTCCTGAAGCCAACTCCAGTGTATATTTGGGCTCCTGCTGCTGCTGCTGCCAACTTCTGCCAACTCCAGGGTGTGATTCATCCAATTTTTGGGCTCCTGAAGCCAACTCCAGTGTATATTTGGGCTCCTGCTGCTGCTGCTGTCAACTCCTGCCAACTCCAGGGTGTGATTCATCCAATTTTTGGGCTCCTGAAGCCAACTCCAGTGTATATTTGGGCTCCTGCTGCTGCTGCTGCCAACTTCTGCCAACTCCAGGGTGTGATTCATCCAATTTTTGGGCTCCTGAAGCCAACTCCAGTGTATATTTGGGCTCCTGCTGCTGCTGCTGCCAACTTCTGCCAACTCCAGGGTGTGATTCATCCAATTTTTGGGCTCCTGAAGCCAACTCCAGTGTATATTTGGGCTCCTGCTGCTGCTGCTGTCAACTCCTGCCAACTCCAGGGTGTGATTCATCCAATTTTTGGGCTCCTGAAGCCAACTCCAGTGTATATTTGGGCTCCTGCTGCTGCTGCTGTCAACTCCTGCCAACTCCAGGGTGTGATTCATCCAATTTTTGGGCTCCTGAAGCCAACTCCAGTGTATATTTGGGCTCCTGCTGCTGCTGCTGTCAACTCCTGCCAACTCCAGGGTGTGATTCATCCAATTTTTGGGCTCCTGAAGCCAACTCCAGTGTATATTTGGGCTCCTGCTGCTGCTACTGTCAACTCCTGCCAACTCCAGGGTGTGATTCATCCAATTTTTGGGCTCCTGAAGCCAACTCCAGTGTATATTTGGGCTCCTGCTGCTGCTGCTGTCAACTCCTGCCAACTCCAGGGTGTGATTCATCCAATTTTTGGGCTCCTGAAGCCAACTCCAGTGTATATTTGGGCTCCTGCTGCTGCTGCTGCCAACTTCTGCCAACTCCAGGGTGTGATTCATCCAATTTTTGGGCTCCTGAAGCCAACTCCAGTGTATATTTGGGCTCCTGCTGCTGCTGCTGCCAACTTCTGCCAACTCCAGGGTGTGATTCATCCAATTTTTGGGCTCCTGAAGCCAACTCCAGTGTATATTTGGGCTCCTGCTGCTGCTGCTGCCAACTCCTGCCAACTCCAGGGTGTGATTCATCCAATTTTTGGGCTCCTGAAGCCAACTCCAGTGTATATTTGGGCTCCTGCTGCTGCTGCTGCCAACTTCTGCCAACTCCAGGGTGTGATTCATCCAATTTTTGGGCTCCTGAAGCCAACTCCAGTGTATATTTGGGCTCCTGCTGCTGCTACTGTCAACTCCTGCCAACTCCAGGGTGTGATTCATCCAATTTTTGGGCTCCTGAAGCCAACTCCAGTGTATATTTGGGCTCCTGCTGCTGCTACTGTCAACTCCTGCCAACTCCAGGGTGTGATTCATCCAATTTTTGGGCTCCTGAAGCCAACTCCAGTGTATATTTGGGCTCCTGCTGCTGCTGCTGTCAACTCCTGCCAACTCCAGGGTGTGATTCATCCAATTTTTGGGCTCCTGAAGCCAACTCCAGTGTATATTTGGGCTCCTGCTGCTGCTGCTGCCAACTTCTGCCAACTCCAGGGTGTGATTCATCCAATTTTTGGGCTCCTGAAGCCAACTCCAGTGTATATTTGGGCTCCTGCTGCTGCTGCTGCCAACTTCTGCCAACTCCAGGGTGTGATTCATCCAATTTTTGGGCTCCTGAAGCCAACTCCAGTGTATATTTGGGCTCCTGCTGCTGCTGCTGCCAACTCCTGCCAACTCCAGGGTGTGATTCATCCAATTTTTGGGCTCCTGAAGCCAACTCCAGTGTATATTTGGGCTCCTGCTGCTGCTGCTGCCAACTTCTGCCAACTCCAGGGTGTGATTCATCCAATTTTTGGGCTCCTGAAGCCAACTCCAGTGTATATTTGGGCTCCTGCTGCTGCTGCTGCCAACTTCTGCCAACTCCAGGGTGTGATTCATCCAATTTTTGGGCTCCTGAAGCCAACTCCAGTGTATATTTGGGCTCCTGCTGCTGCTGCTGTCAACTCCTGCCAACTCCAGGGTGTGATTCATCCAATTTTTGGGCTCCTGAAGCCAACTCCAGTGTATATTTGGGCTCCTGCTGCTGCTGCTGTCAACTCCTGCCAACTCCAGGGTGTGATTCATCCAATTTTTGGGCTCCTGAAGCCAACTCCAGTGTATATTTGGGCTCCTGCTGCTGCTGCTGTCAACTCCTGCCAACTCCAGGGTGTGATTCATCCAATTTTTGGGCTCCTGAAGCCAACTCCAGTGTATATTTGGGCTCCTGCTGCTGCTGCTGCCAACTTCTGCCAACTCCAGGGTGTGATTCATCCAATTTTTGGGCTCCTGAAGCCAACTCCAGTGTATATTTGGGCTCCTGCTGCTGCTGCTGCCAACTTCTGCCAACTCCAGGGTGTGATTCATCCAATTTTTGGGCTCCTGAAGCCAACTCCAGTGTATATTTGGGCTCCTGCTGCTGCTGCTGTCAACTCCTGCCAACTCCAGGGTGTGATTCATCCAATTTTTGGGCTCCTGAAGCCAACTCCAGTGTATATTTGGGCTCCTGCTGCTGCTGCTGTCAACTCCTGCCAACTCCAGGGTGTGATTCATCCAATTTTTGGGCTCCTGAAGCCAACTCCAGTGTATATTTGGGCTCCTGCTGCTGCTGCTGCCAACTTCTGCCAACTCCAGGGTGTGATTCATCCAATTTTTGGGCTCCTGAAGCCAACTCCAGTGTATATTTGGGCTCCTTCTGCCCCTCATAGTGATGCCACTTCAACTCTCTGCAATTGTGCCGCTCTGCGATTCTATTAGCGATGCCTCTGATCTGCATGTGATATTTCTTAAAAGTATTATTTAACTAACCCAGCACGCATCCTGTGCGTGTTACAGCAAGGCTGAATGGTTTACAACCCTATTGAGGCTGTAGGAGGCTCAGAAATAGCCGTTTTTAATAGCGATTCGTCGCGAATTTATTCGGGTCGAAACGATTTTTGTCGGAAAATTCGGCGAATCAGTCGAATCGAATTTTTCAAAAGTTCGCTCATCTCTAATTGTAGCCCATCAATGGATGTCTCACACAAAATCCCCCCATGGTAAATAATTAAAATCATCTCTTGAAAATTACAAATGATCCTATAAATGTGGGAAGGCTGACGTTTTGCTTGTTATTTCAATCAACATATTTGTTGGAGGTTTCCACCATTCACGTACAGTAAATGCCGGGGCCGTTTGAGAATAATGACTTCCAACTGACACTTTCTTCTTATACAATAAAAATATTTATAGGGGAATTAAATCAATCATTTACTGAGCAGCACTCCCCCATCTGCACTGCATGCTGCTTTTAATAGGTAGTTTTTGTCCAAGTAACAAGAACCTGTCGCTCTAATTGAAATAGCTGTTTAATTACGTATAGCGCCATTATACTGCCTTCCTCTTCTCTTGGATTATAGCTGTGGGCAGGTAGCAAAGGTTCAGGCTATGGTCGTGGGTAGTGTTGAGCCCAGCAAAGCCCCTACTTGGTTTGATGGACAGTCACTATAATAAACCAAAGTCTGCAGTGAAAAATGTTGGATGTGTAGCTCTATGTCTCTGGAAGTTACGAAAAAGTAGTCAAACTCCAACTTAAAAACATCTCCCACATTCGTCCTTTCCTCTCACCTGACACCACTAAAATGCTAGTGCACGCCCTGGTCATATCCCGACTGGATTACTGCAACATCCTTCTTTGTGGCTTACCAACTAACAGACTGGCACCCCTCCATTCTATCCTGAACTCTGCTGCTCGCCTCATCCATCTCTCCTCTCGCTCCTCCAGTTCTGCTCCTCTCTGCCAATCCCTACACTGGCTGCCAGTCCCACAGCGAATCCTGTTCAAAACTCTAACTCTCGCATACAAGGCTCTCTCCAACCAGGCCCCTCCCTACATCTCATCTCTAATCCAACAGTATCAACCTCGACGCAGCCTCCGCTCCTCTGCCGACCTTCTCCTGTCCTCCACCCTGGTCACCTCCTCTCACGCCCGCCTCCAGGACTTCTCACATGCAACTTCAATCTTCTGGAATGCCCTCCCACACCCAATCCGCCACTCCACAACCCTCAAAACCTTCAAAGGCGCCCTTAAAACTCACGTATTCAGACAAGCATATAATCTGGCCTAACCAATCTTCTAAAGGGCACAAAGCTCAATACTGACTGTTTGTGATCCTTCCCCCTCGTCTTCACTCCTCTTCCTTTAGACTGTAAGCTCGCAAGGGCAGGGCTCTCTCCCGTATTGTATCTTGTACTCAGAATATCCATTGTCAACTCTGTAAAACTGCATTTGAAATAGTATATGTACCGTATGTTTCTACCCTGTCTGTAATTACTACTTTGTAAAGCGCTATGGAAGATGATGGCGCTATATAAATAAACAATAATAATAATAATAATAAAATGCCTCCAAATTGCAGCTGAACACCCCAAGTGTCTGGCAAATATTAAAGAAGCACTATTGGGAAATTGTGTAATGTCAAAAATCCATATAAACACGTCGGCCAATGAGAGGAGGGGTCACTTATACACTCAGACTGAATAAAACTCCCACCAAGCTTGTGGTTTATTCTCACATCATATAAAATCCAGGGGTGACAGGTTTAGTCTATGAAAGGTGACGGAGCCTGTCACCCATGATTTCCTCTTCCATGTATTAAAATAAAAGAAACAAGTCTAGCTGGATATTTCTTGATGCTGGGTATATAAGTGACCCCTCCCCCTCCGGCTACCCAGCATATTTATATAGATTTTTAGCATTGGGCCATTTTTTCGCGATAGCACTCCTTTAAGGTTGATTCAGAGCCTTCTATATTCCATCTCCTTTTTGTCTCTAAGGGGGTTATTTAAGAAGGGATAGCGTCAGGTAGCGCCTCGCAGCGGCAGGCAGCATCTGGTGAGCGCCAGGCACTGTACGCAAAGCCACATTTATGAAAGCGAATCTGGTGAGTGACTCTGACAGCGCCATGTAGCGTCACATGTATTATTACAGGTGGCTCAGTGTATAGCACGGGCGCTCTCGCTTCCAGAGCGCCAGGTATTACCTTTCGCTCAGTGTCGCTCTCCCATACATTTAAATGGACGTTCATTTGCTTGTGTTTAAACAGCGCGTTTGATGATTTTATTTATTTTTTTCTCCAATCATTGTGTGACCTCTCCAAACAAACACTTTTAGAAAACTTTTTGGACTTTTTATATTTTTATGCAGAATTGTCATTACAGGTCTGGCACTAAAGTATTAATGTCCCAGTGTTATAACAATGTCATTCCATGTGATTTCGCTTTGTTACTGGTGGATATGTGTTCAAAAGCAGACTTTGATCACACAGCACCTGGCGCTCTATGCTATAGCAACCAGATTTAGAGCGCCGACGCTGTGTGTGTCCTCTTTTGAAAAGTATGGTGTGGACCGCCGAGAGTCGGTGCTCTCACTCGCTGCAGTGCTGTACTGGTGTTAGAGTGCCCAACATACATCATATTCATCAATACGAGACAGGTTACTACAGCGACTGCAACGCTATGTTACAGCGCCCGATACACGCTTACAGCGTCTACTAGCGGTCACTCTAAGCGCCGCTATACAGATGCTCATCTGCCAATACCTGGTGTTAGTAATGAATCAGCCTCCAAGTGTGAACATTACACATGGCTTTCGTTCAGTATCGGAGCGTTCACATGTCTCAGAGCCTCCATTGGGAGCATCTCGTACTGTTTTCATAGCTGTGTAAGCCATCGAGAACACTGTGAGCACGGCTCACAAAGCTTATTTCACAGACAGCGCTCTTGTATCCTTTGATGTGAAACGCCTCTTAGCGTTTTTTCACGTACCTTGCAACAAAATGTTTAAGTGTCCGATGAGATCCTCCTAGTTCCTATCGGAAAAAAATCCTGTTTTTAGCCTTCATTTAGCCCCTAAATTCCATAATATTTTTGTTTTTGTGAAATTTATACACAGACGATGGCTTTTTTGCTGGCTTGTACACATATGCAAACCTCTTTTTTGTATCTGTTTCCTATACCCTGGCCCTGCTTTCCCATTACTTACTTGCTGTGCCAACTCTCTTCTGTTCCAAACTAGTTAGCATGCCATGCTTGCCATGCATTCTTCTTTATTTCTTCCTGATACATACCTTAACCCCTTTCATACTTCTTCTTTTTTTATTCCTAATGCATACCTTAACCCCTTTCATGCTTCTTTTTTATTCCTAATGCATACCTTAACCACTTTCCTGCTTGCCATGCATTCTTCTTTGCTTCTACCTAATGCATACCTTAACCACTTTTATGCGTCTTCTTTTTTTATTTCTAATGCATACCTTAACCCCTTTCATGCTTGCCATTAATTCTTCTTTACTTCTTCCTAATGCATACCTTAACCACTTTCATGCTTCTTTTTTTATTCCTAATGCATATTTACCACTTTCATGCTTGCCATGCATTCTTCTCTACTTCTTCCTAGCTGAATATTTGGGAAGCCCACATGGATATTTAATTTTGAATTCTGTAATTTTTTAGTCATCATTTCTTTTATTTTATTGTTATTATTTTATTGTTAATGTTTTTTTTTTTGCTTGTGTACAAATATCGTTTTTGTTTTTCATAAATTTTAGTATCAAATCATTGTGCTACCTATCGTTCGCTGGAGCGTTGTCCTGTTTTAGATGTAGCATCGCCTTGGACGCTTTGCCCTCAGGACCCTACATGGATGTTTAAATTGCAATATGTGCCGCTAGTGTAAAATCAGCATCTTAATTTTTTATTGTGCAATTTTTTATTCAGAATGTATTTTTTATTTATTAATCATAATGTATTTTTAATTTTGTATTCATTTTTTTTATCGTTAATGTTTTATATTTTTAGTAAGAAAATATAAAAGTAAAAAAAAAAAAACAATATAAAAAAATAGGTAACATTTTATTATAAAATATTTACAAATGTTTTTTTGGGGGGGGTTAAAAGAAGGTGGCAGCCTCCCAGTGCCATAACCCTTTCAGTGCCAAGCACATAGATTCTACGTTCTCACTTCCACTCCACTTAAGTGCCAAGCACGTAGAATGTCCCCCCGCTAAGTAAAAGTTAAGTAACAAAAACACTCACCTGACCCCTCGTTCGATCCGGCCGGGTCTTCTCTTCATCCGGGGGGCTTAGATCCCACACCCAGGCCCCCCCCGGGTGCAGGGGAATGCCTGGAATAGCCACCCCCCCTTCAGCAGCAGCCGGAAATATATGTTAAAAAAAAAAATAATAAAAATGACATTTACTAACCTCCGTGTTCGATCGCTCCCGCCGGGTCTCCTCTTCACCAGGGGGGCTTCCGATCACCCCCCCTCCCTGGCTCTTCAGCTTCAGGAGAGAGCCTGACAGGCCCTCTCCTTCTCCTCTCCCGACGGGCGCCACCATCCTGCCGCTAAGTCCTGCCCCTTTGGGGCGGGCTTATGACATCATTCCCGTGTGTCGTCCTGGCTCCGGGCTGTCATTTCTTTCACTTGTCATTGCTGGCCACAGGAGGGGGGAGGCAGGTGATGATCTAATCGCCTGCCTCCCCCCTCCAATGGCCAGCAATGACACCATCTGCAATTGGAGCTGCGAGGAACACAGGAGCTGACGATTAGAGGTGAGTAAAGTAAAAAAAAGTTTTTATTTTTTAAGAAAGTCATTTTTAATTATGTGTGTGGTGTGTTTTTTTTACTCATGAGACCCCTATACCAGTTCACAAGGCTGGGGGCTGGCAAGTCACCTGCGGCTAGCGGGTGACTTGCCGTTAACCCCCAGCACCCCAAATTACCTGCCTCCCCAAAGGCCAAGGGGGGGGCAGAAGGGCCCAGGCCTCACAGAGGCTATGTGGGCTTGTAGTCTGCAGAGCCAGGGCCCGCCAAAGTTGGCCCCTGTGCCCTGTTCTACAAGCCCTGCCGAGCTGGCCCTGGGCCGGTTATGTTGGGTAGGGGGGACCTCACGCCATTTTGTTGTGGGATTTTTAAGGCTTTTTAACCCTTAAAATTCCCCCCAAAAATGGGGTCCCCCACCCTGGGAGGGGGGACCCTATGTCATTTTTTTTTTTAAATGAACCCTATGTTACCTGTCACCCAGCAGGTAAAAAAAGGCTTCCAGCAGCAGCAGGAGCGCTGAAGCCAAAGTGATCAGCGTGGGACCCAGTGATCAGGGATAGATGGGAGGTAAGTATTTGAAAAAAATATTTTATTTTTATTCTGTGTGTGTGTGTGTGTGTGTGTGTGTGTGTGTGTTTTGTTTACATTTAACCCTTTGTGAACTGGTAAGGGATCCATGAGACCCCCTCATGGGGCTTTTACATGCAATATCGTTTTCTTTAGAAAAATAAATTGTTTATTTAAAATAAATGAGACAATTTAAAAGAAATAATAATTTTTATTTTTTTTTATTTTTTTTTTTGACTAAAAAATATATATTGAGTATTTTAAAAAACTGAAAAAATACAAACAACACATTTCATGTTAAAGCCAAAAAATATATATAAACTTTTCCTGGAAATTCCTGCAAAAATCACGGTTAAACAGCACAAAATGTTGAAAAATGACCTGTCAACAGAGGGTGACAAAATTTCAAGTAGGTTGGCAATTAAATGGGTTGAAAGTAGCTATGCATGTTAGGTATTCTTCTGGCAGGGGATCTTGTGCTTTCAGACTTAGCTTGTTTTTTCTTGTTTGCATATTGATATTTTAGGGAAAGGTGTTTTTTATTCTGCTTTTTTATACATTTTTTAGGGAAACCCTGGAAATTTAGGGAAATTCTTTGACGGATTACTTCCAGAAAGATGAACTCACAACAACAAGCTGGGTACGCTTAGAAAGCTTAACATGTGTACGTTCAGGGAATATATGGTTTGTGGGGATTTTCAAATGCAAAGGGTTGTTTTGGTTGAAAAATTGCAAGGTGCGCACTTTGTTAGCAGAGCTGAAATTTTCAAGTAAAATTATTCTTACGCACATGCTTTACTTTGGGGTGTTTGCCAACTCTTTCCTTGACAGGACCTATGCATGTTGGGAATGGTTCTGTTCGGGGGATGTTGCTTTTTCAGATTTAACTTGTTTCTTCTTGCTTGCATATTGTTTTTTTAGGAAAATGTGTCTTTGTTTCTGTTTTTTTATTCTTCTTTTTAGGGAAACCCTGTGCAACCAAATAATTGAGGGATTACTTCCAGAAAACTGCACCAATGTCAACAAGCCTGGTACGCCTAAAAAGCTTAAGGTGTGTACTTTACTTTCAGAGAATATATGGTTTGTTGGGGGTATTTCAACTGTAGAGGGTTGTTTTTCTTGAAAAACTGCAAGGTGCGCATAGTTGTATTTTATCTGAAAATCTACTAAAGTGCTGTTTCAGTTTGGGGGAGTCTCCTGAACAGGAAAGGGTGTCTACCAATACATATGTGCTACCGGGAGAAATGGGGCTTTTACATGCAATAAGATTTTATTGACAAACTTACATTTTGTATTACAACAAAACACTACAAATTGTAAAAAATATGTATTTTTTATTTTTTTGCACACATTTTACCCAAAAATATTGACAATACACCTAAAAAATGACAAACAAGACATTTCATGTTAAAGCCCAGACTCTGCTAAAAGAAAACTATATATTATTTCCCTGGGAAATCCCTTCAAAAATCACAGTTGAACATGTGGAGTGCAAAATAGTGCAAAATGGTCTGGCAACAAAGTGTGACAAAATCTCCAGATAGGGCGGCAGCGAAAGGGTTAAGGACTCCATTCCGTTTTCCCACACACCACAAGCACAAACTCACCAAGAAAAAGTGCCCGTAATTGTAGACAGAAATTGTTTTATAGCCCTTTCTCACATTCTAAATCTGGGCTCTGAATCATGTGGAAGCCCTCACTCATCCTGACTTACACATACACACACTTTTTCATGTGTAAGTGCAGGAGCCTGTGAATCGACCTTATTGTGTGCATTGATTTGGGAGACACCAGGAGCAGGAGGGTAAGACCGGCAAAGCAACTTTATGGGCTCTCCTATTCCAACTATTAGCCAGAAACCATAGTAGTGTCAGAGGACCTTTAAGATTATATGGCAATGGCTGTCATGTTTACCATGGGAGCCACACAGGAACATGGACCACATGGGTAATTTATGCCGTTTTTAGGCTCTCTGGAGACTTAAACCGGACCAACAGCCTGGCACAGTTGGAAAAGAAAGGTAGCAGCCATTTTGGAGCTTCCTCTCCCAACTGACATAACTGAAATGCATAGTAACAGGAAGTCCAGCACGACTTCCTGTTTGCAGGTGGCCTGCAAACCCATGAGCAGCTATCCTGTTTTTAAAAATTTACCCCAGCAGGCGTTATAAAAAGGTAAATTATTTTTTATGTGCAGCAATCTGCCCTGGGGAGGGATGCATATGATCACTGTTTGTTGTGTTGGTCTGAACTTATTAATTGTCAACTGTTGGTCCGCTTTAAGAAGTAGGATGTTCCAGGGCACATATACCATATTTTCACACCTTAAGACACATCTGACCATAAGATGCACATAGGGTTTAAAGGGGAAAAATAAGAAAAACATTTTTAAACCAAATTTGCGCTAAATACCCCCCCCCCCCAAAAAAAAAAAAACTAATACCAGGCAGTGGCAGAATGCCCCTCTCCCAATCCCCCATAATAGGCAGTGTGGCAGAATCCCTCAATCCCCTATAACAAGCAGTGTGGCAGAATCTGCCCAATCCTATAATGCCCCCTTACCCCCAATCAACGATCTGGGGCACTTTACAAAAAACACTTCTTACCTCACCCAGGATCCTGGCAATATCAGTGGCTGGGGCATCAGCATAGACTGTGCACAGTAAATAAGAGGACCCTATTGCAATCTCAATAGACATAAAGGGTTCTCTACCATCCCGCATATATCAATCAACATGCAAAGCAGACATTTGTCTACAATATATGTACCTGTTATTGCCATCTCTCAGCGTATAGAACAAATTATTTTGTTTTGGGATTTTATTTGCTTTTCCTGCCAGCGGTGACTAAATGGCTTGTTGCCCTGGAATTAAATTGAGACAAAAATCTTTTATCCTGTGTATCTAAAACACAGCTGCCACCGCCGCAATGTTACACACAAAACACACAAACAGGTCTCTCAACAGTGATTCTACTTTCAATTACAGCAGCAAAAGATAAACATTTCATAGTGCAGCTTCTGTTTATGTCCTATGTCTGCGGGTCTGACCTTATCCCACAAAGAGGTCGGAGCACTTACCGCTGCGAACAGTGATTTAGCAGCCCGCAGAAGACAAAGGCTAAACGGTATAAACAGGAAGCACAAAAAGAAGATATAAATACATGATAGGATCTATTATTGTTTCAAGAGTTGCTTTAAATGATTTTAATGCCCTCGATCACCATTTAGCGGGGAACATTTAGGTGCTGCGTTTTAACCTCTTCAATAGCCAAACGACTTCTAATTGCATGGGAAGACCACCAACATCTGAAAGACAGTTCCAAATATGGGGATAGGATTTTATAAAATTGGGATGCATTATCTCTCCTCCTGCTTTGACTATAACGAACAAGATGAGCTCCCTGCTGAGAGTTACATTGTTATAGCTGTTAGTGTACATAGTAGCAGTTAATGTATCATCATTGTTTCTATTTTAATCAGTTGTGGTACATTATAAAGTCATGATCCTGCTATTGAAATGTAAATCTCTTACAGATAGCTTACAGCCTTCTCTGATGTGTGCATCGCACTCCTGTGATGGAGAGAACACTGTGAAGATCTGTTTCTCCTCTGTACATTGCAAACATGTCTGCCTTCATTCAGTGTTCCTTGTGCCCCCCTTATAATCCAGCCCTGGCTCTACTATATCAACAATTAGCCAGACACTATTACACTTACACTATTGCCATCTAGTGTCCTTTTTACAAACTGTACTGGCTGACTAATGAACAAGATGAGCTCCCTGCTGAGAGTTACATTGTTACATTGTTATAGCTGCTTAATTGTAAAATCCTCTCTACAGCCTGCTCTGCAGGAGGATATATGTGAGGGGAATGACCATGTGGAGTCTGTATGGGTAGAAATACATGGAGGGAGAAACAAAAATAAAATACTTTAATATATTGGTGTCAAAACACCCAAAACTCCGCAGGACGCTTTAAAATTGAATTCAAACAAAAGTCCAATACAGGCTTGGTGAACTTATCCACCTCAATGTGAATATCAAATAAGACTTATTCGTGCAGGTTCCCGTCACCAATTTCTAAATAACGTACCAGATGAATGAATGTAACTTGCAGTATGGTTTAGATCCTCTTTAAAGTATCAGGATCTTTCCTTTACTTTCACATGAATACAGAAAAATATATATGGCTGTGAACCAAAATCAGTTGAAATCCTCCTTAAGTGATTCAGGCTCCTTATAAATCCTCCATTCAAATCACCGGGTTACATAAGGACAAAGAAAGAAGCACATAGCATGATATCCTTAAAATTAAGAGCACCTGCCCTCATTTATTAGGCTTACCAGCATTTAAAAATACACACGCCTTTATGACTCCAAAAACTCCACACAAGCAATAGTAGAAAGTGCGCTGTAAAAACCTCTTATGTTCTTATGGTCGCTACCTTCAAATGAATTGAAATGAATTGAATCTGAGACTTAATGCAGCTGCGTATCTCTCACCGTCTCCTCGGCCGTAGGACACGGGAACGCTTGTTGCTTTTGCTGCTCTTCCTCTCAGACAATACGTGATGACGCCTCTCAGTGCTGGCCCCGCCCAACGCGTTTCGTTGTCAGAGACAACTTAATCATGAGCTGCGGGCACTGGGGAGCGTCCGGGTTTTTAAATGCAGGCAAGGGATAAGCGAACTGGATTAACCCCTTGTACTCCATGGTTTAACTCTATTTGTCCAAAGCGCCAGAGACCTATATGTACTGGCCAATTCAATCATCTTTAAATTAAAGGGAAGCTTTTTTTTTTTTTTTTTTTTATATATTATTATTTGTTTGATGACTCTTCGAACACAAGAGATCCTTGCAGGCTTAATACATGATCATCCTAATAAAAGCAGCTTGTTCATTACAAATTATACACTATATATTAAACAATTAACGCTAAAAATATAATATAAACTTTATAAAACTGCTTTAATGCATACCTAAATCCATTTAAAATTCCATATCGGTATTAAAGGTTTAAGACCAATTTCTTTAGATAAAAATTAGCAGCATAATACCTTATGGGATAACCTTAAAATTAAAAGCATACAGGGACATGGAACAACCTTTTTGGATGACAATAATGAGGAATGAAAATAATAAAAATATGTTAAAGGAGGCAGAATTAAAGAATGAATTATAAAAACGGGACAATTAATAGAGGCAAGAAATTTAAATAAAGCACATATAGAAACTACTAATGATTACCTATAAAACAATTCACATCGAATTCTATGTTCAAACCCTTTGGAACCATAGTTTTCAAATTAAAAATCCACTTAGATTCAAGGCGGGACAATTTCCTAGTCATATTTCCTCCTTTCAATGTTTTAATGGGGCTATCTATTATACAAAATTTTAAATCCCTCGGATCACTATTGTGGGACTCCTTAAAATGAGAGGAAACACTATGTGTAATCACACCTTTTTTAATGTTATATAAGTGTTCTCTCAATCTAATTTTAAAGGATCTGGTGGTCCTTCCCACATACTGTTTTCCACAACTGCATTCCAAAAGATACACTACATTTGCACTGTTACATGTATAAAATTGTTTTATCTTATATCTTTTTTCAGTTACATTAGATTTAAAACATTTATTTTTTCTTGATGTTGATGTTACATTTAATCTACAGGCCATACATTTTCCGCAATTATAAAAACCCTTTAGATTATTATTCAAAAATGTCCCGGTGTCTTTCAATGGTTCAATATAACTTGTTACCAATTCTGTGGTTATTGTTGGCGGTCTGCGGAAAATTACTTTTGGTTTATCAGGTACTAAATGTCCAATCAACTCATCACCTTTAAGTAAGTGCCAATGTTTTTCTAACACCCTTTTAACATCCTTATAATTTTGTCCAAACTGGGTTACTAATGCAAATTCACTAGTATTATTTCTCATGTCTTTAGTTTTTTTATGGGATACATCTGGAATTATTCTCCTTTCAGTTTCTCCCACATGATCAATGTCATTTTGTATCATTATTGGGCAATAACCTTTACTAGTAAATCTATCCCCCAATATTTTTGCCTGTTTATAGTAATCCCTTTTATGGCTACAATTCCTCCTAACACGGTGAAATTGGCTTTTTGGGATATTCCCAAGCCAATTTGGATGGTGGCAACTGGTACGTGGCACATAAGAATTGCGATCTGTTTCTTTAAAAAAACATTTAGTCTTCAGATTAAAGCCCTCTTTTTCAATTTCTAAATCGAGAAAGTGAATTTTTTCTTTACTCATTTCCCTGGTGAAAGAAAGTCCCCAATCGTTTGAATTGATTGTCACAAAGAATTCCTCAAAGGACTGTTCATCTCCCTCCCACAGAACTATACAATCATCTATGTATCTTTTCCATAAGGTTAACTCCTTCCTAGTTGTTTGATAAATGAAGGCTTTTTCCCACAACCCCATAAAAATATTGGCTAGGCTAGGGGCAAATTTTGCCCCCATAGCCACGCCTCTAATTTGCAAATAAAAGCAATTATTGAACCAAAAAAAGTTGTGGGACAGTGCAAATTGAAAGCAATCCATTAAAAATTCTACTTGGAAAGTCAACAAGTCTGTATCATGAATCAGGTAATACCTCAATGCCTCCAGACCTTTCTCATGAGGAATATTTGTATATAAGGATACAACGTCTATAGTTATAAGGAGGGTATTTTCACTCACTGTTAAATCTTCTAAAATTCCTAAAACTTGCTGACTATCCTTTAAGAAGGATGGAAGTTTGGAAACTATTGGCTGAAGGAACCAGTCTAAATACTTCCCCAAATTACTGGTAATTGAACCAATACCACTAATAATTGGACGGTAGGGTGGATTTTTTTGGTCCTTGTGTACTTTCGGCAGACCGTAAACAGTCGGGATTCTTGGAAATCTTACATTACAAAAATCAACCTCCTTTTTATTGAGTATATTCAATTGTTGTCCTATCTCCATCAATAAATTTAATTCTTCTTGATATTCTCTTGTAGGATCCTTGCCCAATTTTTTATATGTGGCATGGTCATTTAACAACAAGTCCATTTGTGCAATATAGTTATCCACATCTTGAACTACTATCCCCCCTCCCTTATCAGCTTGCTTAACAAGTCTTGTATCGTCCCTCTTTAAGGACTCAATCCCTCTCTTTATCCGTCTGTCCTTATACATTTTTCCACTATTCTTTTTCTTCTTTCCCACTTCAAACTCCAGATCTTGTATAACTAGTTTTTTAAAAACCTCAAAATTATGTCCTCCTGGTTGGAGGGGATTGAAAGTGGAAGGGTTTTTACAATTTGTATGCACAACCATAACTCCTTCACCTTTTTCTGTATTCTCTGAAAATTTATTTGCTTGAAAAAATCTTTTCAGGTTTAATTTTCTGAAAAATAATTGGCAATCAATATGCAAATTAAAGGGATTTATCTCTACGTCTGGAGCAAATTTTAAACCCTTTTCTAATGCATAAAGTTCATCCTTACTTAGCTCTTTTTTACTTAGGTTGTAAATTCCTGCTCCCTTCCCTTCTCCACTTTTTTGTATTTTCTTATGCTTTCTTCCACCTCTTCCTCCTCTAAATCTTTTCTTTTTCTGTACCCCACAAAATCGGTTGGAATTTCTTGTTGTTTCCTCCATCCCATTTCCCTCTGGGTATAGAAAGCCTCCCTCTTTCTCTGGAGTCCCTCCCTTTTGGTAAAAGGGGAAGATGGTTCTCTATTGAATTCTTTTCGTTTGAATTCCCTATCCTCCTCTAGATTACTCAATGGATGGAATCTATTAGATTTTGAGGGCCCATCATACATTTTGGTCCCCTTTTGATCTCTACTAGGGGCATAGCGTCCTCCTTCCCATTGTTTATTTCTTACAACCAATCCCCCCTTTCCCCTAAAAGAAGGGGATGGAGTATGGAGGTCTCTTCTTACATTGTGGGGGGGTTTGAATTCACTTTCTTTCATCCTATAGTTATCATTCCTTTCAAACCTTTCAGTAGTGGGATTCCTTAGTTGTTTATTATCTTGGTCGGCTTGAGCCTGCCATTTAAAAACCTTACTATTGCTATAGTCCCAGTGATCTCTCCTTAACTTTCTCCTTTTCCTATCTTTAATTTCCTCATCTTCCTTCATCAGTCTTTTTTTTAATGTTTCAGATAGCCTAGCATAGTCTTCTAAGTCTTTATATGGTTTTAGGTCCTCTTTAAATTTCTCTATTTCTTTACCAATTTGTTGGAGTTTTACCCGCTTTTACACACCAGTTTTTCAATTAGTCTTAAACCGCATGTGTTAAAAAATTCAAACCAATCTTCCTTTTTTAAATCACAGTCATCTCCATCATAAATACACAGGTCCCACCTTAAACATCTCGGGACCATTTTTTTATTTAAATAAACTTCTAATGTTGCAATATCCCATCCTATCCTCATTTCTTTATTTAAAATTCCATGTAATTTTCTGAAATCCCTTTCTAAGATGAATTTAGGGTCTATTTCAACATGTTTAATTTCTTGCTCCACATTAAAGATGGCTTCAAGATCTACAATTCTTTGTTCTCTATACTGAAAGATATCATTCATTGTGAAAAAAAAAAAAAAGTAAATAATAAAAATTAAAAGTAAAGATACAAATAAAGCAGCAGTGTTAAATCCAACAACCAAACACTAATTGCAACAGATGGAGGCAATTCTCCAAAAACACCGCGCTTTCACTCTTAAATTAAACACACCAAAATAACCATTCCATTTATATATAAATGTCCACGCTGGAGTAAGACAAACTGTGTTGGCTCAGTCTGCACGTAGTTGCCAAATATTTTAATATATTGGTGTCAAAACACCCAAAACTCCGCAGGACGCTTTAAAATTGAATTCAAACAAAAGTCCAATACAGGCTTGGTGAACTTATCCACCTCAATGTGAATATCAAATAAGACTTATTCGTGCAGGTTCCCGTCACCAATTTCTAAATAACGTACCAGATGAATGAATGTAACTTGCAGTATGGTTTAGATCCTCTTTAAAGTATCAGGATCTTTCCTTTACTTTCACATGAATACAGAAAAATATATATGGCTGTGAACCAAAATCAGTTGAAATCCTCCTTAAGTGATTCAGGCTCCTTATAAATCCTCCATTCAAATCACCGGGTTACATAAGGACAAAGAAAGAAGCACATAGCATGATATCCTTAAAATTAAGAGCACCTGCCCTCATTTATTAGGCTTACCAGCATTTAAAAATACACACGCCTTTATGACTCCAAAAACTCCACACAAGCAATAGTAGAAAGTGCGCTGTAAAAACCTCTTATGTTCTTATGGTCGCTACCTTCAAATGAATTGAAATGAATTGAATCTGAGACTTAATGCAGCTGCGTATCTCTCACCGTCTCCTCGGCCGTAGGACACGGGAACGCTTGTTGCTTTTGCTGCTCTTCCTCTCAGACAATACGTGATGACGCCTCTCAGTGCTGGCCCCGCCCAACGCGTTTCGTTGTCAGAGACAACTTAATCATGAGCTGCGGGCACTGGGGAGCGTCCGGGTTTTTAAATGCAGGCAAGGGATAAGCGAACTGGATTAACCCCTTGTACTCCATGGTTTAACTCTATTTGTCCAAAGCGCCAGAGACCTATATGTACTGGCCAATTCAATCATCTTTAAATTAAAGGGAAGCTTTTTTTTTTTTTTTTTTTTTTATATATTATTATTTGTTTGATGACTCTTCGAACACAAGAGATCCTTGCAGGCTTAATACATGATCATCCTAATAAAAGCAGCTTGTTCATTACAAATTATACACTATATATTAAACAATTAACGCTAAAAATATAATATAAACTTTATAAAACTGCTTTAATGCATACCTAAATCCATTTAAAATTCCATATCGGTATTAAAGGTTTAAGACCAATTTCTTTAGATAAAAATTAGCAGCATAATACCTTATGGGATAACCTTAAAATTAAAAGCATACAGGGACATGGAACAACCTTTTTGGATGACAATAATATGTGCTTTATTTAAATTTCTTGCCTCTATTAATTGTCCCGTTTTTATAATTCATTCTTTAATTCTGCCTCCTTTAACATATTTTTATTATTTTCATTCCTCATTATTGTCATCCAAAAAGGTTGTTCCATGTCCCTGTATGCTTTTAATTTTAAGGTTATCCCATAAGGTATTATGCTGCTAATTTTTATCTAAAGAAATTGGTCTTAAACCTTTAATACCGATATGGAATTTTAAATGGATTTAGGTATGCATTAAAGCAGTTTTATAAAGTTTATATTATATTTTTAGCGTTAATTGTTTAATATATAGTGTATAATTTGTAATGAACAAGCTGCTTTTATTAGGATGATCATGTATTAAGCCTGCAAGGATCTCTTGTGTTCGAAGAGTCATCAAACAAATAATAATATATAAAAAAAAAAAAAAAAAAAAGCTTCCCTTTAATTTAAAGATGATTGAATTGGCCAGTACATATAGGTCTCTGGCGCTTTGGACAAATAGAGTTAAACCATGGAGTACAAGGGGTTAATCCAGTTCGCTTATCCCTTGCCTGCATTTAAAAACCCGGACGCTCCCCAGTGCCCGCAGCTCATGATTAAGTTGTCTCTGACAACGAAACGCGTTGGGCGGGGCCAGCACTGAGAGGCGTCATCACGTATTGTCTGAGAGGAAGAGCAGCAAAAGCAACAAGCGTTCCCGTGTCCTACGGCCGAGGAGACGGTGAGAGATACGCAGCTGCATTAAGTCTCAGATTCAATTCATTTCAATTCATTTGAAGGTAGCGACCATAAGAACATAAGAGGTTTTTACAGCGCACTTTCTACTATTGCTTGTGTGGAGTTTTTGGAGTCATAAAGGCGTGTGTATTTTTAAATGCTGGTAAGCCTAATAAATGAGGGCAGGTGCTCTTAATTTTAAGGATATCATGCTATGTGCTTCTTTCTTTGTCCTTATGTAACCCGGTGATTTGAATGGAGGATTTATAAGGAGCCTGAATCACTTAAGGAGGATTTCAACTGATTTTGGTTCACAGCCATATATATTTTTCTGTATTCATGTGAAAGTAAAGGAAAGATCCTGATACTTTAAAGAGGATCTAAACCATACTGCAAGTTACATTCATTCATCTGGTACGTTATTTAGAAATTGGTGACGGGAACCTGCACGAATAAGTCTTATTTGATATTCACATTGAGGTGGATAAGTTCACCAAGCCTGTATTGGACTTTTGTTTGAATTCAATTTTAAAGCGTCCTGCGGAGTTTTGGGTGTTTTGACACCAATATATTAAAATATTTGGCAACTACGTGCAGACTGAGCCAACACAGTTTGTCTTACTCCAGCGTGGACATTTATATATAAATGGAATGGTTATTTTGGTGTGTTTAATTTAAGAGTGAAAGCGCGGTGTTTTTGGAGAATTGCCTCCATCTGTTGCAATTAGTGTTTGGTTGTTGGATTTAACACTGCTGCTTTATTTGTATCTTTACTTTTAATTTTTATTATTTACTTTTTTTTTTTTCACAATGAATGATATCTTTCAGTATAGAGAACAAAGAATTGTAGATCTTGAAGCCATCTTTAATGTGGAGCAAGAAATTAAACATGTTGAAATAGACCCTAAATTCATCTTAGAAAGGGATTTCAGAAAATTACATGGAATTTTAAATAAAGAAATGAGGATAGGATGGGATATTGCAACATTAGAAGTTTATTTAAATAAAAAAATGGTCCCGAGATGTTTAAGGTGGGACCTGTGTATTTATGATGGAGATGACTGTGATTTAAAAAAGGAAGATTGGTTTGAATTTTTTAACACATGCGGTTTAAGACTAATTGAAAAACTGGTGTGTAAAAAGCGGGTAAAACTCCAACAAATTGGTAAAGAAATAGAGAAATTTAAAGAGGACCTAAAACCATATAAAGACTTAGAAGACTATGCTAGGCTATCTGAAACATTAAAAAAAAGACTGATGAAGGAAGATGAGGAAATTAAAGATAGGAAAAGGAGAAAGTTAAGGAGAGATCACTGGGACTATAGCAATAGTAAGGTTTTTAAATGGCAGGCTCAAGCCGACCAAGATAATAAACAACTAAGGAATCCCACTACTGAAAGGTTTGAAAGGAATGATAACTATAGGATGAAAGAAAGTGAATTCAAACCCCCCCACAATGTAAGAAGAGACCTCCATACTCCATCCCCTTCTTTTAGGGGAAAGGGGGGATTGGTTGTAAGAAATAAACAATGGGAAGGAGGACGCTATGCCCCTAGTAGAGATCAAAAGGGGACCAAAATGTATGATGGGCCCTCAAAATCTAATAGATTCCATCCATTGAGTAATCTAGAGGAGGATAGGGAATTCAAACGAAAAGAATTCAATAGAGAACCATCTTCCCCTTTTACCAAAAGGGAGGGACTCCAGAGAAAGAGGGAGGCTTTCTATACCCAGAGGGAAATGGGATGGAGGAAACAACAAGAAATTCCAACCGATTTTGTGGGGTACAGAAAAAGAAAAGATTTAGAGGAGGAAGAGGTGGAAGAAAGCATAAGAAAATACAAAAAAGTGGAGAAGGGAAGGGAGCAGGAATTTACAACCTAAGTAAAAAAGAGCTAAGTAAGGATGAACTTTATGCATTAGAAAAGGGTTTAAAATTTGCTCCAGACGTAGAGATAAATCCCTTTAATTTGCATATTGATTGCCAATTATTTTTCAGAAAATTAAACCTGAAAAGATTTTTTCAAGCAAATAAATTTTCAGAGAATACAGAAAAAGGTGAAGGAGTTATGGTTGTGCATACAAATTGTAAAAACCCTTCCACTTTCAATCCCCTCCAACCAGGAGGACATAATTTTGAGGTTTTTAAAAAACTAGTTATACAAGATCTGGAGTTTGAAGTGGGAAAGAAGAAAAAGAATAGTGGAAAAATGTATAAGGACAGACGGATAAAGAGAGGGATTGAGTCCTTAAAGAGGGACGATACAAGACTTGTTAAGCAAGCTGATAAGGGAGGGGGGATAGTAGTTCAAGATGTGGATAACTATATTGCACAAATGGACTTGTTGTTAAATGACCATGCCACATATAAAAAATTGGGCAAGGATCCTACAAGAGAATATCAAGAAGAATTAAATTTATTGATGGAGATAGGACAACAATTGAATATACTCAATAAAAAGGAGGTTGATTTTTGTAATGTAAGATTTCCAAGAATCCCGACTGTTTACGGTCTGCCGAAAGTACACAAGGACCAAAAAAATCCACCCTACCGTCCAATTATTAGTGGTATTGGTTCAATTACCAGTAATTTGGGGAAGTATTTAGACTGGTTCCTTCAGCCAATAGTTTCCAAACTTCCATCCTTCTTAAAGGATAGTCAGCAAGTTTTAGGAATTTTAGAAGATTTAACAGTGAGTGAAAATACCCTCCTTATAACTATAGACGTTGTATCCTTATATACAAATATTCCTCATGAGAAAGGTCTGGAGGCATTGAGGTATTACCTGATTCATGATACAGACTTGTTGACTTTCCAAGTAGAATTTTTAATGGATTGCTTTCAATTTGCACTGTCCCACAACTTTTTTTGGTTCAATAATTGCTTTTATTTGCAAATTAGAGGCGTGGCTATGGGGGCAAAATTTGCCCCTAGCCAATATTTTTATGGGGTTGTGGGAAAAAGCCTTCATTTATCAAACAACTAGGAAGGAGTTAACCTTATGGAAAAGATACATAGATGATTGTATAGTTCTGTGGGAGGGAGATGAACAGTCCTTTGAGGAATTCTTTGTGACAATCAATTCAAACGATTGGGGACTTTCTTTCACCAGGGAAATGAGTAAAGAAAAAATTCACTTTCTCGATTTAGAAATTGAAAAAGAGGGCTTTAATCTGAAGACTAAATGTTTTTTTAAAGAAACAGATCGCAATTCTTATGTGCCACGTACCAGTTGCCACCATCCAAATTGGCTTGGGAATATCCCAAAAAGCCAATTTCACCGTGTTAGGAGGAATTGTAGCCATAAAAGGGATTACTATAAACAGGCAAAAATATTGGGGGATAGATTTACTAGTAAAGGTTATTGCCCAATAATGATACAAAATGACATTGATCATGTGGGAGAAACTGAAAGGAGAATAATTCCAGATGTATCCCATAAAAAAACTAAAGACATGAGAAATAATACTAGTGAATTTGCATTAGTAACCCAGTTTGGACAAAATTATAAGGATGTTAAAAGGGTGTTAGAAAAACATTGGCACTTACTTAAAGGTGATGAGTTGATTGGACATTTAGTACCTGATAAACCAAAAGTAATTTTCCGCAGACCGCCAACAATAACCACAGAATTGGTAACAAGTTATATTGAACCATTGAAAGACACCGGGACATTTTTGAATAATAATCTAAAGGGTTTTTATAATTGCGGAAAATGTATGGCCTGTAGATTAAATGTAACATCAACATCAAGAAAAAATAAATGTTTTAAATCTAATGTAACTGAAAAAAGATATAAGATAAAACAATTTTATACATGTAACAGTGCAAATGTAGTGTATCTTTTGGAATGCAGTTGTGGAAAACAGTATGTGGGAAGGACCACCAGATCCTTTAAAATTAGATTGAGAGAACACTTATATAACATTAAAAAAGGTGTGATTACACATAGTGTTTCCTCTCATTTTAAGGAGTCCCACAATAGTGATCCGAGGGATTTAAAATTTTGTATAATAGATAGCCCCATTAAAACATTGAAAGGAGGAAATATGACTAGGAAATTGTCCCGCCTTGAATCTAAGTGGATTTTTAATTTGAAAACTATGGTTCCAAAGGGTTTGAACATAGAATTCGATGTGAATTGTTTTATAGGTAATCATTAGTAGTTTCTATATGTGCTTTATTTAAATTTCTTGCCTCTATTAATTGTCCCGTTTTTATAATTCATTCTTTAATTCTGCCTCCTTTAACATATTTTTATTATTTTCATTCCTCATTATTGTCATCCAAAAAGGTTGTTCCATGTCCCTGTATGCTTTTAATTTTAAGGTTATCCCATAAGGTATTATGCTGCTAATTTTTATCTAAAGAAATTGGTCTTAAACCTTTAATACCGATATGGAATTTTAAATGGATTTAGGTATGCATTAAAGCAGTTTTATAAAGTTTATATTATATTTTTAGCGTTAATTGTTTAATATATAGTGTATAATTTGTAATGAACAAGCTGCTTTTATTAGGATGATCATGTATTAAGCCTGCAAGGATCTCTTGTGTTCGAAGAGTCATCAAACAAATAATAATATATAAAAAAAAAAAAAAAGCTTCCCTTTAATTTAAAGATGATTGAATTGGCCAGTACATATAGGTCTCTGGCGCTTTGGACAAATAGAGTTAAACCATGGAGTACAAGGGGTTAATCCAGTTCGCTTATCCCTTGCCTGCATTTAAAAACCCGGACGCTCCCCAGTGCCCGCAGCTCATGATTAAGTTGTCTCTGACAACGAAACGCGTTGGGCGGGGCCAGCACTGAGAGGCGTCATCACGTATTGTCTGAGAGGAAGAGCAGCAAAAGCAACAAGCGTTCCCGTGTCCTACGGCCGAGGAGACGGTGAGAGATACGCAGCTGCATTAAGTCTCAGATTCAATTCATTTCAATTCATTTGAAGGTAGCGACCATAAGAACATAAGAGGTTTTTACAGCGCACTTTCTACTATTGCTTGTGTGGAGTTTTTGGAGTCATAAAGGCGTGTGTATTTTTAAATGCTGGTAAGCCTAATAAATGAGGGCAGGTGCTCTTAATTTTAAGGATATCATGCTATGTGCTTCTTTCTTTGTCCTTATGTAACCCGGTGATTTGAATGGAGGATTTATAAGGAGCCTGAATCACTTAAGGAGGATTTCAACTGATTTTGGTTCACAGCCATATATATTTTTCTGTATTCATGTGAAAGTAAAGGAAAGATCCTGATACTTTAAAGAGGATCTAAACCATACTGCAAGTTACATTCATTCATCTGGTACGTTATTTAGAAATTGGTGACGGGAACCTGCACGAATAAGTCTTATTTGATATTCACATTGAGGTGGATAAGTTCACCAAGCCTGTATTGGACTTTTGTTTGAATTCAATTTTAAAGCGTCCTGCGGAGTTTTGGGTGTTTTGACACCAATATATTAAAATATTTGGCAACTACGTGCAGACTGAGCCAACACAGTTTGTCTTACTCCAGCGTGGACATTTATATATAAATGGAATGGTTATTTTGGTGTGTTTAATTTAAGAGTGAAAGCGCGGTGTTTTTGGAGAATTGCCTCCATCTGTTGCAAAAATAAAATACTGATGGGAGTTTGCTATAAACCTCCAGATATATCCGAATCCACAGAAAATATGATGCTAAGGCAAATAGATATAGCCGCTAAACTAAATGAGGTAGTTATTATGGGGGACTTTAATTACCCAGATATAGACTGGGACGCTGAAACATGTGGTTCTCATAAAATAGTTTTGTTATCTAGAACAAAAGACGGCTACCTTTCCCAACAAGTACAAGCTCCAACAAGGGGGAAAGCCATATTGGACCTAGTACTAACCAATGTACCAGACAAAGTAATAAAGGTACAGGTTGGGGGACACCTTGGAAGCAGTGATCATAATATCATTAATTTCCACTTAGCAGTCACTAGGGGGCCTTATCAAGGAGCCACAAAACTGCGGAACGTCAAAAAGGCAAAGTGTGACCAACTTAAAGATGCCCTAAACTGCATTGACTGGGAAAATGTCCTTAAAAACAAAAGAAAAGCATGGACACTAAATGGGATACTTTCAAAGAACTCCTTATTTTTCATTGTGACAGATATATACCGTATATACTCGAGTATAAGCCGAGTTTTTCAGCCCACTTTTTGGGCTGAAAAAAGCCGCCTCGGCTTATACTCGAGTCAGTGCTCTCACACACACTGACACTTACTGGCTGTTGCGCGCAGGTTGGTGGGAGGCGTCCATTGTTTCTATTGGATGCCGACCACATGGGGCCCGCCCACCAACCGGCGCGCAACAACCAGGAAGTGCCTGCGCGTTTGTGAGAGCGGCGGCGGCGGCGGAGTAGGCGGCGGCGGAGGCAGAGGGAACGGAGGTGGCCAGCGCGCAACAACAGGTAAGGGGGGGGGGTCCTCGTGCTGCAGTCACGAGGACAGGGTGGCGGCTGCAGTGTCCATGTGTGCGTGTGACCATGCCCGCTTCAGCCCAGGTAATATTGGCAGCTGCTTCCCTCGCACTGCTCATTGGCAGCATCATGCCCGTCACAGGCTGCCATTCCAATATGACTGGGCATCGGGAGGAAGGCTGCCAGCGGCTGTGTGAGGGGGTGACACTATACTGGGGGGTCATTGCTGTGGCCATGACCACATTGTTTTATTTTACAATGGCAGGGGCATTGGCCATTGGGACAGGGCACAAACTGGGGCTAATGCCATGACTGGCAGTGTTTAATTCTGGAATGACAGGGGCATTCCCAATGGGAAAGGCACAGACTGGGGCTAATACCATGACTGTGGCTGGCAGTTTTGTAGAATAGCTGGGGCATTGCCCATTGGGACAGGCACAGGCTGGGGCTAATGCCTCTGGTTCAGTCGGCACGCTCAGGTCCGCTCCTGCCCCTTCGTCTAATAGCTCATCTAAGGCTAGTGGATCTGAGTGCGCTGGCGGCTGCATCCTCCGCTACCCTCCAACACCCTAGGCTTATACTCGAGTCAAAAACTGTTTGCATTTTTTTGTTGTAAAATTAGGTGCCTCGGCTTATATTCGGGTCGACCTATACTCGAGTATATACGGTACCTTACAGGAATAAAACTGTTAGACACACATGTAAACCGATGTGGCTAAACAAAAAGGTTAAGGGGGCAATAAACAACAAAAAAAATGCATTTAAACGTTTAAAGCAGGAAGGGACAGCAGAAGCGTTACAAAACTATAAAGAAGAAAATAAACAATGTAAACAACAGATAAGGGCAGCTAAGCTGGAGACAGAAAGACTGGTTGCGAAAGAGAGTAAAACTAACCCCAAATTATTCTTTAGGTACATAAACCGTAAAAGGTACAAACCTGAGGGTGTGGGCTCCCTGAAAAGAAAGGAGGGGACCCCTATAGAGGGAAATGAGGAGAAAGCAAATTTACTAAACAACTTCTTTGCTTCTATATTCACAAAAGAATGTGACATGCCGAGTGAAATGCAGGGGAATAACCGAAACCCTCCATTAAATGTCACTGGTCTAACCAAGGAAGAAGTCTAGAACCGTCTCAAGCAGATAAAAATCGATAAATCACCGGGACCAGATGACATACATCCTCGTGTTTTAAGGGAGTTATGTACAGTAATAGACAAGCCATTATTTCTAATATTTGTGGATTCCATAACTACAGGGTCTGTTTCGATGGATTGGCGCTTGGCAAATGTGGTGCCAATATTTAAAAAGGGATCTAGGGGGGAACCTGGGAACTACAGACCGGTAAGCTTAACATCTGTGGTGGGCAAGCTGTTTGAAGGTTTCTTAAGGGATACTATCCTGGAGCACCTTGGGGAAAATGATCTTATTACTCCATATCAGCATGGATTTATGAGGAATCGCTCCTGCCAGACATACCTAATCAGCTTTTGTGAGGAGGTAAGATTGAATCATTGTCATTGGATATCATATATCTTGACTTTTCTAAAGCATTTGATACTGTTCCACATAAAAGGCTGGTACAAAAGATGAGAATGCTTGGACTGGGGGAAAACGTGTGCAGAAATTGGCGGTGGTTATCAATGGTACACACTCAAATTTGGGTGTAATATGTGTAAACAAAATAAAAAAAAATCCTTTTCTTTTTAATTTGGAGCATTTTTTTTTTTAAATAAAAATAAAATTAAAATAAAAAATGTAACTTTTTAAAAAAAAAATCATATTTTGTGTAAAAGCCCCAATCCTCCTGATTACAACACAAAGAGCCCTTTATGAGATTTTCAAATAAAATACAACTACCATGTGCACTATCAGGGGTTACATTTTAAAATATGTGTATGGGGGGAGGAAAGACACACTTTTTTATTTTTAAGGGTTATACCCTTATTTTTTTATTTTTTATGGTGTGGGTATCCCCTATTAAGCAAAACCAGCCCAGGCACTAGCAATGGGGACTGGTCGACCAGGGTGCAGAGGCCGTGCATCCCAGTCCTTATGGGCTGCGAGCTCTTCTGCATCCCTCTGGGCTTTGGGGATGCCAGTAATGGGGCCAGGGCTAATGGCAAGTCACCCCCAGACTGACAGGTGACTTGCCAGCCTCTCCTGCCCTGTGAACTGGCATAGGATTATCAAGGGTCTCCCTTACCAGTTTACAAACACACACACAGAAAGTATTTTCATTTTTTTCTTCCCTTACCTAGTATCTATCGCTGATCTCAGTGTCAAGCGCCGAGAGCCAGAGGTGATCGTAATCTTCTGCCCCACGTCCAGCTTCCACCAATCACTACTGGCTTCTGACACTCACTCCCAGCAGGGTGGCCCTTTATGCCAGCTGAGTGAGATTACATAAAAGGCCCCACAACTAGAGTAAAAAGTCAGCTTTGAAGAAATTAGGTACCTGGCATTTTATGGTCAGCTACGTACTATGCATCTGGCACTGAAAGGGTTAAAGAGTTATTGGAGGACTCTGGAGAAATCGTGACAATTCCCTATAGTGATAGAAAAATAGGCACTCTGACATCCGGAGCATTACTGCAGGAGACATGAGGTTAAGATCTGTACAGAAATAAAAGAATGTCAAGCTCACCATGAACCACATTGCCCACATGAAAAACAATAATGACAAGCAAATCAAACCAAATACAGTACCAGCATGTAAGAGCATTTGTCTACGTAGCAAGTAGCTAGGCTGATGGGATCTGATCTGTTTGGATAAAGTTTCCAAGACAATTTGGGGGCAAGACTCTGAATTATATATGCCCTTATTCATCAAGCGATAGCGCCAGGTAGTGTCTGACGAGCGCCAGGTAGCGGCAGCTAACGGCGACTACCGACTCAAGTACGCCCGCAGCGGTCACAATGACGCATTTATCAAGCAAAATGAGGCTAGCGCCGGCGAGAGCGACGGCTAGCGCGGCATTCATCATGAAGCCGCCTGGACCGAACAGCGCCGCTGCAAATTCCCTCACAGCGCCAGGTATGAGCTGTCGCTCCCTGGCGATGTCCAATGCATTTCAATGGAGCAATCTATAATTATTCATAATTAATTGGTATTAATTTTTTTTTTTTTTTTTTAATGTCAAAAAATCGGAGAACACTTCTGCAATGTTAGGATTTATTTTTAAGTAAAAAAAAAATAAAAAAAAATATGTGCAGAATTGATCTAACAGGTCTGAGATTAATGTATTCATATTACAAAATGATTCTAAAAACATGTATAATGTTACATTCAAAAAATATGGTTGTTTAGGGGTTAAAAACTAGTTAATACACATCGCCGCCAGCGCTCTGGGGTTTAAACAAGGAATGGACAGCGACAGCACATTCGGAGCGTGATTTGTTGATGAATATGAAGCTAGCCGTTCGCTCTGGCCATTCGTTGTCAGGCGCTCACATACAACGCTGGACCTGTGAAACAGCGACCCCCCAGCCCGTATTCAACATTACCGCACACCGACTGAGTCGCTGTCATCAAGCTAATGCCGGCCAAGCACAGCGAATACTGGCTGGCGCTGAAAAAATCACGCTACAGTCGCTCATCTGTCGCTACCTGGCGCTATTAATAAATCGGCCTCCCCGTCTTTCTCTTCAAGTTACATGGAGGATTCAGCCATTTTCTTCCTAACAGGGGCGGAATTACAGGGGGTGTCAATGCACCGGGGCCCAGAAGGTTAGGGGGGCCCCGTCATTGTTGTTGATCCACCTTATTTATCAGATTGGAGCACACTTGCCATCATTTAGAAAAAGGAAGCACTGTTTGTCACTGCTGCTTTTAGTCTTTAGTGGTCTAGTTGCATTCAATTAGGTAAAAGACAGAACAAAGATTTACTTATGAGCTTTGACAGGGCCCCTTTTTAATGATCAGACTAGGGGCTCATTATATTTAGTTACACCACTGCTTCCTGTTTTTTTGGGTGGAAGGTTATCCTAAAATCCCACAAGAAAATGGTCAATAATGTTGTTCCATCCCTGGTTAGATTACCCCTTCTTAACAACAGTTTCTCCATTCTTTCTAATTTCCTTTCTAATGCCCTGAGAAGCAACCACCAGCCTAGAGTATTTTTCTTCAAGTTACGTGGAGGATTCTGCTCTTTTATTTTTTTAGTGGAATGCGATATTAACATCCTCCAGGAGAATGGACACAGGTTAGTTAATCCCTTGACAATAGTTTCTCTAGTTTTTTCCTGAGGAGATTGAAGTTCTGCAATGTTGTTCTGCCATGTAAGAAATATTAATGATGTCATTAAGAAAACAATATTTATCATATTAAAATCAACACAATATAATAAAATATAATACAATATTAATAGAGTGTTATTGTTTGGCATGGAGAGCTCCATACCAAGCTCTACAGGCCTTCCTGCACTGAGTGTTATTTTGCTATATATAAAAGTTATTTTGTAAGTCTAAATCACTCTCGGCCACTAGACCACTGCCATGGGTAAATACAATAGAAACTTTATTACGGTACTTAACATCATAATCAGGGAGAGAGTCTGTGGAAAATGTAAAAGCTTCAAGTGAAGGGTACTACACATTTAGAAGTGCGAAAAGGATGAACACTGGAAAAGAAATGTAAGAATAACACCTTTGTAGGGAAATCTGCCTGAAATTAATAAAATAGAAAGATGAGAGCAGTACAATAAAAAGGCCACTAGATGGGAGTGCAGAATCACAAATAGAATTTAGACCAAGGATTTGGATAGGATCTAGAAGCCCCCTTTAAGAAGGTCAGAGGAAGGTGATTTGGGAGGAATCGATGACTTGTGAGTTTCGGCATATCCTTGATATTGGTGGATAAGGATTGGAGGGAAAGAGATAGCAACATGGAAACAGAGGACATACAAGCAATGGCTTAGCCTTAGCCTCTGAGTGTTGTTATGGGAGGAGCAGAAGCTGGAAGTTAGAACTCAGATTGGGAGAACTAGACACAGTAGGATCCTGGGTAGCTGGTACCAGCCAGCAAAGGAAAGCTGTGGAGATGGTAGCTGGGACTAGAAGGACCTTTGGATCTGTGCACCCTAGTGCTGTATTGCTGTGGATGGAAGTTGTGCCCCCATGTTAATACACGGATACCCTGGATCCCAAGCAACCCGCTCCTTTATCCCAGTACCTCCAATCCTGGTGTGCAGGTGTATCAGAAGAAAATTCTTGGCACATTTATCACGCTATGAGAGCACATTTCACCTCAATGAGGGGGTTAGTCTTAGCATAGTCTATGTTTTGGACCAGATAAGAAAACTAAAAGTTGCATCATGACACGCTGTACTTGTGTAGTCTATGTTACATGTGATGGTCAAGATAAGATTGTTGCAAGGTCAGCACGCAATGTGTAATTACCCTGATAGAGGGTCTACAACAGGAACTTGTCATAAGAGAAAGAATAGCTTCTGCTGTAATTCTGATGATGTAGATATACTGTTTACAATTATGTGCAGTGTCAACATTGATCTGGAGGCCTAAAAAATACTATAATACTATATTATACTATAATATTAATACTGAACATCAATGTTTCCCAACCTTTTCCTCAAGCACCACCAACAGACCATGTATTGTTGATCTCCACACAGGGCCGAATTAGGTGTGGTGGAGGCCTCTGGGCACAAAATCTGGTGGAGGCTCCAGATACAGTATTTTTTTCCTTTATAACAATAGTCTAGCCAAGTAACTGATTGTTGGTTGTCTGTCACCCACCTACTCACTGGAACGTCAGATCGAGTCCCTTGTGCCACCCTTGTGCGGGTGCATGCTGCTTGGGAACTCCTGCTTTGCCATTCTGGGCGGGGGGCAGTGTAGTCACCCAGCTGGTCCAGCAGAAAACAGTTCCCTGCATTGAGCTGCCAGCGGCTGTGCTTGGTGGCTTATGTGCCTTGAATGGCCACAGATTGACAGCTCTGCATGCACCCATCACTGTATCGGCTGGCGGCGGCTTTGCTGCTCTATACTCCTGCCATGTGGTGGCTTTAGCTGCCGGTTTGCAAAAAAAAGTAAAGGCTTGCCGTGCATGGGGACCCACACTGCCTTCAATAGCTTTGTTCCTGGCCCTGTGGCCCGTCAGACCAAAGACTGAAAAGCCTCCTGGACCAGACCATAAGCCAAAGGTTGGTGGAGACGCCCTCTGCAGGGCAAGTGGTGGAAGCCCCGGAATGCGCACCCCTTGCGCCCCCCCCTTATGATCCGGCCCTGTCTCCACATACTCTATAGACCAGTTTGAGCACTAATTACTCCACCTGTGCAACTGTGTGGAGATCTGCAAAACCCAGACTTTTGGGGAACACTGCTCTACATGAATACATATTATAGGAGCCTATGTGATGTTGATGTTATGTTTGGAGACTGTTGTAAAATCTGGTAATGCCCCTGAAAGCCGGGTTCATGTAGAAACACAGAAGTTTTGCACAGAATATGAGGCTGGGTTGCCTAAAGGTGTCATTGGGAGGACTAGACACAAGAGAAGCGCGACAGTTGACTCAAGGCTCATCAACAGGAAATAGCCTTTTCTTTATCATTAAATTCCCTCAGGTGGGATCAGACTTGTGATGCAGGGGAACCCCAGGCCATGCACACTGTGAGACGTCAAGTCCAGGCAATTCAAGAAGCAGCCAGTATAAGAATCACAGGGTGCAAAGAATAGTCCCACGGGGGTTGTGTAGTAAACCAGTTTTTCAGAGGGGTTGTCAGAGTCTTCCAAAGCCAGATTGAGAGCCAAGTCAGGTAATCAGTCGGAAACAGGTGAAATTCCAGGACGAAAGTATAGAAGAAGCTCAAGTCAAAAGTTGTATCACCCCAAGAGCTCTGCTGGAAAATTGTCTAAGCCGAGGAATTTCCTTTTATGATGGGTAGAAATGTGTGTGCAAGCATGCACAAATCCTTATGTGCCTGTACGCATAGGAACACTTAAAGTGGACCAACACCCAGGATTTTGACTATCCTGGGTTTTGGTCCACTTCAGGGGGGCACCCAGATTAGGGGTGCCCCGCTGTGTAAAACCCCCCAGAAACCCCCCCTCAAAACTCACCTCACCACGCTCCCACGTAGCCACGGACAAGCGGGTGACAGCTGCGGACAAGACAGCGCGTCCGCCGCCGCTTCCCGCGCGCCCCTTTGACAGTGCGCGCGCACGCCTGGAGGGGCGCGCGGGAGGCGGATCAGGTCAGTTTTTTGGGGCTTTTGGGGGGGGTCCCTCACCGCGGGACATCCCGATCTCGGATGTCCCGTGGTGAGGGAGGTGATCGGCCCGGGAATCTTATAGATTCCCGGGCCGATCACCCCTGGGTGTTGGTCCACTTTAAAGATTGGCATCATGCTGTCACGGTGTTCCTTGTACACCCTAATGGTAGCACTGAGCTGGCCTTTACCATTTTTGCTGTTTTTAGCATCCACCGGCGGGCATCCTGCCTGGACAAGGCCCAATTAGTGCTTTCACACCATCAACTAGGCACAGCAGGATCTTGTATTTCCAATAGAATAAGGTCAAAGCACACCCTAATTACCAGTTTTACTAGACAAACATGTGGGACTGGGTTCAGTCCTCACTGAGTGTGTCTAATCCCACACATAACCAAAGACCATGAACTGATATTGTAAGGACGAACTCCAATAAAAATCTGATGTATGCAAAAAAAGTTGTGATGTTTAATATAAACTGATGCCCATTACAAATCAAAAGACAATACATTACATAATTGTCACAGCTAGGTGATTCCACTGTCTACAGACTTACCCCGAGGGACCTGATGACAGAAATCAAGGCATGTTAGATCATACAGTTAGATCATACAGACAGCATGTGTCTCTAATATCATTGACGATAAACTTGCCAAATTTCTTATTACCAACTTCCCTTTGGTACTCCTATTTTACTGTCTACCTAAAATTCACGAAATACTTAACAATCCCCCAGGTTGACCTATTGTAGCTTAGTGTATTAGTGTTTCAGGCACCAGCTATATTCATTGATCAAGTATTACAGCCACTGGTCACATCTGCACCATAGTTTTTAAAAGACACCACCGACTTGACCAGTGACTGTATACTTGTTACAATGGACGTCTCTAGCTTGTACACCCTGATACCCCATTCTGAAAGTATTAAGTTATTAAAGTTATTAAACAGACATTGACCAATACTTTGACGATAACTGGCAATATCCATCCAGACATGCAACAGTTTTCGGTACAACTTCTTGAGATTCTTCTGAAAAAGAATTTCTTCTCCTTTGATGGGAAATTTTATTTTCAGGTACAAGGGACAGTCATGGGGTCGAATATGGCACCCAGTTATGCCAATCGATTCATGACAGACTTTGAGTCTAACCCTGTTTATCAGACAGATGCATACACCTCTAACATCCCGGCTACGTTATATAGATGATGTCTTTCTACTTTGGAAAGGGGACGTAGACTCTCTATTAACTTTCCATAATTACCTAAACCAGCGTGCACCCACAAACTCATCTGCATCAAGTTCAGCTCTGATTAGATCCATTTTTTAGATGTACTCATTTCATTGAAGGAAGGCTATTTATTGACCGATCTCTATAAGAAACCCAAAGATCGAAACACCTTACTACATGCTAACACTAATCACTCTTCTTCCTTAATCAAGGCTCTTCCCTAAAGCCAAATGGTCCGCAAACTGAAATGGGCAAACCTTATCCTATACACAGTTTTGCAAACTGTTCAAGCAAAAATGCTATCTATCTACTTAAATGTCCATGTGGCAAAGGATATATAGGCAAACCTGACAAGAGGTTCAGCTAAGAATTAGTGAACATAGATCTGACATTAGAAACAGGAGTTTAGAATCACCATTGGCTAGACACTTTTTGGAGGAAAGCCACCATATCTCAGATATACAGTAACTGAAGTGGTCAAAAGCCCTCCGGGGAGGCAATCTGGATAGGAAACTCTTAAAACAGGAACTCTATTGGATATTTACACTACAGAAAAAAGTCAGGCGGGACTTAATAAAGACAAGGTTGTTAACCCTTCCTTTAGGGACCCTGTTTCTTCTTCCCTCTGCCATTTTTTAGCCCATAGATCCAATTTTGGATTGAAAGGGCTGTAATACATATGAAATACCGGTATCATTTGCAATGTCCCAGTACAGCATTTGTAATACTGTTCTATATGTGTCCCCTCGACATTCGGCTGTCCCTGAGACTTTGGGGTTTGTTATATTGCCTAGCTAATATGGTATAATATATTTGTGTTCATACAGTATATATATATATATATATATATATATATATATATATATATATATATATATATACTCTGTTCCTATATAATAACCTTTTATATCCTGTTTTCATGTAATAACATGTTTCATATGCGAATTTATGTAATTTGCACTCAAAGAGTTAATATATTCACATTGTGCAGTTCCTTGTGCAGAAACTTCATAACTCCCTAGTGCTGTAACTAACTTGCTAGGAAAGGATCATGTGACAAGTGGTGAGCCTATCAGGACTGCTGAGCCTCTAAGCCTGGCCTCGCTTCCATTTTTCTTGTCAGGATATATGTGATCTCTGTGCTTGTGCTGCTGGCTTGTCTCACGTGGCTAGTGTGGAGAAAGAGGCCAGACTAATGCTTACCAAGTCTGCTGATAAATCTACAGCATCATCTTTCATATTCCAGGTCACAGAGCCTGTCTTCAATTCAGCCCTAATCTCCAAGGTCGCAGAACCCATCTTCAATCTTGCAAGTAAGCTATTTAGCCTAAATGGCACTATAAGTCTCAGCAAGTCCTCTAGTCTCCCACACCACAGGATCGCTCCTGAGCTCCCGATCTGTACTGTCACTGTACCATCTAGACTGCCAGTAAAAGTTCAGTTGATCCTAACCTGGCCTCTGCCTGTTATTGCTACCCAACACCTAGCAAGGGATCTCCTGGGACCCCCGGTTGATAGGGTAACCGGTGCCACCAAACCCTCCTGGCGTCACGACACAGGGCCCTCATACCATCTGGGCCTACGGACTTTAACATCTGTCCAGAACCTAGGCTTCGGCCTGCCACCCCAAAAGCCGGTGACCCACAGCTGCCTCTCAGCTTCCCTAGCCTGGTCACCACACATTTTTATTGGTTATCTTTATAAAATCTGTTATCCTTCTGTAGCAGTTATTTTCATCTAGAAGAAGAATATCTCAAAATCCCGCCGGAACCCTCTCTTTACGTAAATATCTCCTCTCTTTTTTTTCCCCATTAAGAAATGTTTCCTCTTTGGAAAACCTAGCACATATAGGGGTTTGTGCTTTGGATTATCAGTGCCTTGTATTCAATATGTTTTTAACACTCACTTATTTTGTCACTATTTAAATTGTTCACTGTTTAATTTTTTGCAGAAGGCTATATATTTCCGAGTGTGGGCTCCAGTGAGTTTGTGGGTTTGACACTATTACTTTCTGGTTTATTTACATCCGAGGATGCTATTACTATCACTTCCGCTATTGCTGCCTAGACTTTAGCATCGACTGCCATGTTTTTGGTTATGTACAAACGCTATTCAATTTACAATTCCGTTCTGTCACTTTCTATGTAATCCGACATTTTGTGCCACGGTGCGCAGAGGGACATCCACAATCGGGGTGCGTGTTTTTTGTGATAAATGGGTGTTGTTCCAGTTTAAAAATGACTATGGGCAGTCTATGTTACCTACGTCTTGTTGCAGTGCAGTTAAAGTTGGCCAGAACCTAGAATTTTTACTATCCTGGTTTTTGATCCTTTCCCCCGGGGCACCCCGATCGGGGGTGCACCCCTGCGTTAAACTCCCCACATCCCCAACTCACCTCTTCCCTGTCCCACGGCGCATGTGCGGCCGCTCGTCCAATCAGCATGCTCGGAGCCACTGACTTCCCTTCGTCTAAGAAGAGTCCAAAAGGGCACTGATGGCCGCATCCCCAGCTACCCTCTAATAGCGTGCCTGCGCTGGCCATTCACATATGCCTAGAGGGAATGCAGGGATGTGGCTGTGACTCGCGCATGCACCGTTGGACCGGGAAACAAGGTAAGTGTACGGAGTGACCTGGGAGGTTTCACACAGCGGGGCATCCAAATTTTGGATGCCCCAGGGAGAGGGAATCGATCGGGTGGTGGGTTTTGGTCCACTTTAAAAGGCCCTGATACTCACCGCCTCCGCTACTGGCCCCCACTAGGTACTCTGTCATTGCAGCTGTCTTCTTTTGGCCGCCGGATGCTTTTGACAACTGCTTCACTTGGTCCTGTCACTGCCTCCTTGATCCTCAGCCTCTGACAGCATTGGGGATGTCACTGCAGTGATGCCGGCAATGTAGGCAGAGCACAGTACACAAAATGCTGCACTAGTAAATATCCCCCGCAATGCGGCAGTGGAGCAACTGGAAAAAGTCTGTGAGGTGGAGAGAGACCTATTGGGTCTACCTGTGCCTGGGCTATTACTATCTTCTGCTACCCCTAGGACTGACCTGTACCTATCGAAAGGATCTGGAAATTAACAGGCTGGTTAACTGGAGATGGTGGCACTTATCTGTGTGGTGCGCTCTTCTGCACACATGCCGATATTGCACCAGGGGTGGGCCCCAGTGTCCTGCAGAGAAGAAGTTGTTGCCATTACCCTTAGCAACTATCTAGCATGTTGCTGTCATATACCATGTGGTAAGAGCCAAACTAGTTACTATTGAAACACCCCCAGCTTGGGTGCTCTGCCTGTTGGTAGATGCTCACACCAGACCACCACAGCAGCAAGAAGGTGGGGCCTGCAATGTCATGGCTGAACCTTCCCTCCTTCCTTCTCAGACAGTGCAGTTTAGCCAGCAGGGCGGCAGCATGATATCACCAGGTGGGTGCACTCACTCCACCAAGCAATAACTTTATTCAACACTCATGCCATGCCCCCAGTTAAAGGAATTGGCCAGCCATGGCCAATATGTGCTTCGCAGCATGCCCACTTCTTTCATAGCACTAGCCATGGGGGTTGCACTAGCCCTATACTAGCCCCAGTCTTATTTTGGTTGCAGACATAGGTGCCCATGACCAGAGCATCATTTTGCCCCCTGTGTAAGTCACTGGTCAGACCTCATATAGAGTACGGTGTACAGTTCTGGGCACCTGTGCTTAAGAAGGACATATCAGAACTGGAGTGCGTTCAAAGGACGACAACAAAGTTAAGGAGCGCAGGGACTAGAGTACCCTGAAAGATTGTCAAAGTTAGGTTTATTTAGTTTAGAAAAAAGACACCTGAGAGGTGATCTAATAACTATGTATAAATATATCCAGGGCAATACAAAGATCTGTCCCACAATCTATAGCCCGTAATGTAACCATAACCCGAGGGCATTCACTAAGGTTAGAGGAAAGAAACTTTCTCCACCAACATATGAGGGGATTCTTCTCTGTCAGAGCAGTGACACTATGGAATTCGCTGCCAGAGGAGGTAGTAATGAGGGATACAGTAAAAACATTCAAAAGTGGCCTTCCTGGCATGTAATAACACTACCAGCTATGGATACTAGACCACTGGAAGGAGATCTATAGTGGCCGGGGTGCCCTCCTTACATATAATAACATTACCAGCTATGGCTACTAGACCACTGGAAGGAGATCTATAGTGGCCGGGGTGCCCTCCTTACATATAATAACATTACCAGCTATGGCTACTAGACCACTGGAAGGAGATCTATAGTGGCCTGGGTGCCCTCCTTGCATGTTATAACATTACCAGCTATGGCTACTAGACCACTGCAAGAAGATCTATAGTGGCCTGGATGCCCTCCTTGCATGTAATAACATTACCAGCTATGGCTACTAGACCACTGCAAGGAGATCTATAGTGGCTGGATGCCTTCCTGGCATGTAATAACATTACCAGCTATGGCTACTAGACCACTGGAAGGAGATCTATAGTGGCCGGGATGCCCTCCTTGCATGTAATAACATTACAAGCTATGGCAACTAGATCACTGGAAGGAGATCTATAGTGGCCTGGGTGCCCTCCTTGCATGTAATAACATTACCAGCTATGGCTACTAGACCACTGGAAGGAGATCTATAGTGGCCGGGATGCCCTCCTTGCATGTAATAACATTACCAGCTATGGCTACTAGACCACTGGAAGGAGATCTATAGTGGCCGGGATGCCCTCCTTGCATGTAATAACATTACCAGCTATGGCTACTAGACCACTGGAAGGAAATCTATAATGACTGGGATGCCTTCCTTGCATGTAATAACATTACCAGCTATGGCTACTAGACCACTGGAAGGAGATCTATAGTGGCCAGGGTGCCCTCCTTACATGTAATAACATTTCCAGCTATGGCTACTAGACCACTGGAAGGAGATCTATAGTGGCCGGGATGCCCTCCTTGCATGTAATAACATTTCCAGCTATGGCTACTAGACCGCTGGGAGGAGATCTATAGTGGCCGGGATGCCTTCATGGCATGTAATAACATTTCCATCTATGGCTACTAAACCACTGGAAGGAGATCTATAGTGGCCGGGATGCCCTCCTTGCATGTAATTACATTTCCAGCTATGGCTACTAGACCACTGGAAGGAGATCTATAGTGGCCGGGATGCCCTCCTTGCATGTAATAACATTTCCAGCTATGGCTACTAGACCACTGGAAGGAGATCTATAGTGGCCGGGATGCCCTCCTTGCATGTAATAACATTACCAGCTATGGTTACTAGACCACTGGAAGGAGATCTATAGTGGCCGGGATGCCATCCTTGCATGTAATAACATTACCAGCTATGGCTACTAGACCACTGCAAGGAGATCTATAGTGGCATGGATGCCCTCATTGTATGTAATAACATTACCAGCTATGGCAACTAGACCACTGGAAAGAGATCTATAGTGGCCTGGATGCCCTCCTTGCATGTAATAACATTACCAGCTATGGCTACTAGACCACTGGAAGGAGATCTATAGTGGCCGGGATGCCCTCCTTGCATGTAATAACATTTCCAGCTATGGCTACTAGACCGCTGGAAGGAGATCTATAGTGGCCGGGATGCCTTCATGGCATGTAATAACATTTCCAGCTATGGCTACTAAACCACTGGAAGGAGATCTATAGTGGCCGGGATGCCCTCCTTGCATGTAATTACATTTCCAGCTATGGCTACTAGACCACTGGAAGGAGATCTATAGTGGCCGGGATGCCCTCCTTGCATGTAATAACATTACCAGCTATGGCTACTAGACCACTGGAAGGAGATCTATAGTAGCCGGGATGCCCTCCTTGCATGTAATAACATTACCAGCTATGGCTACTAGACCGCTGGAAGGAGATCTATAGTGGCCGGGATGCCTTCATGGCATGTAATAACATTTCCAGCTATGGCTACTAGACCAATGGAAGCAGATCCATAGTGGCCGGGATGCCCTCCTTGCATGTAATAACATTTCCAGCTATGGCTACTAGACCACTGGAAGGAGATCTATAGTGGCCGGGATGCCCTCCTTGCATGTAATAACATTACCAGCTATGGCTACTAGACCACTGGAAGCAGATCTATAGTGGCCGGGATGCCCTCCTTGCATGTAATAACATTACCAGCTATGGCTACTAGACCACTGGAAAGAGATCTATAGTGGCCTGGATGCCTTCCTGGCATGTAATAACATTACCAGCTATGGCTACTAGACCACTGGAAGGAGATCTATAGTGGCCAGGATGCCCTCCCTGCATGTAATAACATTTCCAGCTATGGATACTAGACCACTAGAAGGAGATAAACCACTGGAAGGAGATCTATAGTGGCCGGGATGCCCTCCTTGCATGTAATAACATTACCAGCTATGGCTACTAGACCACTGGAAGCAGATCTATAGTGGCCGGGATGCCCTCCTTGCATGTAATAACATTACCAGCTATGGATACTAGACCACTGGAAGGAGATCTATAGTGGCCGGGATGCCTTCCTGGCATGTAATAACATTTCCAGCTATGGATACTAGACCACTAGAAGGAGATAAACCACTGGAAGGAGATCTATAGTGGCCGGGATGCCCTCCTTGCATGTAATAACATTACCAGCTATGGATACTAGACCACTGGAAGGAGATCTATAGTGGCCAGGATGCCCTCCCTGCATGTAATAACATTTCCAGCTATGGCTACTAGACCACTAGAAGGAGATAAACAGGCTGAACTGGATGGACTAAAGTCTTTATTCAGCTGTACATACATATGTTACTATGTTACTTGGGGGGGTAAAATCAATCAGATAACAAGACCTACAGACAGACCTACTGTACAATGAACTTTTAAGGACTAGAAAACAAGAGCCATACCAGAGGATCTAAGGTCCAGCTGCATGACAGGTGCAGGAGAGCCACAAGCATTCCAGAAGGCCTAGGGCCCAGTAGCAGAACTGGGTCCGGAAGTGCTGCAGAGAGCACAGTGCAAATACAGGAACTGTAACACAATAATTCAGCCAAGAGGTAGGTTACACAGCAGCTAATTTGCCCCCTGACTGGTATTTCACCGGCAGAGTTGGTATTTTCACTGGCCTGCTGGTACAAGTATTTTCATTGCCAGTATTTTTCTTATCATTGGGGCTGCAGTGAAAATACCTGGTGAAATATCCACCAAATACTTGGTGAAAAATACCCGGTCTGCTGGTGAAATATCGGGCCCCTGAGCAGCAGTGTTCCGTCAGATAAGGTCAGATCTCCAGGCAGCGGCAGGCATGTGCATGCGTTTACACCTTTGTCACAATGGCCAACTAACCCCTCCACCCAGGGCCGGCTGCAGGTCTATGTGGGCCCTTGGGCGGCATGGTGTTACTGGGCCCCTTTGTGGTGAAGAGTAGCGTCACATCACCAAGGGATGTCCCAAATCTGGATCCCTCCTAAGGATCATGCTGTTTGGAACCAAACTCTTTGTTTATTACTTTCCTCAAACTGGCAAATGCATTGTGGGATCGCCGGTTTGAGTTAATGGCCAAACTAAGGGGGTTCTTTCACAAACAGGGGCATCCCAAATTGACATGCCTCTGTAATGCGGACCAAAACTCAGGGGTGGAATTGCTTGCATAGTAGGTATGCATGACTAAGGAGTGAAGACTCTGAAACGCATAGCGTGATTTATTGCATTGAAACTTGCCACCTGTAAGGCTCTTTTTAAATATCGAATGGAATAAAGTACAAGTTTTAACTGGATGCTGGCTTTATCTCATACATTGCATAGTGGGTATGCCAGAGATTTTAGGGGGTTTCACACAGTAGAGTATCACAGATTGGGATGCTCCAGGAATAGGAAATCAGCTGGGGTGGGAAACTTAAAAGTAGAACAAAACCCAACACTTCCTCCCCTGGAATCTAAATCGAGATGCCCCATTGTGTGGAACCCCGCCTTTCGAGGAGATGTGGGCACCAGTTGTGGCGGTGCCTTCCCAGTCCACGGCCGGTCAAGCACCACTGCACACCCCAGACGCCAGCCCTGCCTCCACCCCTGCCACTACCTATACCTAACACCTCCACCGCTGTCCTGTCCCTCCACTCCAGCCCATGACTTGCACCCCAACAACTGGCACACATTCCTCACTTATCCCCCTTCTTTAACCCCTTATCCCCCTTACCCTCACCATTTATGCCCAGCCATTGACCCACACCTCAACCTAACCCCCCACCCAGCCACTTCAATGTTGTGATCCAGCCCCCATTAACTGTGTGTAAGCCAGGCCCCCTACAAGACCATGCCCCGTGTACCCATGAAATGCTGGTAGGTATTTTTTATTTAGGAAAGGTGGCAACCCTTACAGAAGCTGATCAAGGGAAGACAGAGGAAGGGGTTACAGACACCTGTAAGAAGACAGGGAACACCAGACATAGAACACATTCAGAAGAAGGGATTACAGACACCTGTAAGAGGACAGGGAACACCAGACATAGAACACATGCAGAGGAAGGGATTACAGACACCTGTAAGAGGACAGGGAACATCAGACATAGAACACATGCAGAGGAAGGGATTACAGACACCTGTAAGAGGACAGGGAACACCAGACATAGAACACATGCAGAGGAAGGGATTACAGACACCTGTAAGAGGACAGGGAACACCAGATATATAACACATGCAGAAGAAGGGATTACAGACACCTGTAACATGCCCTGTTTGTAAGTAGCATGTAAGGTACTTTTGGCTCATCGTTATTAGCATGATGTTACTTGTTGACATTTTTTATTTATTTTTGGTTATTCTATTTATGTCTCTGCTAGTTATGGGGCCTGCCACTACATATGTGGCAAAGGGGCCCATTTGTCATGTGTATTTTGTATTAGGGTGTGTGCTTATTTTGTTGTTTTTATTTTTCCAGGTGTTTCTGGCTATCCATTGCTCCCATGGTTACTTACCCCCATCCTCCACCCATCTTCGCAGGCCCAGGAGCGGTATAATACTGCACATAGGAGGACTTGGTCAGTGGTGGAACGTGCCTTTGGCTTATGGAAGATGCGCTTCCGTTGTCTGGACCAGGCTGGGGGTGCCTTGCAGTATGAGCCCGCCAAGGTCCTCAAAATAATTGTGGCATGTGGGGTCCTGCACAACCTCGCCATCCGGAGCTGGGTTCAAAGATACAGTGACCTTGCTGCGGAAGCTTGATTGAGTTCCGAAGATGTTACACCTCCCTATTCTGGAATACCAAGTGGGTCGGCACAGGCGATCCGCTCCCAGCTTGTGGACAATGTATTTTGTTAATTTTAATGCATTTGGGCCAATGTGTGGCTTTTTTATTTTGTGAGATAAAAAACAAAAAATTATGTGACAAACATTGTTGAATAATTTGTTGCCTGTTAATGTGGGGTGGTGGAAGAGCATGTGTTTTGGGTTACGGTAGTCTTGTGTCCTGCTCCCCAAAATCAATACATAAACACATGCCTTCAGTGGTAGGTCGAGTAGGAGGTGGAAGTGGATGGATGGGGTTGCTGTATGTTTGCGGCAATATGAGCAAGGCTCTGATTCATTAACTGCCATTGGTGGACCATTTCAGCCATATGCTTTGTTGTCTTGTTTCTGCAAGCAGGCCGGACACATTTTGATTCAAAACCTCTAGTTGGTGTGACATAGAGATGATTTGTGAACACACTGTTTCATTAAAACTCTGTGTGTTAGCTGTGAACTCCGCTTTCTCCTGGTGCCATGCTTCCTCCATTAGCTGCAGATGCCTCCTCTGGCTGATATGGCGACGTGCCTGGGTTCCACCACTGGCACGGGTGGGTGCGTCTGGTACTGATGTAGTGGCTGCAGGTTGCTGCCTGGTCGCTAAATCTTTTGTGCGTCCACTGTCCACGGCAGCAGAGGTTTGTGCCCCTGAGGTCTGGGTAGTGGCCAGCAGGGGCTGCACTTGCTGGGGCTGGTGTGTTGGCTGTTGTCCCACTGGGTCTGGTGGCCTTGGCTGCAGCAGACTTGTGTCCTCCTCCTCCAAATCCCGAATAACTTCTATACTGGGTGGGATGGTTCGGGTCTGCCAAGAAAGGTAGCAGGTAGTGAGGCCACTATTTTCACTTAAATGTAGGCAAGTGTAATTTCATTTGGGAACGCAGTGGTCCATTGACTTACCTCATCCGTACACTCAGGTTGGTTGTTGTTGACACAAGGCTGTTGTGGCATGTTCCTCCGGCCCAATGCAGGGGTAGCTTGTCCTTGTGGCGTGGCATCTGTTGGTTCTGGGACAAGATAATGTACTTTTTGGGTTTCAGGAAAGACAAGTGTGTTGTAAGGAGTATACAACAGTTTGGGTCCACATTAAAAAGTCTCAATGTCTAAAAAAACTCACCTCTGGACGTGACATTCCTGTCTGTGTCTTGTCCCCCTGGCAGGCCATGAAGGGTTGCCGGGTGAATATAGGTCAACACATGCTCTTCCGCTGGTGTTAGGATGATTTTAGTTGGGATCCCACCCCCTGTCTGCATGCTGGGGAAGATTAAAGCACACCTAATAAGTGTTACATCCTGTTACAAAGCAGGATATCCATTCAGTTACACTCTAAAAGGACTTTACCTCTGCTGGCGGCGCATGTCCATTTTTTTTTTCCCATAATATTTGAGATCACCAAATTTGCGTTTAATTTGCTCAACATCCCTCCTCACAGAACCAACACTATTCACTTGGCGGCAAATCTTATTCCAAATCTCCTGCTTGGCCTGCTTTGGAGTTGACTTTGAATAACGCCCAAATAGGGCATCATAGTGCTCACAAACACCAGTGGCTACAGCCATGCTTTGGACATCACAGAAACGGGCTGTAAGTGAGCCACGGCGCAGCGGCACCCACATGGGTGTGTGGTGTCCCCGGCAACAGATGATATTGATGACTGGCTGTCTCCTCCTCCTTGGTGGTGTGGCTGGATTTACCCACATGCTTTGTGGGTGGAGGAGGTGGAGGCGGCAGGGTTGGAAGAGATTTGTGGCCCTTGTGAGGCCTGGCTGATTTAGCAGATGGGGGAGACTGTGCCAAGGGCTCCTTGCTCCTGCGTTTTTTCCGAGAAGCCTGTGTGGCTGGCTTCTCCACCCTTTGACTATGGCCATGTCCCTCCCGGCTCTTGTGCCTGCTCTTGTGTGGGTGTTCGTGATGTCTATCTGTGCGACTAGTATGTGCCTCTGGGCTTTTGGGGGTCTTACGGCTCCCTTTTGGTCTGGGCATAGTGATATGGTAACCAACACAGAGCTGAGTGCATTGACCTTTAAATAGTTTTCCTGTGTGGGCGCGTTCTGCAGCGTGTGTGGCTGTGTGTGCACGTGCACGCACGCCACCGCGGGGGAACGTCATAACCACACCCGGAAGATCCTGAAAGATGTCGCCAGCCATCTACACCGAGGAGCAGGACAAAATTATAATGGATGTGAGTAGGCGAGCGTGCGTTTATGTGCGCGCACAAGCCCTAAACAAATAAAAGCTATGGCAGGGCAAGATTAGTGAGGACAAACTGACTTGTTAAACTAAACTACTAGACCAGCTTAGTTTTAACCATGTGCGCAGCAGCACACTAGCCTAGAGGCAGATAGGCTAAGTAGGCCCATGTGAGTAGGAATGAGTCACCAAAACTGGCTTTAGATGAGCATGAGACTGTGTCATCTATTGGTGTCACTAATGCTCTGCCATTGTGTTTTTTTATACAGATGATGCTGAGGAACCGTTATGATTTCCTGCCGTGCGATTTCGAGAAGAGGACTTTGGCACTGGCGGTGGTGGACGCGATTGTCAGGAGTTCGGGAACCACCTATACCTTCACCCAGATCACCCAACACTGGTCTGACTTGAAGAGGAGGCATAGGCCCCGGGTGAGGCGGTACTTTTCCAAGCACTTTCCAGGTAAGTGTTGCTACTTGACATGCTATAATCACACTGCCCTTGCCTGGGCCTGTGTTTATGATTGTAGCGCATGAATGGAATATGCGGTTCCGCCCCACCCGGACAAGAGCCTGCAGCCCAGTGCTGGGAGGTACTGGTGAAGGTGTAGGTGGTGCCCCGCCAGTGCCAACACCCACCCCCTCCTCTGCCAGTGACTTTGACAAACCATTGGACCTGAGAATACGGGGGGGGGGGGGGAAATCGCATGGCAGGGAGTCAATCCAGCCACAGCAGCAACCTGACTCGGGTAAGACTCTCAAACCTACATATGTCCGGATACATGCAATAAAGACATATACTAATGTGCACTATTGTTATTTTTAGATGATGACGTCGCAGGACCATCACAAAGGAGAGTGGAGGAAGCAGCCCAACCTCAAGAGGTGCCTGGTGAAGGTGAGTGATTGGATGCATAGAAGCCTAACCTAATCTGACATTCAGGAGGCACAAACAGTCAATAATATCCTTGTGTTTTGGATCCAACAGCTTCACAGCAGGACGAGATGGTGGACCCAGGGAGGAGGCTGCGCCCCAGACGCCCTGTTGGCACCAAGCCTTGTAAGTTTTTAAAAGATATCATACATGTAGTTTAAACTCCGTCCCAAAACACCAAAAACATGGTCCAAGACACATTAATGTAATAAGTTAGGGAAAAATTCACCCTAAAAATGGACCGACCAAAAACCCCTAGATAAGCAAAATACTTACAAGGCAAAACTGATAATGTTTTTCATTCACAGATCAAAGAAAAGGGCACCAATGAAGCCCAAGAAGAGCCTCCTTCCTCCTGTTGTTTTAAATTTTTAAAAAATTCAAAATTTTATACAATTTAAAAAAAAAAAATAAAATTTCTATATAAAAATTTAAGTAAACCAAAAAAAACAAAATGTGTGGTGTGTTCTCTTTCCTGGCACTGTACGTTCTCACAACATAACCATACAGTTACATGTCCCAAAAGGTAAGTACATGGGACAAGGAATAGGAGGAAGAAGAAGGAGAAGAAGAAAAAGAAGAAGGAGAAGAGATTAAGGTAAGCATTAAAGACAGGGAAGAAGAAAAGGAAGAAGAAAAAGAAGAAGGAGAACAGATTCAGGTAAGCATTAAAGACAGGGAAGAAGACGAAAAAGAAGAAAAAGAAGATGGAGAACAGATTCAGGTAAGCATTAAACACAGGGAAGAAGAAGAAAAAGGAGAACAGATTAAGGTAAGCATTAAACACAGGGAGGAGGAGGAAGAAGAAGAAGAAGAAGATTATTTTAAGGTAAGTTTTGGTGTGGGTAAAAGTGTCAGTTTGATGTATGGTGAAAGCTTGAGGGAGGACTAGGGATGTGCGCTTGCGTGGACCCAAATTGACAACAGGAAAACCATGGAAATGTAAGTATACACGGAAAAACAGTCAGAATCGGGGTGAAAACGGAAACAGATGGCACGAAGCTACGTTTGGAAAAAGGACCAAAAAACGGATCGTCCGTGTGAATGGCAACGGAACCCACGACCACACGGAAAGCACCCGTGAGGGGAAGAAACACTTCCCGATGGAAGACACATAAACGGAACAGTAACGGAGCTCTCCCGACGGCAGCTCTGAATCACATTTGGACCTCGAGACAAACGGAGGGAAAACGGGCCATAGGAAAAACGGAACAAAATAAGGTAAGATCGGGGGAGGCATCAGGCCAATAGAACACATGCAGAGGAAGGCATTACAGACACCTGTAAGAGGACAGGAAACATCAGACATAGAACACATGCAGAGGAAGGCATTACAGACACCTGTAAGAGGACAGGGAACATCAGACATAGAACACATGCAGAGGAAGGCATTACAGACACCTGTAAGAGGACAGGAAACATCAGACATAGAACGCATGCAGAGGAAGGCATTACAGACACCTGTAAGAGGACAGGAAACACCAGACATAGAACACATGCAGAGGAAGGGATTACAGACACCTATAAGAGGACAGGGAACACCAGACATAGAACACATGCAGAGGAAGGGATTACAGACACCTGTAAGAGGACAGGGAACACCAGACATAGAACACATGCAGAAGAAGGGATTACAGACACCTGTAAGAGGACAGGGAACACCAGATATATAACACATGCAGAAGAAGGGATTGCAGACACCTGTAAGAGGACAGGGAACACCAGACATAGAACACATGCAGAGGAAGGGATTACAGACACCTGTAAGAGGACAGGGAACAGCAGACATAGAACACATGCAAGAGCCAATAACAAAGGCCAGATACATACACAACAGCAGGTGGCGTAAAAAGAAATGCATGGGGCTTAGAGAGAAGACAGATTGCATATCACTGTTTCAGAATGGCAGCAATGTCAGTCCTCACAGATCCCACATAGCCCTGGAGACTAGCTAGGCACTTCCAGTCAGGATAACAAAGGATAGTGGGGGGCGTGGCCGGCTGCCAGGGAAGATGGCCGCTTGCTAAGGCAGCTCTGCTTCCCGGGGACATAGAGGCAGCCAAATCCCCTGACGTAGGCAAACAGCACTCACCTGCTAGCCACCACCAGCGTTCACAGCACCCACTGCCCCGCTATGGGCAAATCCGGAGGCAAAATGAGGGGCCACGGAAAGAGCGGTGAGACCCCAGCGCGCTCTCAGCAGCAGTCCCGTAACATGGCGGCGATGGAGGAGAGGGGGGAGGGGCCCGCCTCCCGCATGCATTATGGACAGCGGCGTTCGGCGGACCGGAGCGACAGTGACACAAAGGAGGTAGGAGAGGCAGTGATACTCCGCAGCAGCACACAGGAGGAACGGCTGCGGATTCCTGCGGGGCCCACCCCACACCCCCCACAGCTGGCCCCCTTCACAGGGGCTCAACAACAGGCGCACATCATGGCGGCAGTGGATGGGGGGGTGAGGGGCCCGTCTCCCGCACTCAGCATGGCCAGCGGCGCTCGGCCGACCAGCTTATGCCCAACATAGAGGAGGTGGGAGAGACGGTGATCCCCTGCAGCACCAAGGGGGGGGGGGTGGCTGCGGACCCCTGCGGAGTCCATCCCGCATCCTTCGCAAACGGCCCCCAACACAGCGGTGCCTGCTTCCCCGTGCTCACAGCATTCCCCATCACTTTCAACAAGTCGTGCCCTGGGCTGCGGTGGTAGGGGGGGATCCCCCCTCCCTCCGTCACTAACATCCATATCACCCCCTCCATTCTCCCCCCTGGAGGAGGGGGCTAGGGGAGCGGAAGCGTGCTGCCCTTGAGGAAGACACCTGCCACGTGGACGGCAACCCAGACATGGCTCCTGATGATGAAGAATGCCCAGGCTTTCCCTCTGTGCCCACAGGTCATTTTCAGTCTCTGCCAGACAGCTCACCCCTGTCACTTTCTAATGGTGACCTGCCGCTTTCTGGAGTTCAGTTCTCGCCGAAAGGCAGTGACTTTTCCCAGTTATTGATCGATTATGCTGCTGAGGACGGGTCGCTGTCTGGACGGGGGGGGGGGGCCTGAATCCGAGGTCTCGGATCCAGTGCGTAACCCAGCTCTCAACCAGCTACTCTAAGGATCTGGGCGACAGGACCAACACGCTAGAAGAGAAATTGGATGACGTAGTGGTATTGACCGATCCAGGAGGGTCAATATCCGTATTCGGCGCCTCCCAGAATCAATAGAGGATGTACCAGCTACCGTTACAGCCCTCTTACAGGAACTGATCCCCTCTATGCCTATCGAACGCTTGGAGCTGGATCGCACTCACAGGGCTCTGGGCCCAAAAGGTCTGATGGTCTCCCCAGGGATATTGTTGTTAAGCCTACCTTCTATCGTACCAAGAAAATGATCCTGATGGCTGCCAGAGAAAAAGGGGACTTCCAGAACCACCACTACCCCATTTTCCCAGACGTCGCACCCCAAACCCTGCAACGGAGGAGAGCCATGAGATTCTACGGAGCCACAACATATAATACCGGTGGGGCTTCCCTTTCAAGCTTGTGTTCACGCACGGAGGCCGTCAGTATGCGGTCAGCTCCCCAGAAGATCTGCCAGACACGCTGAAGGACCTGGGCCTAGCCCCCACCGACTCCCCGACCCGCACGTCTGATATGACCGCTCAGCAGGCTTCCAGGCGGCCGACGCTCCAGCCCTTATGGGAGAAGGTGCGTCCCCGCAGGAAGAGAGACTGAGCCGCTGAGTGCCCCGCGAGATCTGGCCTGGACCCAGGATGAGGACTTGGACTCGCCTGAGTGGTAATACATTTAGATTTTGATGACTCCCCCTCCTGAGGTGAAAGTTTTGAATTTCAAAATGATTCATGGTTCGTTGTTCTAAAGTTGTTAACTACCCTTGGTGGATGGGCCCTGCTGTGGCGGACCAGATTGGTCCCCCGTGGTGACGGCCTACTACACGATCCGGGTTGGCCCACCTGTGGGGCTCGGGTTCAGGGCCGGGCTCACATGACCCGCTGCTGCCCTGGGCCTGCAGAATAAACAACTTATTCAGGCAGAAAACAGGGAAGCAAACCGTGGTGTAGTAGCCCAGCATTTAGCAGTGATATAGGGCTCAATATTGGGCAACAGAGGCCAGCATGGAATAACCCGTCCCAAGCTTAACTTTTGTCAAGCATAAAACATTACAAACAAGTAATCAGAACTTTGTGAGAAGCACGACTATTGGTGGAACCGCACGGCCCGCAGTCAAAGCCGCCTCCCGATGCGAGGCCCAGGGCAGCAGCGGGTCATGTGAGCCCGGCCCTGAACCCGAGCCCCACAGGTGGGCCAACCCGGATTGTGTGGTAGGCCGTCACCATGGGGGACCAATCTGGGGGACCAGCGGGATGGACCTCTGCTGCCCTGGGCCTCGCATAGGGAGGCGGCTTTGACTGCGTGCCGTGCGGTTCCACCAATAGTCGTGCTTCTCACAAAGTTCTGATTACTTGTTTGTAATGTTTTATGCTTGCCAAAAGTTAAGCTTGGGACGCGTTATTCCATGCTGGCCTCTGTTGCCCAATATTGAGCCCTATATCACTGCGAAATGCTGGGCTACTTCACCACAGTTTGCTTCCCTGTTTTTTGCCTGAATAAGTTGTTTATTCTGCAGGTTTGTCCTATGTCCCCGGGGTAAGCCCCCCGATTGACAAGTTGTCAAATGGTCCAGTCAGGGCCATGCTTGGCCTTGACTAATGGTCCTATTTCTGCTACTGCACACAAAGCATTAAAGAGGTTCAAAAGATGTGGCGCCAGGATAGGGGGCAACCAAGGAAATGATCCTGATGGCTGCCAGAGAAAAAGGAAACTTGTGCTTCCAGAACCACCTCTACCACATTTTCCCAGACGTCGCACCCCAAACCCTGCAACGGAGGAGAGCCATGAGATTCTACGGAGCAACAACATATAATACCGGTGGGGCTTCCCCTTCAAGCTTGCGTTCACGCACGGAGGCCGTCAGTATGCGATCAGCTCCCCAGAAGATCTGCGAGACACGCTGAAGGACCTGGGCCTAGCCCCCACCGACTCCCCGACCCGCACGTCTGATATGACCGCTCAGCAGGCTTCCAGGTGGCCGATGCTCCAGCCCTTATGGAAGAAGGTGCGTCCCCGCAGGAAGAGAGACCGAGCCGCTGGGTGCCCTGCGAGATCCGGCCTGGACCCAGGATGAGGACTTGGACTCGCCTGAGTGGTAATACATTTAGTTTTTGATGACTCCCCCTCCTGAGGTGAAAGTTTTGAATTTCAAAATGGTTCATGGTTCGTTGTTCTAAAGTTGTTGATGGGCCCTGCTGTGCTGTTCTCCTGGTTGGGGGGGCGCTGCTGCGGCGGACCAGATTGGTCCCCCGTGGTGACGGCCTACCACACAATCCGGTTTGGCCCACCTGTGGGGCTCGGGTTCAGGGCCGGGCTCACATGACCCGCTGCTGCCCTGGGCCTCGCATAGGGAGGTGGCTTTGACTGTGGGCCGTGCGGTTCCACCAATAGTCGTGCTTCTCACATAGTTCTGATCACTTGTTTGTAATGTTTTATGCTTGCCGAAGGTTAAGCTTGGGACGCATTATTCCATGCTGGCCTCTGTTGCCCAATATTGAGCCCTATATCACTGCTAAATGCTGGGCTACTTCATCACGGTTTGCTTCCCTGTTTTTTGCCTGAATAAGTTGTTTATTCCGCAGGTTTGTCCTATGTCCCCGGGGTAAGCCCCCCGATTGACAAGTTGTCAAATGGTCCAGTCAGGGCCATGTTTGGCCTTGACTAATGGTCCTATTTCTGCTACTGCAGATTCTGGACGGGTCCTTGGTGGTATTGCTCCGCACATCAACCCAAGGTTTTTTGTTTTTACGTGTTTTATGCTTCCCAATCTTTTCTTCTACCCTCCCTACACTCCGTTCCCGCTCCCTCTACCTCCCCCGCGTTCCACTAGGCCGGACATTAACGTCCTACACCATCAGGTCCGCCATGGTTGGGCTGAAACTTAAGGTAGTGTCACACAATGTCCAGGGCTTTAAGCGTAACAAGGCCTTCCACTACTACAAGTCCTGTACAGCGGATGTGATTTTTTTGCAAGAAACCAAACTCTCCACCCACTCCAGGCCAAGGTACCTTAGTGGCCACTTCCCCTTGGCTTATCTCGCTTGTGCCAGAGAAAAGAAAAGGGGAGTCCTGATTGCCTTCCGCAAGAACCTCCCATTTATCTGCTCTAAAGAGATCTCAGATCCCACAGGCAGATATCTCATACTGCAAGGTACCCTCTATGATGTGGAGATCACCTTGGTCACGTATTATGCCCCTAACACCTTCCAGACCCGTTTCTTCAAACATCTTCTGACGGTTGTCCAGAATAATACCAGATGGGTTCTGATAATGGGAGGGGATTCAAACCTGGTAATAAACCCTGGATTGGACAGGCGGCGCACTGGACGACAGGGGACGGTGCTTCCAACCCCGGATGCCCAGTATGGGGTCTTCCGCGACCTCCTTAATCGCCACAGCCTGTGCGATGTCTGGAGGGAAAAGAACCCCAGAGTCCGTGACTTCACATTTTATTCTAATCCCCATGGTACGTTTTGTAGGATAGATCACATATTTCCCTCAATCGGCGCTACCTGCTGCTGTTTACTCTAAAATTTACTCTACAGCCTGGTCCGATCACAGTCCAATAATGGGGGTCCTGGACCTCCTGGTCACGACTAAGCACTCTTATAGCTGGCGGCTCAATGATTCTCTTCTATTAAAAACCCCCCCCTGCCTTAAAATCCAAGAAGCCCTTCAGGAATACTTCTCCCTCAACTCTGGCTCGGTCTCTTCCCCGATCTCCTTGTGGGAGGCCCATAATGAATATTAGCTCCATAGCCTCTGCTGAAAAGTGTGAAAGACAAAGGAGGATGGGGGAGCTGATCTTGAGTTTTGAGCGAGCTGAGATCCTGTGGAAGGGGGCCCCGAATGCTAGAAATAAAAGGGTTCTGGACAAACTGCTATTAGAGCTTAATGCTCTCCAGGACAACAGGACGAAAAACGACTCAGGTGGTCGAAACAAAAATTCTATTCGAGAGGCAATAAGCCGGACACAGCACTATTTAAGTCGGCGGACATCTTGCTTTTCCTCATTTCTCTATTGCATTCGTGAGAGACAGGACGCTGCTGTAGGCAGGGAGAGACAGACAGACAGGGACAGACAGGGACAGGCTGGAGACAGGCAGGAGACAGGCAGGAGACAGACAGAAAGTCAGCGAAAAGCAGGGAAAGTTAGGAAAAATCGGAGGCAGTCACAGGGAGATTTTTTTTTTTCCATCCAGCCTGAGTGTTACTGTCTGGCTGACTGGCTTTGTTAGCGTTTTCAGGCTGCTTATACACTAACTGTGCATATATACTGAACTGATCTCAAGTCTGCTGTGAGGCATCCCATTCTGTGACTACACCAGCCTCTATTTAATACCATAACCATTTGCACTTATTCTAATAGAAATTTGGCCTGATAAACACACTTGCTGTGCATAGTCTTACTGCTGCCAGGTGCTCTCTGGTTTTTGGGGCATCCCATTCTGTGACTACACCAGCCTCTATTTAATACCATAACCATTTGCACTTATTCTAATAGAAATTATGCCTGATAAAGACACTTTTGCTGTGCATAGTCTTACTGCTGCCAGGTGCTCTCTGGTTTTTGGGGCATCCCATTCTGTGACTACACCAGCCTCTATTTATTACCATAATAACCATTTGCACTTATTCTAATAGAAATTAGGCCTGATAAAGACACTTTTGCTGTGCATAGTCTTACTGCTGCCAGGTGCTCTCTGGTTTTTGGGGCATCCCATTCTGTGACTACACCAGCCTCTATTTAATACCATAACCATTTGCACTTATTCTAATAGAAATTAGGCCTGATAAAGACACTTTTGCTGTGCATAGTCTTACTGCTGCCAGGTGCTCTCTGGTTTTTGGGGCATCCCATTCTGTGACTACACCAGCCTCTATTTAATACCATAACCATTTGCACTTATTCTAATAGAAATTAGGCCTGATAAAGACACTTTTGCTGTGCATAGTCTTACTGCTGCCAGGTGCTCTCTGGTTTTTTGGGCATCCCATTCTGTGACTACACCAGCCTCTATTTAATACCATAACCATTTGCACTTATTCTAATAGAAATTAGGCCTGATAAAGACACTTTTGCTGTGCATAGTCTTACTGCTGCCAGGTGCTCTCTGGTTTTTGGGGCATCCCATTCTGTGACTACACCAGCCTCTATTTAATACCATAACCATTTGCACTTATTCTAATAGAAATTAGGCCTGATAAAGACACTTTTGCTGTGCATAGTAGTACTGCTGCCAGGTGCACTGCTGGCTGTTGGGGCATCCCATTCTGTAACATAGCATACCCCTCTTTATTTACACTAAGCAGCTCTCTTATTTACACTAGGCAGGCCTGTTGGAGGCTGAGTGTTACTGCTCACTTTTGGTGTGCATTATATTCTGTTTCATATAGACCCACCGCTGCCTGGGGGTTCTTAAAATATCACCTACTACCACGCCAGTTAGACTATGTCGGGCAGGCAAGTGCCTGGAAGTGAAAAGAGGAGTGGCAGAGGCCAAGATTCTGCAGGCAGAGGTCGCATCAGACTGGGGGCCAGTAGCAGCAGGAGTCACGCTGAGAGACCTAACCTGCCAGTATCTGCTAGCGGTCGGGTCTCCACCAGTAACGCATCTGCCATGGTAGATTGGTTGACACGCTCATCAACAACATCATCACAACTTACGTCTGAGACCCCCAGTCTAGGGTCGGTAGGTTCCTCTGACACAACCCTGAGTTGGCATGCCCCGAGAGCAGTCCCTGTCCTCCCATTGCCTCTGTCCTATGCCGTTCCCTCCCCCAGCGACGTATCCTATGCTTTGGGTTCAGCTCCACTCTTTAGTGAGGAGGACGATCAGATAGAGGACAGTCAGCAGCCACTGCCCAGCCAAGAAATGGAGGTGGCTTCTTTAGCTAGGCAGACAAATAGTGATGTGGACAGTGTCGTGGGTGCTGCGAGCGTTCCAGCTCCTGCGCCAGACACTGTTGACGAATCCACGAACATCAGTGACGTACAGCCACAACTCGGTGATAATGATGATGACGATGAAGCCGATCACACTTGGGAGCCGGGTGATGAAGGGGCTTCATCGTCATCATCAGGAGAAGAGGGGCGCAGGTTGCCCCGGAGTCAGCAGCTGAGGCAGCAAGGTGGTAGCAGTCAGCATGGGGGCACAATTCCAAAGGCTGGAGCCGGGGCCGGGGTAGGGCACCTGCTGTGCGGCAGTCTACCTTATCGGGAGGTAGTGGAGCAGGGGTTCCTGGAGTTGGCAACAGCAGCAGTGAATCAGTGAGGCCAGGGGGTGGGAAAAGTAGCTACTCGGCAGTGTGGCAGTTTTTCCTGAAGCATCCGCAGGAGGGTAACATGGCCACCTGCAAGATATGTAGGCAAAAGGTGAAGCATGGCCAGGGTCCAAATGTTGGCACCACGGCCCTGCGTCAACATATGATGCGTCACCATAAAGCGACCTGGGAGAACCGAGGCTCCCAAGGGGTGGTCCAGTCTGCTTCCTCACCAGGAAATCCAAACATGGCTTACTCCAAGAAAACTTAAAATGGGAATCATGGTTACCGACAATGGGAAGAACATTTTGTCTGCGCTGCGCCAAGGAAGCCTGACCCATGCCCCCTGCATGGCTCACGTCTTCAATCTGGTTGTCAAGCGGTTTCTGAAGTGTTCCCCCCATCTGCAAGACATCCTAACAACTTCAAGGAAACTTTGCATGCACTTCAGCCACTCATACACCGCCAAACATACCCTTCTTGAGCTACAGCGTCAGAATGGTATCCCCCAACATAGTCTGATTTGCGATGTTTCCACCCGTTGGAATTCCACCCTTCACATGTTGGACCGATTATATGAACAGAGAAAAGCCATCATGGATTTCCTGATGATCCAAGCAGATAGGGGGACTCCCCTGTGTAACTTCAATGTCAACCAGTGGCAGCTCATACGTGACACCTGCCGTTTGCTCAGGTCCTTTGAGGAAGCCACTTTATTTGTCAGTCGGCAGGATTACGGGATGAACGACGTGATTCCACTGCTTCATGTACTACAGCACATGTTGGAAACCATGGCTGGTCAGGGCACTGGAGACATGGCGTTTACATCTTACGGCCACATGAACCCCGTTGGAGCTGAACTGGAGGTGGAGGAGGAAGAGGAGGAGGAGGAGTTGCCCAGCGAAACACAGTTTAGTCTTGGCGAAATGGCTGGTTTATCTAGTCAAAGGACAGGAGAGGAGGAGCAGGAGCAGCCAGAGGAGCTAGAGGTTTTTGAGGAAGGCGAGACAGAGGACCCGGGCACACCGTGGCAGTATGCAGTGGAGATGGAGACAGGTAGTCCATCCGAGTCACTTGCGCAAATGGCACGAAGCATGCTCACGTGCTTGCGTAGTGACCCCAGAATTGTTTCCATCTGTCGGCGGGATGACTTCTGGCTGTCCACCTTATTGGACCCTCGCTTCCGGCACAAAATGGGGGCATTTTTTAAACCCACCGGGAGGGAGGACAAACTGAACTACTACAAAGACATTCTACGTAGGCAGTTGGCCGATGCCTATCTGCGCCATGGTCCATACTCTCGCAGGTCTGACTCGAGGGGACCTCTGCGCTCACCTTCCACTGCCATGGCCGCTGGGGGGTTGGCAGGAGCAGCAGCAGCAGCTCCATCAGCAGCAGCCTCAGTCTTCAGTCGCTAATGAGTAGCTTTCTACACCCGCATAGTGAGGCTACTCATGAGCAGCAGGAAGACCTGGAGCAGGACCTCAACCAGCAGGTCATGTCATACTTTGACATGACCATGCCAACACACCTTGAGGATCCGCTGGACTTCTGGGCAGCCAAACTTGATTTGTGGCCGCAACTAGCAGAGTTTGCCCTGGAAAAGCTGTCCTGCCCGGCAAGTAGCGTGCCATCTGAGCGGGTGTTTAGTGCGGCGGGGGCCATAGTTACGGCGAGGAGAACTCGTCTGTCAACTAAAAATGTGGAGAGACTCACCTTTGTCAAAATGAATCAGGGATGGATCAGCCAGGATTTCCACCCACCAATGCCTGATGCATGCGACTAGATTCAGCATGGTGCCACGTTTTACACTTTCCAAATGGTGCAAAACATATTTGTCTTTAGGCCATTTTTTGGGCTCCTGCTGCTGCTGCTGCCAACTTCTGCCAACTCCAGGGTGTGATTCGTCCAATTTTTGGGCTCCTGAAGCCAACCCCAGGGTCTCTTTAAAGTAATGTTTGGGCTCCTGCTGCTGCCAACTTCTGCCAACTCCAGGGTGTGATTCATCCAATTTTTGGGCTCCTGAAGCCAACCCCAGGGTCTCTTTAAAGTAATATTTGGGCTCCTGCTGCTGCTGCTGCCAACTCCTGCCAACTCCAGGGTGTGATTCATCCAATTGTTGGGCTCCTGAAGCCAACCCCAGTGTCTCTTTAAAGTAATGTTTGGGCTCCTGCTGCTCCTGCTGCTGCCAACTCCAGGGTGTGAATCATCCAATGTTTGGGCTCCTGAAGCCAACCCCAGTGTCTCTTTAAAGTAATGTTTGGGCTCCTGCTGCTGCTGCTGCTGCCAACTCCAGGGTGTGATTCATCCAATCTTTGGGCTCCTGCTGCCAACCCCAGTGTCTCTTTAAAGTAATGTTTGGGCTCCTGCTGCTGCTGCTGCTGCCAACTCCAGGGTGTGATTCATCCAATTTTTGGGCTCCTGAAGCCAACCCCAGGGTCTCTTTAAAGTAATGTTTGGGCTGCTGCTGCTGCCAACTCCAGGGTGTGATTCATCCAATTTTTGGGCTCCTGAAGCCAACCCCAGGGTCTCTTTAAAGTAATATTTGGGCTCCTGCTGCTGCCAACTCCAGGGTGTGATTCATCCACTTTTTGGGCTCCTGAAGCCAATCCCAGTGTCTCTTTAAAGTAATGTTTGGGCTCCTGTTGCTGCTGCTGCTGCTGCCAACCCCTGCCAACTCCAGGGTGTGATTCATCCAATTTTTGGGCTCCTGAAGCCAACCCCAGGGTCTCTTTAAAGTAATATTTGGGCTCCTGCTGCTGCTGCTGCCAACTCCAGGGTGTGATTCATCCAATTTTTGGGCTACTGAAGCCAAACCCAGTGTCTCTTTGAAGTAATGTTTGGGCTTCTGCTGCTGCTGCTGCTGCCAACTCCTGCCAACTCCAGGGTGTGATTCATCCAATTTTTGGGCTCCTGAAGCCAACCCCAGGGTCTCTTTAAAGTAATATTTGAGCTCCTGCTGCTGCTGCCAACTCCAGGGTGTGATTCATCCAATTTTTGGGCTCCTGAAGCCAACCCCAGTGTCTATTTAAAGTAATGTTTGGGCTCCTGCTGCTGCTGCCAACTCCAGGGTGTGATTCATCCAATTTTTGGGCTCCTGAAGCCAACCCCAGGGTCTCTTTAAATTAATATTTGGGCTCCTGCTGCTGCCAACTCCAGGGTGTGATCCATCCAATTTTTGGGCTCCTGAAGCCAACCCCAGTGTCTCTTTAAAGTAATGTTTGGGCTGCTGCTGCTGCCAACTCCAGGGTGTGATTCATCCAATTTTTGGGCTCCTGAAGCCAACCCCAGTGTCTCTTTAAAGTAATGTTTGGGCTCCTGTTGCTGCTGCTGCCAACTCCTGCCAACTCCTGCCAACTCCAGGGTGTGAATCATCCAATTTTTGGGCTCCTGAAGCCAACCCCAGTGTCTCTTTAAAGTAATGTTTGGGCTCCTGCTGCTGCTGCTGCCAACTCCAGGGTGTGATTCATCCAATTTTTGGGCTCCTGAAGCCAACCCCAGGGTCTCTTTAAAGTAATATTTGGGCTCCTGCTGCTGCTGCTGCTGCCAACTCCAGGGTGTGATTCATCCAATTTTTGGGCTCCTGAAGCCAACCCCAGTGTCTCTTTAAAGTAATGTTTGGGCTCCTGTTGCTGCTGCTGCCAACTCCTGCCAACTCCAGGGTGTGATTCATCCACTTTTTGGGCTCCTGAAGCCAACCCCAGGGTCTCTTTAAAGTAATATTTGGGCTCCTGCTGCTGCTGCCAACTCCAGGGTGTGATTCATCCAATTTTTCGGCTACTGAAGCCAACCCCAGTGTCTCTTTAAAGTAATGTTTGGGCTCCTGCTGCTGCTGCCAACTCCAGGGTGTGATTCATCCAATTTTTGGGCTCCTGAAGCCAACCCCAGGGTCTCTTTAAAGTAATATTTGGGCTCCTGCTGCTGCTGCTGCCAACTCCAGGGTTTGAATCATCCAATTTTTGGGCTCCTGAAGCCAACCCCAGGGTCTCTTTAAAGTAATATTTGGGCTCCTGCTGCTGCCAACTCCAGGGTGTGATTCATCCAATTTTTGGTCTCCTGAAGCCAACCCCAGTGTCTCTTTAAAGTAATGTTTGGGTTCCTGTTGCTGCTGCTGCCAACTCCTGCCAACTCCAGGGTGTGAATCATCCAATTTTTGGGCTCCTGAAGCCAAACCCAGTGTCTCTTTAAAGTAATGTTTGGGCTCCTGCCGCTGCTGCTGCTGCTGCCAACTCCAGGGTGTGATTCATCCAATCTTTGGGCTCCTGTTGCCAACCCCAGTGTCTCTTTAAAGTAATGTTTGGGCTTCTGCTGCTCCTGCTGCTGCCAACTCCAGGGTGTGATTCATCCAATTTTTGGGCTCCTGAAGCCAACCCCAGTGTCTCTTTAAAGTAATGTTTGGGCTCCTGTTGCTGCTGCTGCCAACTCCTGCCAACTCCAGGGTGTGAATCATCCAATTTTTGGGCTCCTGAAGCCAACCCCAGTGTCTCTTTAAAGTAATGTTTGGGCTCCTGCTGCTGCTGCTGATGCTGCCAACTCCAGGGTGTGATTCATCCAATGTTTGGGCTCCTGAAGCCAACCCCATAGTCTCTTTAAAGTAATATTTGGGCTCCTGTTGCTGCTGCTGCCAACTCCAGGGTGTGATTCATCCAATTTTTGGGCACCTGAAGGCAACCCCAGGGTCTCTTTAAAGTAATATTTGGGCTCCTGCTGCTGCTGCCAACTCCAGGGTGTCATTCATCCAATTTTTGGGCTCCTGAAGACAACCCCAGGGTCTCTTTAAAGTAATATTTGGGCTCCTGCTGCTGCTGCTGCCAACTCCAGGGTGTGAATCATCCAATTTTTGGGCTCCTGAAGACAACCCCAGGGTCTCTTTAAAGTAATATTTGGGCTCCTGCTGCTGCCAACTCCAGGGTGTGATTCATCCAATTTTTGGGCTCCTGAAGCCAACCCCAGTGTCTCTTTAAAGTAATGTTTGGGCTGCTGCTGCTGCCAACTCCAGGGTGTGATTCATCCAATTTTTGGGCTCCTGAAGCCAACCCCAGTGTCTCTTTAAAGTAATATTTGGGCTCCTGCTGCTGCTGCCAACTCCAGGGTGTCATTCATCCAATTTTTGGGCTCCTGAAGACAACCCCAGGGTCTCTTTAAAGTAATATTTGGGCTCCTGCTGCTGCTGCCAACTCCAGGGTGTGAATCATCCAATTTTTGGGCTCCTGAAGCCAACCCCAGGGTCTCTTTAAAGTAATATTTGGGCTCCTGCTGCTGCCAACTCCAGGGTGTGATTCATCCAATTTTTGGGCTCCTGAAGCCAACCCCAGTGTCTCTTTAAAGTAATGTTTGGGCTGCTGCTGCTGCCAACTCCAGGGTGTGATTCATCCAATTTTTGGGCTCCTGAAGACAACCCCAGGGTCTCTTTAAAGTAATATTTGGGCTCCTGCTGCTGCTGCTGCCAACTCCAGGGTGTGAATCATCCAATTTTTGGGCTCCTGAAGCCAACCCCAGGGTCTCTTTAAAGTAATATTTGGGCTCCTGCTGCTGCCAACTCCAGGGTGTGATTCATCCAATTTTTGGGCTCCTGAAGCCAACCCCAGTGTCTCTTTAAAGTAATGTTTGGGCTGCTGCTGCTGCCAACTCCAGGGTGTGATTCATCCAATTTTTGGGCTCCTGAAGCCAACCCCAGTGTCTCTTTAAAGTAATGTTTGGGCTCCTGTTGCTGCTGCTGCCAACTCCTGCCAACTCCAGGGTGTGGATCATCCAATTTTTGGGCTCCTGAAGCCAACCCCAGTGTCTCTTTAAAGTAATGTTTTGGCCGCTGCTGCTGCTGCTGCTGCCAACTCCAGGGTGTGAATCATCCAATTTTTGGGCTCCTGAAGCCAACCCCAGTGTCTCTTTAAAGTAATGTTTTGGCTGCTGCTGCTGCTGCCAACTCCAGGGTGTGATTCATCCAATTTTTGGGCTCCTGCTGCTGCCAACTCCAGTGTCTCTTTAAAGCAATGTTTGGGCTCCTGCCCCTCATAGTGATGCCACTTCAACTCTCTGCAATTGTGCCGCTCTGCGATTCTATTAGCGATGCCTCTGATCTGCATGTGATATTTATTCAAAGTATTATTTAACTAACCCAGCACGCATCCTATGCGTGTTACAGCAAGGCAGAATGGTTTACAACCCTATTGAGGCTCTAGGAGGCTCAGAAATAGCCATTTTTAATAGCGATTCGTCGCGAATAAATTCGGGTCGAAACGATTTTTGTCGGAAAATTCGGCGAATCAGTCGAATCGAATTTTTCAAAAGTTCGCTCATCTCTAATAGACAGCAACCCATAAAACTGAAGCTCAGCTCCGGGGTTGTTACGGCGGACCCCAATAAAGTTGTATCGACCTTTGGGGACTTTCTTTCAGCTCTTTACTCAGCCCCAGCGGGCACGAATACGGCTGTACGGGATGAGTTCTTTGACCAGGTTGAATTACCCCATATTGAGCAGAGATATGTGGACAGGATGGAGGCTCCCATTACACAAAATGAAGTGCTCCTTGAAATTAAATCTCCAAAGACCGCCAAGACCCCGGTTCCTGACGGGTTCAGTGGCCTGTACTATAAAACTTTTGCCCCCATCCTGGTGCCACATCTTTCGAACCTCTTTAATGCTTTGTGTGCAGATACCTCGCTTGACCCCAGTTCGCTGTTGGCGGACATCTGCATGGTTCCCAAGCCAGATAAAGACGGTCTGCTCGCTCAAAATTATAGGCCCATATCTTTGATAAACATTGATGTGAAGCTGCTGGCTAAAGTTTTGGCGGCGAGGCTGAACACCCCGTCAGGCCGGGGATAACATCAGGAGGGCTGCGCATCTGGTCCAATACGCCCACTCCAGAGGTATCCTGGCCTTTCTACTCTCCTTAGACATCCAAAAAGCATTTGATTCCCTATCTTGGGATTACCTGTTGTGGGTGCTTGGGAAATGGGGCTTTGGGCAGCGGTTCCTGGAATGGGTGGGAGCCCTCTACAAGTCACCTTCAGCCCGAGTGCGATACCTGGGCTTTACTTCAGGGACATTCGGTATTGCTAGGGGTACTCGGCAGGGATGCTCTTTATCCCCACTCCTCTTCATCCTGGCCATGGAGCCGTTGGGCTTAGCAATTCGAAACTCTCCTAGCATTAAAGGTCTGGAGGTAGCAGGCGTCCAGCACAAAGCTAAGTTTTTCGCGGATGATGCCCTGCTTGCCATAACTCAGCCGGTCACCTCGCTCCCGAACCTGTACAAAGTCCTTGGCCAATTTGCCCAAATCTCAGGCTTAACGATCAATAATGAGAAGTCAAGGGCGTTGAATGTGTCTCTGCCGTTGGACCAGATCAAAGCTAACTTCCCTTTCTGCTGGGCGATGGAGCCGCTTCCATATCTGGGGGTCCACATTTCAGCTAAGTATACCAACCTATATGAAGCCAACTATCCTCCTCTGTTTAAGTCCCTAACCCCCCTATTGGAGGTCTGGAGGTCATACCCGATCTCTTGGATAGGTCGCATTAACGCGGTTAAAATGACGATTCTCCCAAAATTGCTCTACCTCTTCAGAACGTTGCCAACTAAAATCCCATTGTATATGCTCCGGGTGATGCAGAGGAGGATCTTGGCTTTTGTTTGGTCTGCGAGGCGCTCAAGGGTATCCAAACGTACTATGCTAGCCCATGGAGCACAAGGGGGGCTGGGAGTGCCCGACATATTTAAATATTATAAAGCCTCGCAGATTGCCCAGCTGGTCCCCATGCACTCGCCCCTCAAGCCCCCATTGTGGGTTTTCCTTGAGCTTCCCAACTGCGCACCGATACTTATCGACAGCTTAATTTGGACGGACCCTAGACTTAGGCCCAAAACGCTTAGCCCCCTAATGAGTCACTCACTTGCAATATGGGACTCGGTCAAGTATTCTGCCTCCTTGATGTCCCCTCACACCACCCAAGCACATTTATGGGATAACCCAAGTTTCCCCCCAGGTGTGCAGAACAAATTGGCTTTTAAGTGGTGGCAGGACCGGGGTATAAATAAAATATCTGACCTACTCATGGAGGGAGGCCTGGGGTCTTTCCGCGACTGGCAGGAGAAATACGGTATCCCCCATAAGGAATTTTTCCGTTATATTCAACTAAGGCATTGGATTCTGCCCCTGACAAAACTGTGTCCTTCCTCCCGGGCGAAGACCGAGATTCTACATTTCCATCTGGGTTCCATTACATGATTTTAAGCTGTCTCTGTTTTTTGACTATATGGATGCTTTTACTCACTTTTGATTAAAGTATTGCGTTTTAAGGAGTGCTGACTCCCCCAGGTCTTGCACCCTAGCTGGACTCGAGTGCGGCTATACCCTTTGTTTCTTTGAAATTGTATACTATTGTCCCATATAACTGCACAGTGGCCATCCTTTTTGTTGCATCCAAGGACGATATTAGCATTTGATCTTCCTTTTTGATGGCAGCTTCTTTAGATAACCCAGATGGATGTCCCGATAGGGACTTTATTTTTTCTGACAAACCCAGGCGATTAGCCCAATTGGACACTTTTTCTGTTCAGAAACAAGACAACCAGGATTTACCTCAATCCAAAATGGATTTGCATACTATGTTTAAACTGCATGGTGATCTCCTTAACAAAGAGATGAGAATTTGGTGGGACATGTCCACTCTATCCAAATACATAGACAAGAAGATGATCCCTAGGGGACTAAGAATCAAAAAATTTCCGACATTCGAATTACCAGAGGATTTCAAGATTAGATGGAACAATGTCCTGACCGAGGCGTCCATTGCCCTCATGAGTATTCTGGTAGAGTACCAGGGTCAGAGACTCGATGATCTTCAGGCCTCCCTTGAAACCTCATCTATTGAGTTGGAGGCTCATAAAACTGCACCTGCCTTTGACAAAATGTATAAGCAGATGTTGGAGAATCATGAGAAATTAGAGTCCACTGTTGTGAGCATTAAGAAGAGGAAATTTCAGAGGGACATGCAGGATTATTCTAACAATCGAGTGTATGATTGGCAGTCTCGCGATCGGAAAAGATCTACTCCCAAATCAATATTGAAAGGGGGCAATAAGTCCAGGCGTGTTACCTTTTTAACTACGGATTCGGACTCTGATTATACGGATACAGAATCAGCAATTAGATCTAACACAACGCATTACAAAAAAGATAATAGGAGAAGATATCCTCCTAATACATCAACACGGGAAGACAGCCAAGATTGGGCTCCATCGTCTTCATCTTCTTCTTCTAAACCCTCTTTTTTAGCCAACCGCAATCGCGGTCAGAGTTCACAAATTATAACACGGTCAAAATTCAGAAACCGCGTCGACGGGCAGGACGAAGACATAAACGCAATAAGACAAGGCTCCCGCAGAGTTCGATTTTAGAATCTCAGAATGTCCTGAACCTGTCTAGCCAGGTGCTTTCCCCTGCAGAACTGTCTCTACTGACCAAGGGTCTGCCCTATGTCCCGGATGCGCACTTTGATTCTTTCAGGACATTGTTGGACGTTAATAAGTTTGTGCGTGCGCTCACATTAAAACGCCATTTTGCAGTGACATCTCCTTTTGAGGAGACCCAGACTAACCATATCTCTTTTCTTCCAGGTAGTGATATATTAGCTGCTAATGAAGGGATCTCGGATGAGACCCCACACTCTGCTGAATCTGCAGTGATTCAATCTTTCTCTACCATATGCAGGGATACTGACATAGAGCAGCTACAACATGAACTGGGCCAAAAATCAGGTCTATCATGTGTATCTATGCCAGCGCCCCTCAAGTTACTAAATCGGGATTTTTACCCAGTTAATTCTCGGGGTGATGTTTTGGCCATGTTCCAGGAGGTTATGGAGCGTGATATTTTGTCTTTAGCTAATACTATGAAAGAAGCTAACAATATCAATTATAACTCTTCTATTTGGAATATTTATCCCCCTCCATCGACAGAAGTGACGCCAGCTAGGGTACAACAATCTAATAACTAAGAAAGAGATTAAAGCCCTATCTAATTTGAGAAAGAACGATAGTATAATTATTAGACAGGCGGACAAAGGGGGAAAGGTGGTCATTTTGGACAAACTTATGTATAGGGATGAGGCCCTTAGGCAGCTTAACGACACCACTACCTATAAGAAATTGTCCCATGATCCCACATTATATTTTCAGGAGAGTCTTTTTAAACTGATAGATGAAGGCTTAGCGCTGGGCGTCCTGACCAAGAAAATGGTGGATTACTTGAAAGTAACTAACCCTATAACTCCCCTATTCCATCATCTTCCGAAAATTCATAAGGAAGACTTCCCCCCTAAGGGGAGACCAATCGTGGCGGGAATAGGAGGCTTGAATGAGCCTTTGGATAAATGGTTAGATAACATGTTGCAACCGCTAGTGTTGAGACTGCCAGGCTTTTTAAGAGACACGGGCCATCTAATACACCTTCTTACGAATACTCAATGGTACTCAGGTTTGATGTTTTGCACTATGGATGTTTCGTCTCTATATTCTTCTATTCCCCATGATTTGGCTATCAAAGCATTGGAGTTTCACTTACAGTTATACACGGATTATGATTTTGATTTACAGTCAGGGCCAGAAATATTTGGACAGTGACACAAGTTTTGTTATTTTAGCTGTTTACAAAAACATGTTCAGAAATACAATGATATATATAATATGGGCTGAAAGTGCACACTCCCAGCTGCAATATGAGAGTTTCCACATCCAAATCAGAGAAAGGGTTTAGGAATCATAGCTCTGTAATGCATAGCCTCCTCTTTTTCAAGGGACCAAAAGTAATTGGACAATGGACTCTAAGGGCTGCAATTAACTCTGAAGGCGTCTCCCTCGTTAACCTGTAATCAATGAAGTAGTTAAAAGGTCAGGTGTGTGGTTTTGCATTTGGAAGCTGTTGCTGTGACCAGACAACATGCGGTCAAAGGAACTCTCAATTGAGGTGAAGCAGAACATCCTGAGGCTGAAAAAAAAGAAAAAATCCATCAGAGAGATAGCAGACATGCTTGGATTAGCAAAATCAACAGTCGGGTACATTCTGAGAAAAAAGGAATTGACTGGTGAGCTTGGGAACTCAAAAAGGCCTGGGCGTCCACAGAAGACAACAGTGGTGGATGATCGCCGCATACTTTCTTTGGTGAAGAAGAACCCGTTCACAACATTAACTGAAGTCCAGAACACTTTCAGGGAAGTAGGTGTATCTGTCTCTAAGTCAACAGTAAAGAGAAGACTCCATGAAAGTAAATACAAAGGGTTCACATCTAGATGCAAACCATTCATCAATTCCAAAAATAGACAGGCCAGAGTTAAATTTGCCCAAAAACACCTCAACAAGCCAGCTCAGTTCTGGAAAAGTATTCTATGGACAGATGAGACAAAGATCAACCTGTACCAGAATGATGGGAAGAAAAAAAGTTTGGAGAAGAAAGGGAACGGCACATGATCCAAGGCACACCACATCCTCTGTAAAACATGGTGGAGGCAACGTGATGGCATGGGCATGCATGGCTTTCAATGGCACTGGGTCACTTGTGTTTATTGATGACATAACAGCAGACGAGTAGCCGGATGAATTCTGAAGTGTACCGGGATACACTTTCAGCCCAGATTCAGCCAAATGCTGCAAAGTTGATCGGACGGCGCTTCATAGTACAGATGGACAATGACCCCAAGCATACAGCCAAAGCTACCCAGGAGTTCATGAGTGCAAAAAAGTGGAACATTCTGCAATGGCCAAGTCAATCACCAGATCTTAACCCAATTGAGCATGCATTTCACTTGCTCAAATCCAGACTTAAGACGGAAAGACCCACAAACAAGCAAGACCTGAAGGCTGCGGCTGGAAAGGCCTGGCAAAGCATTAAGAAGGAGGAAACCCAGCGTTTGGTGATGTCCATGGGTTCCAGACTTAAGGCAGTGATTGCCTCCAAAGGATTTGCAACAAAATATTGAGAAAATAAATATTTTGTTTGGGTTATGTTTATTTGTCCAATTACTTTTGAGCTCCTAAAATGTGGAGTGTTTGTAAAGAAATGTGTACAATTCCTACATTTTCTATCAGGTATTTTTGTTCAACCCTTCAAATTAAACGTTACAATCTGCACTTGAATTCTGTTGTAGAGGTTTCATTTCAAATCCAATGCGGTGGCATGCAGAGCCCAACTTGCGAAAATTGTGTCACTGTCCAAATATTTCTGGCCCTGACTGTATGTTCTTTTATTATTCAGACCACAGAATTCCTGTTAATGCATAATTTTTTTGTTTTTGATAACACTTTTTATTTACAGTTGAAGGGAGCCTCAATGGGCGCCCCTTTCTCCCCCACTTTGGCCAACTTGTACATGGGATGGTGGGAGCACCATTTCATTTTTGGGGAGAATAATAAATGGCGGTCCGTGATCACGAGTTATTACAGATATATTGATGATCTGTTTTTGATCTGGTCATCATCACAAGAGGAATTACGTTTATTTATAGAGTATTGTAACACTAACAATCTTAATCTAGAGTTTACTGCCAGCATGAGTATGGAGTCCATAGAATTTTTAGATCTCCGAATTACCTGTGATGACAACTCCAAACGATTACTTACCTCCACCTATAGAAAACCTACAGCAGGTAATAATATCCTCAGAGCTTCTAGTTGCCACCCCCATCATACTGTTAAGTCCATTCCGGTGGGCGAGATGCTTCGCAGCAGACGCAACTGTTCCCAACTTAGCATCTTCCAAGAAGAATCACTTCAAATTGAACAGAGGCTGAGGGACAGGGGGTACCCCCCTGGATGCTCGATCGAGCAAAACGGATAGCTACCAATAAATCGAGGGAATCCCTGTATGGTATGAATCCTAGAAATAAAAGTAGGACTCAATTCCAGGGCGTTACGTTTAGTACCCCCTACACCAAGGAATTTGGTTGATAAGGGCATCCGTATTGTGAGTAGAAAGTCCCCTAGCCTAGGTAACTTATTATCACCTAGGTTTTTTAGTTCAGCCAGCCCGGGTCAGACCACGTGGTTAGCCACACTGGGTTTTTTCCCCTGTGGCTGCCAACGTTGTGGCATGTGCAAATTTGTGAGTAGAGGGCAATACTTTACATCTACCATCACAGGTGAGAGGCACACCATGAAGTCTCTCCTTAATTGTAACTCTAAGATGGTAATTTATTTGATCACTTGTGCCCACTGCTCGATTCAGTATGTGGGTTGTACCACTAGAAAACTCAAGGTTAGAATTTCCGAACATCTACAGGGTTTTGGTAAATCCAATACTATAGGCATTTCTAATGTGGCCAAGCACTTTAACTCTCACCATACAGGGGAGGAGGTGTCTTTAAAAATTAGTGCTATTGAAAGGGTCACTTTGGGTCCTAGAGGGGGTGATATTAGGCGTAAACTTCTGGCACGAGAAGCATACTGGATTTTCAATATGGGCACTCGTTCCCCCCAGGGCCTGAATTATAGGTGGGATATATTGTATATAACAGATAGATAGTGATTTATACTGAGCCCATAGCCTGTTTGTTTGTTTAATTTTCCTGTTTGGTTATTTGAATTAATTTATTTAGTAACTTGATTGTAAGGTCTGAGCGCTAATCTGTGGCTCTATTTTGTTATATGGTATGGACAGCCCAGATATGTGTATTCCACAAAACGGGTTACACAGTTTAGTGACTCTCTACTATTTTTTATTATTTTTACTTATACTGTTATATGGTTTAGATATGCTTTAGGGTTTTATCCTGCTTGTGGGACTATACATCTTGGATATTCCCTACTATTGTCCCCACTTTCATGGGTCTTTATTACCACGTATTTCTCTGAGCATTTATACCCCTGACGGGTTTCTGGTTAATAATGTGTTTTCCATATATCCCAGATTGGGTTTATATCCTTTTGGGCTGTTACGCCATTGCTTCTATTAAACATTTGTAGGCGTAAGTGCATGGCTTGCCGGCTGTGTGATTATGCATCATATTAGCATGTACCTGCTACATTGTTCGGGATTATATACCGTATTTTTCGCCTTATAAGACGCACCTGCCCATAAGACGCACCTAGGATTTGGGGGAAGAAAATAAGAAAAAAAATTTTAAACCAAAAACGCACCATTACAGACAGTGTGGCATTCCCCTATCCAATTCCCATAGGCAGTGTGGGATGCCCCTATTCCATAGACAGTGTAGCATGCCCCCATCCCATTCCCCGTATATCCAGTGTGGCATCCCCCCTCCCATTCCCGATATACCCATTGGCTGTGTGGCATCCCCCTCTCCCCCCATTAGTATAGGCTGTGTGGCATCCCTCTCCCCACATTCCCATAGGCTGTGTGGCATCCCCCTCCCCCCATTAGCATAGGCTGTGTGGCATCCCCCTCCCCCCATTAGTATAGGCTGTGTGGCATCCCTCTCCCCCCATTCCCATAGGCTGTGTGGCTTTCCCCCTCCCCCCATTAGTATAGGCTGTGTGGCATCCCCCTCTCCCCATTAGCATGGGCTGTGTGGCATCCCCCTCCCCCATTATTATAGGCTGTGTGGCCACCCCCTCCCCCATTCCCATAGGCTGTGTGGCATCCCCCTCTCCCCATTCCCATAGGCTGTGTGGCATCCCCCTCCCCCCATAGGCTGTGTGGCATCCCCCTCCCCCCATTCCCATAGGCTGTGTGGCATCCCCCATTCCCATAGGCTGTGTGACATCCCCCTCCAATCATTCCCATAGGCTGTGTGACATCCCCCTCCCCCCATTCCCATAGGCTGTGTGGCATACCCCTCCCCCCATTCCCAAAGGCTGTGTGGCATCCCCATCCCCCCATTCCCATAGGCTGTGTGACATCCCCCTCCCCCCATTCCCATAGGCTGTGTGGCATCCCCCTCCCCCCATTCCCAAAGGCTGTGTGGCATCCCCCTCCCCCCCCCATTCCCAAAGGCTGTGTGGCATCCCCCTCCCCCCATTCCCATAGGCTGTGTGGCATCCCCCTCCCCCCATTCCCATAGGCTGTGTGGCATCCCCATCCCCCCATTCCCATAGGCTGTGTGGCATCCCCCTCCCCCCATTCCCAAAGGCTGTGTGGCATCCCCCCCCCCCCCATTCCCATAGGCTGTGTGGCATACCCCTCCCCCCATTCCCAAAGGCTGTGTGGCATCCCCATCCCCCCATTCCCATAGGCAGTGTGGCCCCTCTCCCCCCATTCCCACCCCCTCCCCCCATTAGTATAGGCAGGCGCCATATTAAAAAAAAAAAAAGTTAAACTCACCTGTCCGCTGACACCGCTGCGCTGAGCGGCCGGCTCCGTGAATGGGGTGGGCGTGGCCTGCGCCGCAGCGTCGACGCAGGCCACGCCCACCCCATTCACGAGCTGGCTCTGTCCCTGCCCCGCCGCTGCGATCGCTGTCTTTTCAGGCAGCGATGACAGCGGCGGGGCCAGAGACAGCGCCCCTGCCGCTCCTCCATCTGCTGTTGTTCTGGGCACATGCAAGCACGAAGGTCCGGGCAGCGGGTGGGCGTGGCCTGCGCCGGTGCAGGCCACGCCCACCCACTGCCGGGACCTTCGTGCTCGCGTGTGCTCTGAGCCCGGCAGCAGATGGAGGAGCAGCAGGGGCTCTGTCTCTGGCCCCGCCGCTGTCATTGCTGCCTGAAAAGACATCGATCGCAGCGGCGGGGCCGGGACAGAGCCCCCGCCGCTCCTCTGGCCTCTCGCAGTGTGGCAGACAACGCGGGAGCGCCAGGGACGGGTGAGTTTTTTTTTTTTTTTTTTTAATTTTTTTTTTTTTTTTTACATTCGCCCGATAAGGCGCACTGACATTTTTCCCCCACTTTTGGGGAAAAATAAGTGCGTCTTATAGGGCGAAAAATACGGTACATGCATTTATGTGCTATAACAATATTTCTGGTTTTTGATCACTTCTTATTGCTTCCACATGTTTCCCCCTGTGTGTTCCTTTCTGGCGGCCCGTGCTCTCCGCTGCGTGGTGTGGCGTCCTGGTTGCCTTGGAGACCGCCCGGGTTTGCGGTCATGTGGTCCGCCGCGTAGTGCTTCCTCCCAGTGCCTGAGCCTATGCCTCCTCTCATTGGCCTTCGTGCCTGTCAGGTGGGCGGGCTCTCGCTGGATTGGTTGCGCGTACTGGCGGTTCCCGGATGTTGCGGCCTGAGTGGTTTCCGGGCGGCGGGAGCGTCGCACGCGCGGCTGGAGGACGCGGCCCTCTTGTTTGGGACACACACCGGGTGAAGGTAAGCCATGATTATGTGTGATATATAAATCTTCCTATGTAGTATCTTATTTATCTATGACTAAGGACCCTCCCGCGTCCGAAACGCGTTAGTAATCACGTGAGATTCTACATTTCCATCTGGGTTCCATTACATGATTTTAAGCTGTCTCTGTTTTTTGACTATATGGATGCTTTTACTCACTTTTGATTAAAGTATTGCGTTTTAAGGAGTGCTGACCAACTGCTATATTTTTTCTTAAGATTTACCTGGCCTGGCGAATCTCTGCGGGCACTATAATAACCATATGTGGCATCTGGTGGAACGCGGGAGCAACAACCCCTCCTTCCCCTCCCCCCCTCTTTCTCTTCCCCCCCTCTCTATACTTTGGCCCACATGTGAGGTCACCTTCTTTTTCCTTTCCTTTTTTGCAACACAATAGCTTTAATGTTTATTGATGGGTTTTTTGACGGTTTCTTTCTGTACGTGCGCACGACTGTGTGGGACAGCCCACTGGCTTGCCTCAATGGTCATGGTATGGCTGGCAGGAGATCGTGGGTGTGCAGAGGGCGGTGCGGGTCGCGGATACCGCGGTTCCGGACACAGTCATGACGTAATGTAAATTGCACTGGTAGCATCAAGCTCATGTTCCATGCCTCTCCATGCTTGCAGTTACTATGAGAATTGTTAAAACACCGGTTGGGTTCACCTGCTGTACTGTAAAAACGTACGTCGCTAGCCCTTTTCATTTTCTATACGCCTCCCCTGCGTGGGATGGCATTACACTGCTGTATGTCTTGCAGAACTGTATTGTTGGAAATTTCAATAAAAATATTGAAACAAAAAAAAAACAAAGGATAGTGATTGTTTTGGAAATCAGTGACCCCTGAATGAATGTTTACAGCAGATCTAAGAGAGATTCTGCCTGAGCGGGTGAAATGAAAATATGAAGACGCACACAAGAACCCCTCTTTTCTATTTTAGATGTCTTGACCGTGGGGTAAAATGTTGCGTCCTTGATAATGTTTCCTGCATATTAATAGATCCCAGAAGAATCCCAGGGAAGGCCGGGGCATGATTTGAAGGACTCTATAAAAGATGAGCGAACAAGTAAATAAAACATGGATTCCCAGGAAAATAATTTTAGCTTGTTTGTTTTAAATTCATTAAGATGATAAGACACATTTCCTGCAGACTTGCTCATCTTGTGATTCCGAGTATTTAACAACATTCATTAAAGGTTTGCCAATTTCATGCTGGAATGTGATCTGCACTACAGATGATTGCCCTGACCTAAATTGTGTATCAGTTATTATGCATCAGGAAAGTATGGCCTCCAGCCAGGGATGGAGTGGGCCAAAAATTACCCAGAATACTACTGAATTAGGTTGTACTGCACTTATGAGCAACCCCTAATCAATACAGGGACCAGTTTAAATTTTTTTAGCCAATAGTCAAACACTGTCCTGCAGTTAGGGTTGATGCTCTTGCTGGCCACTGACCTGGTGGTGCCGGCATTTGTTTTTCTTACTGCTAATTTTAATTGCAGGTATACTTTTCCAATCTTCATTCGGAACTGCGTTAAGCATAGGGGCTGGTATAAGGCATAGGGGCTGGTATAAGGCATAGGGGCTCGTATGACCAGGGTTTGGAGACTGAAAGGCCAGCCTTAGGCCCTGCTGACATACCACGCCATATGCCCTGCAAGAACCTTACCTCCGACACTTTCCAGCACTGGGTAATGTCCTCCCTTCTTGTTCTCCAGCTCTGATGGATGCAGCAGTCGGAAAAATTAATTAATGTTCGCTATAGTCATGTTGCCCCTCCTATAAATTAAGACAAATGTCATGAAGCCAACTCTGCCAGAACAGATGGTGGTTCTGCGTGGCATATATATATATATATATATATATATATATATATATGACACACAATTACACTTGAATGGAGTTTTAGGCCTATCTATGCACTGGGATGCACCTTGTGCGCATTCACATTGTGACAAAACCCATACCTAGTGGCCCTGGCTGACGTCACGCAGTACATTTTAGTCAATATTGGTCCAAAATGACCATGACCAGCTACATGATCCCTTCACTGGTCACAGTGAACAGAGCCCTGCTAGCCCCATAGAAATACCACTAGCTCTGTTTGATACACCCCGCTCTGTCCACAGGATTATATTGGGCTAAAAGCCAGCCCGGTACTATATATTATGGGCAAGAGAAACGGAGGAGTGAGAGTTCTAGATCAAGATACAGAACAGCCTAAGATGAATTGATATATTTAATCACTTTAGGAGCACACTAGACAAACAATATACATGTAATATACAGGTTTATATACAGGTGTGTTGGCAATTACAAAGTAGTAAGTTACAGTCAGAATGAGCAGATACATTGTCAAATTACCTTGTTGCAGTAGGTGATATTCAGTGATGCATGTTGGCCACAGGGAAGGCATGAAGCAGCCTGCGAGTTCCTGGTTCTTCCAGCACGTTCCACCGTGACCTCCTCCAGAAAGAGATCACTTGCCTGTTCTGTCCCCGGATATTTAACCCCTGGCTGGACACTCCCTCCTCCCTGCTGGGAGGAGTTTTGGTCGCCATCCTTTTGCATCTCCTGGCTAAAATCGATTAAATCAAACATGCAGCATAGATTTTAGGTGGAGGGTCCTAAAATGCTGGTTCTGGTGTCAATGGATTCTGGGCACAATTTGACATCACTGTGATATATGGCTTCTAGCCTGTCCCTGTGTACACTAGAATGACTTTAAAGCTATGTATGGATGCATTATAATTTTTAGGGTCTTAATATGGGTTTAACGTATAAATAATGTGCACCATGGCTTCATACAATTACCCACATTGACACTCAACCCGACTCACACGCTCTGTCTTCTGATCTTTTGCTCACACATGACTAATCGCTCTGGCTCTTAATCATGAATCTCATTTGACTACCTCTTCTGGCTCCCAACCCAGCTGGTCTAAGTTACAAGTTAGCTGTCTCCTGACTGCATGGTCCCTGCTTTGTTTATGGCTATTTCTGGTTGGTGCTTGACCATCCCTGGCTTCTCATTGGTAGTAGCCAGGCACATATTCTGTGACTCAGATATCTGTGCCCTGTGCAATGAATCTTGAACCGCCTTCCTGAGATGTCCCAGTCTCTTCTTCTGGGCATCAGTCCTGTGCTTCCAGAGGAATTGATGGCATCCACAAACACCAATTTCCAGATATGTTATGACAAATAGTCACCATTTTAGAGGTAGAGTGGTTAAACTATGACGTGTATAACCTGATTCCTTACCATTGTTGTGACTAGGGATGAGCGAATCGATCCGGACGAACCCGGATTCGATCCGAATTTCAGGAAAAATTCGATTCGGATCGAATCCGAATTTCCCCGCGATTCGATCACTCGAAGTTTTCCTTTAACATCCATTCATTTACATTTACAGGCATTCTAAGATGGCGGACGGGACATGTCTGGACATGTATCCCGCGCCAGTGCAAGCTGCAAGCCTATCAGCAGCCAGCAAGCCCGGTGACGTCACACAGCGGTATTTGACGGTGGCCATCTTGCTTTTCCTAATTTCTCTATTGCATTCGTGAGAGACAGAACGCTGTGTAGCTGAGGGACAGACAGTTAGACAGGCAGGGACAGACAGGGACAGACAGGGACAGGCTGGAGACAGGCAGGAGACAGACAGGAGACAGACAGAAAGCCAGGGAAAGGTAGGAAAAAACGGAGGCTGTGACAGGGAGATTTTTTTTTTTTTTCATCCAGCCTGAGTGTTACTAGCTGGCTGACAGGCTTTGTTAGCGTTTTCAGGCTGCTTATAGTAACTAACTGTGCATATATACTGAACTGATCTTAAGTCTGCTGTGAGGCATCCCATTCTGTGACTACACCAGCCTCTGTTTAAGACCATATAAGCATTTGCTCTTATCATATTTGAAATTAGGCCTGATAAAGACACTTTTGCTGGGCAAAGCACTACTGGACCCTGCCAGGTGCACTCCTATTTGGGGCATCCCATTCTGTGACTACAGCAGCCTCTGTTTAAGACCATATAAGCATTTGCTCTTATCATATTTGAAATTAGGCCTGATAAAGACACTTTTGCTGGGCAAAGCACTACTGGACCCTGTCAGGTGCACTCCTATTTGGGGCATCCCATTCTGTGACTAAAGCAGCCTCTGTTTAAGACCATATAAGCATTTGCTCTTATCATATTTGAAATTAGGCCTGATAAAGACACTTTTGCTGGGCAAAGCACTACTGGACCCTGCCAGGTGCACTCCTATTTGGGGCATCCCATTCTGTGACTACAGCAGCCTCTGTTTAAGACCATATAAGCATTTGCTCTTATCATATTTGAAATTAGGCCTGATAAAGACACTTTTGCTGGGCAAAGCACTACTGGACCCTGCCAGGTGCACTCCTATTTGGGGCATCCCATTCTGTGACTACAGCAGCCTCTGTTTAAGACCATATAAGCATTTGCTCTTATCATATTTGAAATTAGGCCTGATAAAGACACTTTTGCTGGGCAAAGCACTACTGGACCCTGCCAGGTGCACTCCTATTTGGGGCATCCCATTCTGTGACTACAGCAGCCTCTGTTTAAGACCATATAAGCATTTGCTCTTATCATATTTGAAATTAGGCCTGATAAAGACACTTTTGCTGGGCAAAGCACTACTGGACCCTGCCAGGTGCACTCCTATTTGGGGCTTCCCATTCTGTGACTACAGCAGCCTCTGTTTAAGACCATATAAGCATTTGCTCTTATCATATTTGAAATTAGGCCTGATAAAGACACTTTTGCTGGGCAAAGCACTACTGGACCCTGCCAGGTGCACTCCTATTTGGGGCATCCCATTCTGTGACTACAGCAGCCTCTGTTTAAGACCATATAAGCATTTGCTCTTATCATATTTGAAATTAGGCCTGATAAAGACACTTTTGCTGGGCATAGCACTACTGGACCCTGCCAGGTGCACTCCTATTTGGGGCATCCCATTCTGTGACTAAAGCAGCCTCTGTTTAAGACCATATAAGCATTTGCTCTTATCATATTTGAAATTAGGCCTGATAAAGACACTTTTGCTGGGCAAAGCACTACTGGACCCTGCCAGGTGCACTCCTATTTGGGGCATCCCATTCTGTGACTACAGCAGCCTCTGTTTAAGACCATATAAGCATTTGCTCTTATCATATTTGAAATTAGGCCTGATAAAGACACTTTTGCTGGGCAAAGCACTACTGGACCCTGCCAGGTGCACTCCTATTTGGGGCATCCCATTCTGTGACTACAGCAGCCTCTGTTTAAGACCATATAAGCATTTGCTCTTATCATATTTGAAATTAGGCCTGATAAAGACACTTTTGCTGGGCAAAGCACTACTGGACCCTGCCAGGTGCACTCCTATTTGGGGCATCCCATTCTGTGACTACAGCAGCCTCTGTTTAAGACCATATAAGCATTTGCTCTTATCATATTTGAAATTAGGCCTGATAAAGACACTTTTGCTGGGCAAAGCACTACTGGACCCTGCCAGGTGCACTCCTATTTGGGGCATCCCATTCTGTGACTACAGCAGCCTCTGTTTAAGACCATATAAGCATTTGCTCTTATCATATTTGAAATTAGGCCTGATAAAGACACTTTTGCTGGGCATAGCACTACTGGACCCTGCCAGGTGCACTCCTATTTGGGGCATCCCATTCTGTGACTAAAGCAGCCTCTGTTTAAGACCATATAAGCATTTGCTCTTATCATATTTGAAATTAGGCCTGATAAAGACTCTTTTGCTGGGCAAAGCACTACTGGACCCTGCCAGGTGCACTCCTATTTGGGGCATCCCATTCTGTGACTACAGCAGCCTCTGTTTAAGACCATATAAGCATTTGCTCTTATCATATTTGAAATTAGGCCTGATAAAGACACTTTTGCTGGGCAAAGCACTACTGGACCCTGCCAGGTGCACTCCTATTTGGGGCATCCCATTCTGTGACTACAGCAGCCTCTGTTTAAGACCATATAAGCATTTGCTCTTATCATATTTGAAATTAGGCCTGATAAAGACACTTTTGCTGGGCAAAGCAATACTGGACCCTGCCAGGTGCACTCCTATTTGGGGCATCCCATTCTGTGACTACAGCAGCCTCTGTTTAAGACCATATAAGCATTTGCTCTTATCATATTTGAAATTAGGCCTGATAAAGACACTTTTGCTGGGCAAAGCACTACTGGACCCTGCCAGGTGCACTCCTATTTGGGGCATCCCATTCTGTGACTACAGCAGCCTCTGTTTAAGACCATATAAGCATTTGCTCTTATCATATTTGAAATTAGGCCTGATAAAGACACTTTTGCTGGGCATAGCACTACTGGACCCTGCCAGGTGCACTCCTATTTGGGGCATCCCATTCTGTGACTAAAGCAGCCTCTGTTTAAGACCATATAAGCATTTGCTCTTATCATATTTGAAATTAGGCTTGATAAAGACACTTTTGCTGGGCAAAGCACTACTGGACCCTGCCAGGTGCACTCCTATTTGGGGCATCCCATTCTGTGACTACAGCAGCCTTTGTTTAAGACCATATAAGCATTTGCTCTTATCATATTTGAAATTAGGCCTGATAAAGACACTTTTGCTGGGCATAGCACTACTGGACCCTGCCAGGTGCACTCCTATTTGGGGCATCCCATTCTGTGACTAAAGCAGCCTCTGTTTAAGACCATATAAGCATTTGCTCTTATCATATTTGAAATTAGGCCTGATAAAGACACTTTTGCTGGGCAAAGCACTACTGGACCCTGCCAGGTGCACTCCTATTTGGGGCATCCCATTCTGTGACTAAAGCAGCCTCTGTTTAAGACCGTATAAGCATTTGCTCTTATCATATTTGAAATTAGCCTGATAAAGACACTTTTGCTGGGCATAGCACTACTTGTCCCTGCCAGGGCATCCCATTCTGTGACTAAAGCAGCCTCTGTTTAAGACCATATAAGCATTTGCTCTTATCATATTTGAAATTAGCCTGATAAAGACACTTTTGCTGGGCATAGTACTACTGGATCTTTTTTGGGGGCATCCCATTCTGTGACTAAAGCAGCCTCTGTTTAAGACCATATAAGCATTTGCTCTTATTATATTTATATTATAAGACACTTTTGCTGGGCATAGGCTTACTGCTGCCTGCCAGGTGCACTTCTGTTGAGGCATCCCATTCTGTAACATAGCATACCCCTCTTTATTTACACTAAGCAGCTCTCTTATTTACACTAAGCAGGCCTGTTGGAGGCTGAGTGTTACTGCTCACTTTTGGTGTGCATTATATTCTGTTTCATATAGACCCACCGCTGCCCGGGGGATCTTAAAATATCACCTACTCCCACGCCAGTTAGACTATGTCGGGCAGACAAGTGCCTGGAAGTGAAAAGAGGAGTGGCAGAGGCCAAGATTCCGCAGGCAGAGCTCGCATCAGACTGGGGGCCAGTAGCAGCAGGAGTCACGCTGAGAGACCTAATCTGCCAGTATCTGCTAGCGGTCGGGTCTCCACCAGTAACGCATCTGCCGTGGTAGATTGGTTGACGCGCTCATCAACAACATCATCACAACTTACGTCTGAGACCCCCAGTCTAGGGTCGGTAGGTTCCTCTGACACAACCCTGAGTTGGCATGCCCCGAGAGCAGTCCCTGTCCTCCCATTGTCTCTGTCCTACGCCGTTCCCTCCCCCAGCGACGTATCCTATGCTTTGGGTTCAGCTCCACTCTTTAGTGAGGAGGACCATCAGATAGAGGACAGTCAGCAGCTACTGCCCAGCCAAGAAATGGAGGTGGCTTCTCTAGCTAGGCAGACAGATAGTGATGTGGACAGTGTCGTGGGTGCTGCGAGCGTTCCAGCTCCTGCGCCAGACACTGTTGACGAATCCACGAACATCAGTGACGTACAGCCACAACTCGGTGATGATGATGATGACGATGAAGCCGATCGCACTTGGGAGCCGGGTGATGAAGGGGCTTCATCGTCATCATCAGGAGAAGAGGGGCGCAGGTTGCCCCGGAGTCAGCAGCTGAGGCAGCAAGGTGGTAGCAGTCAGCATGGGGGCACAATTCCAAAGGCTGGAGCCGGCCGGGGCCGGGGCCGGGGTAGAGCACCTGCTGTGCGGCAGTCTACCTTATCGGGAGGTAGTGGAGCAGGGGTTCCTGGAGTTGGCAACAGCAGCAGTGAATCAGTGAGGCCAGGGGGTGGGAAAAGTAGCTACTCGGCAGTGTGGCAGTTTTTCCTGAGGCATCCGCAGGAGGGTAACATGGCCACATGCAAGATATGTAGGCAAAAGGTGAAGCGTGGCCAGGGTCCAAATGTTGGCACCACGGCCCTGCGTCAACATATGATGCGTCACCATAAAACGACCTGGGAGAACCGAGGCTCCCAAGGGGTGGTCCAGTCTGCTTCCTCACCAAGTGAGCTCCCAATTTCTGCCAGCCAAGGCTCCAGCACCTCAGCCGAAGGCAGCTGTGCGTCATACCCATCCTCTGTCGCTCCTGCTCCTCCTCCTCCTCCTCCAAGTCATGCATCCCGCCAGCAATCCATCAGCGAAGCCATGTCCAAGAGACAGCAGTATGCGCCCACTCATCCTACGGCGCAGAAGCTGAATGTGCTCCTGTCCAAGTTGCTGGTGCTGCAGTCGCTCCCTTTTCAGGTGGTGGAATCTGCACCTTTCAGAGAACTGATGGCTTGTGCCGAGCCGAGGTGGAGAGTCCCAAGCCGTCATTTCTTTGCCAAGAAGGCAGTACCAGCGCTGCACACTTTTGTTGAACAGAAGGTGGGCCAGTCCTTGAGCCTGTCGGTGTGTAGCAAAATACATGGCAGCGCCGACATCTGGAGCTGTAACTACGGTCAGGGGCAGTACATGTCGTTTACGGCCCACTGGGTGAATGTGGTCCCTTTGCAGCAGCAACTTGGACAGGTCACGCCGCTTCGGCCTCCGCGCTCTCTGCCCATTGGGCCTGTGACACCGTGCGACTCGGCCTCCTCATCCTCCGCCATCTCCTCACCCTCCACTGTAGGCTCAAGTCTCAGTGCCCCTCCAGTCTACCATGTGTGCAGGGCACGGAGGTGTCACGCAGTGCTTCACATGGTTTGTCTTGGCGAACGGAGTCACACAGGGGAGGAACTGCTTAAATGTATTCATCAGGAAATCCAAACATGGCTTACTCCGAGAAAACTTAAAATGGGAATCATGGTTACCGACAATGGGAAGAACATTTTGTCTGCGCTGCGCCAAGGAAGCCTGACCCATGCCCCCTGCATGGCTCACGTCTTCAATCTGGTTGTCAAGCGGTTTCTGAAGTGTTCCCCCCATCTGCAGGACATCCTAACAACTTCACGGAAACTTTGCATGCACTTCAGCCACTCCTACACCGCCAAACACACCCTTCTTGAGCTACAGCGTCAGAATGGTATCCCCCAACATCTGATTGTCTGATTTGCGATGTTTCCACCCGTTGGAATTCCACCCTTCACATGTTGGACCGATTATATGAACAGAGAAAAGCCATCACGGATTTCCTGATGATCCAAGCAGATAGGGGGACTCCCCTGTGTAACTTCAATGTCAACCAGTGGCAGCTCATACGTGACACCTGCCGTTTGCTCAGGCCCTTTGAGGAAGCCACTTTATTTGTCAGTCGGCAGGATTACGGGATGAATGACGTGATTCCACTGCTTCATGTACTACAGCACATGTTGGAAACCATGGCTGGTCAGGGCACTGGAGACATGGCGTTTACATCTTACGGCCACATGAACCCCGTTGGAGCAGAACTGGAGGAGGAGGAGGAGGAAGAGGAGGAGGAGGAGTTGCCCAGCGAAACACAGTTTAGGCTTGGCGAAATGGCTGGTTTATCTAGTCAGCGGACAGGAGAGGAGGAGCAGGAGCAGCCAGAGGAGCTAGAGGTTTTTGAGGAAGGAGAGACAGAGGACCCGGGCACACCGTGGCAGTATGCAGTGGAGATGGAGACAGGTAGTCCATCCGAGTCACTTGCGCAAATGGCACGAAGCATGCTCACATGCTTGCGTAGTGACCCCAGAATTGTTTCCATCTGTCGGCGGGATGACTTCTGGCTGTCCACCTTATTGGACCCTCGCTTCCGGCACAAAATGGGGGCATTTTTTAAACCCACCGAGAGGGAGGACAAACTCAACTACTACAAAGACATTCTACGTAGGCAGTTGGCCGATGCCTATCTGCGCCATGGTCCATACTCTCGCAGGTCTGACTCGAGGGGACCTCTGCGCTCACCTTCCACTGCCATGGCCGCTGGGGGGGTTGGCAGCAGCAGCAGCAGAAGCTCCATCAGCAGCAGCAGCCTCAGTCTTCAGTCGCTAATGAGTAGCTTTCTACACCCGCATAGTGAGGCTACTCATGAGCAGCAGGAAGACCTGGAGCAGGACCTGAACCAGCAGGTCCGCTGGACTTCTGGGCAGCCAAACTTGATTTGTGGCCGCAACTAGCAGAGTTTGCCCTGGAAAAGCTGTCCTGCCCGGCAAGTAGCGTGCCATCTGAGCGGGTGTTTAGTGCGGCGGGGGCCATAGTTACGGCGAGGAGAACTCGTCTGTCAACTAAAAATGTGGAGAGACTCACCTTTGTCAAAATGAATCAGGGATGGATCAGCCAGGATTTCCACCCACCAATGCCTGATGCATGCGACTAGATTCAGCATGGTGCCACGTTTTACACTTTCCAAATGGTGCAAAACATATTTATGTCTTTAGGCCATTTTTTGGGCTCCTGCTGCTGCTACTGTCAACTCCTGCCAACTCCAGGGTGTGATTCATCCAATTTTTGGGCTCCTGAGGCCAACTCCAGTGTATATTTGGGCTCCTGCTGCTGCTGCTGCTGCCAACTTCTGCCAACTCCAGGGTGTGATTCATCCAATTTTTGGGCTCCTGAAGCCAACTCCAGTGTATATTTGGGCTCCTGCTGCTGCTACTGTCAACTCCTGCCAACTCCAGGGTGTGATTCATCCAATTTTTGGGCTCCTGAGGCCAACTCCAGTGTATATTTGGGCTCCTGCTGCTGCTGCTGCCAACTTCTGCCAACTCCAGGGTGTGATTCATCCAATTTTTGGGCTCCTGAGGCCAACTCCAGTGTATATTTGGGCTCCTGCTGCTGCTGCTGCTGCCAACTTCTGCCAACTCCAGGGTGTGATTCATCCAATTTTTGGGCTCCTGAAGCCAACTCCAGTGTATATTTGGGCTCCTGCTGCTGCTACTGTCAACTCCTGCCAACTCCAGGGTGTGATTCATCCAATTTTTGGGCTCCTGAAGCCAACTCCAGTGTATATTTGGGCTCCTGCTGCTGCTGCTGCCAACTTCTGCCAACTCCAGGGTGTGATTCATCCAATTTTTGGGCTCCTGAGGCCAACTCCAGTGTATATTTGGGCTCCTGCTGCTGCTGCTGCCAACTTCTGCCAACTCCAGGGTGTGATTCATCCAATTTTTGGGCTCCTGAAGCCAACTCCAGTGTATATTTGGGCTCCTGCTGCTGCTGCTGCCAACTTCTGCCAACTCCAGGGTGTGATTCATCCAATTTTTGGGCTCCTGAAGCCAACTCCAGTATATATTTGGGCTCCTGCTGCTGCCAACTCCTGCCAACTCCAGGGTGTGATTCATCCAATTTTTGGGCTCCTGCTGCTGCTGCTGCCAACTTCTGCCAACTCCAGGGTGTGATTCATCCAATTTTTGGGCTCCTGAAGCCAACTCCAGTGTATATTTGGGCTCCTGCTGCTGCTACTGTCAACTCCTGCCAACTCCAGGGTGTGATTCATCCAATTTTTGGGCTCCTGAGGCCAACTCCAGTGTATATTTGGGCTCCTGCTGCTGCTGCTGCCAACTTCTGCCAACTCCAGGGTGTGATTCATCCAATTTTTGGGCTCCTGAAGCCAACTCCAGTGTATATTTGGGCTCCTGCTGCTGCTACTGTCAACTCCTGCCAACTCCAGGGTGTGATTCATCCAATTTTTGGGCTCCTGAAGCCAACTCCAGTGTATATTTGGGCTCCTGCTGCTGCTGCTGCCAACTTCTGCCAACTCCAGGGTGTGATTCATCCAATTTTTGGGCTCCTGAGGCCAACTCCAGTGTATATTTGGGCTCCTGCTGCTGCTGCTGCCAACTTCTGCCAACTCCAGGGTGTGATTCATCCAATTTTTGGGCTCCTGAAGCCAACTCCAGTGTATATTTGGGCTCCTGCTGCTGCTGCTGCCAACTTCTGCCAACTCCAGGGTGTGATTCATCCAATTTTTGGGCTCCTGAAGCCAACTCCAGTATATATTTGGGCTCCTGCTGCTGCTGCTGCCAACTCCTGCCAACTCCAGGGTGTGATTCATCCAATTTTTGGGCTCCTGCTGCTGCTGCTGCCAACTTCTGCCAACTCCAGGGTGTGATTCATCCAATTTTTGGGCTCCTGAAGCCAACTCCAGTGTATATTTGGGCTCCTGCTGCTGCTACTGTCAACTCCTGCCAACTCCAGGGTGTGATTCATCCAATTTTTGGGCTCCTGAGGCCAACTCCAGTGTATATTTGGGCTCCTGCTGCTGCTGCTGCCAACTTCTGCCAACTCCAGGGTGTGATTCATCCAATTTTTGGGCTCCTGAGGCCAACTCCAGTGTATATTTGGGCTCCTGCTGCTGCTGCTGCTGCCAACTTCTGCCAACTCCAGGGTGTGATTCATCCAATTTTTGGGCTCCTGAAGCCAACTCCAGTGTATATTTGGGCTCCTGCTGCTGCTACTGTCAACTCCTGCCAACTCCAGGGTGTGATTCATCCAATTTTTGGGCTCCTGAAGCCAACTCCAGTGTATATTTGGGCTCCTGCTGCTGCTGCTGCCAACTTCTGCCAACTCCAGGGTGTGATTCATCCAATTTTTGGGCTCCTGAGGCCAACTCCAGTGTATATTTGGGCTCCTGCTGCTGCTGCTGCCAACTTCTGCCAACTCCAGGGTGTGATTCATCCAATTTTTGGGCTCCTGAAGCCAACTCCAGTGTATATTTGGGCTCCTGCTGCTGCTGCTGCCAACTTCTGCCAACTCCAGGGTGTGATTCATCCAATTTTTGGGCTCCTGAAGCCAACTCCAGTATATATTTGGGCTCCTGCTGCTGCTGCTGCCAACTCCTGCCAACTCCAGGGTGTGATTCATCCAATTTTTGGGCTCCTGCTGCTGCTGCTGCCAACTTCTGCCAACTCCAGGGTGTGATTCATCCAATTTTTGGGCTCCTGAAGCCAACTCCAGTGTATATTTGGGCTCCTGCTGCTGCTACTGTCAACTCCTGCCAACTCCAGGGTGTGATTCATCCAATTTTTGGGCTCCTGAGGCCAACTCCAGTGTATATTTGGGCTCCTGCTGCTGCTGCTGCCAACTTCTGCCAACTCCAGGGTGTGATTCATCCAATTTTTGGGCTCCTGAAGCCAACTCCAGTGTATATTTGGGCTCCTGCTGCTGCTACTGTCAACTCCTGCCAACTCCAGGGTGTGATTCATCCAATTTTTGGGCTCCTGAAGCCAACTCCAGTGTATATTTGGGCTCCTGCTGCTGCTACTGTCAACTCCTGCCAACTCCAGGGTGTGATTCATCCAATTTTTGGGCTCCTGAAGCCAACTCCAGTGTATATTTGGGCTCCTGCTGCTGCTGCTGCCAACTTCTGCCAACTCCAGGGTGTGATTCATCCAATTTTTGGGCTCCTGAGGCCAACTCCAGTGTATATTTGGGCTCCTGCTGCTGCTGCTGCCAACTTCTGCCAACTCCAGGGTGTGATTCATCCAATTTTTGGGCTCCTGAAGCCAACTCCAGTGTATATTTGGGCTCCTGCTGCTGCTGCTGCCAACTTCTGCCAACTCCAGGGTGTGATTCATCCAATTTTTGGGCTCCTGAAGCCAACTCCAGTATATATTTGGGCTCCTGCTGCTGCTGCTGCCAACTCCTGCCAACTCCAGGGTGTGATTCATCCAATTTTTGGGCTCCTGCTGCTGCTGCTGCCAACTTCTGCCAACTCCAGGGTGTGATTCATCCAATTTTTGGGCTCCTGAAGCCAACTCCAGTGTATATTTGGGCTCCTGCTGCTGCTACTGTCAACTCCTGCCAACTCCAGGGTGTGATTCATCCAATTTTTGGGCTCCTGAAGCCAACTCCAGTGTATATTTGGGCTCCTGCTGCTGCTACTGTCAACTCCTGCCAACTCCAGGGTGTGATTCATCCAATTTTTGGGCTCCTGAAGCCAACTCCAGTGTATATTTGGGCTCCTGCTGCTGCTGCTGCCAACTTCTGCCAACTCCAGGGTGTGATTCATCCAATTTTTGGGCTCCTGAGGCCAACTCCAGTGTATATTTGGGCTCCTGCTGCTGCTGCTGCCAACTTCTGCCAACTCCAGGGTGTGATTCATCCAATTTTTGGGCTCCTGAAGCCAACTCCAGTGTATATTTGGGCTCCTGCTGCTGCTGCTGCCAACTTCTGCCAACTCCAGGGTGTGATTCATCCAATTTTTGGGCTCCTGAAGCCAACTCCAGTATATATTTGGGCTCCTGCTGCTGCCAACTCCTGCCAACTCCAGGGTGTGATTCATCCAATTTTTGGGCTCCTGCTGCTGCTGCTGCCAACTTCTGCCAACTCCAGGGTGTGATTCATCCAATTTTTGGGCTCCTGAAGCCAACTCTAGTGTATATTTGGGCTCCTGCTGCTGCTACTGTCAACTCCTGCCAACTCCAGGGTGTGATTCATCCAATTTTTGGGCTCCTGAGGCCAACTCCAGTGTATATTTGGGCTCCTGCTGCTGCTGCTGCCAACTTTTGCCAACTCCAGGGTGTGATTCATCCAATATTTGGGCTCCTGAAGCCAACTCCAGTGTATATTTGGGCTCCTGCTGCTGCTACTGTCAACTCCTGCCAACTCCAGGGTGTGATTCATCCAATTTTTGGGCTCCTGAAGCCAACTCCAGTGTATATTTGGGCTCCTGCTGCTGCTGCTGCCAACTTCTGCCAACTCCAGGGTGTGATTCATCCAATTTTTGGGCTCCTGAGGCCAACTCCAGTGTATATTTGGGCTCCTGCTGCTGCTGCTGCCAACTTCTGCCAACTCCAGGGTGTGATTCATCCAATTTTTGGGCTCCTGAAGCCAACTCCAGTGTATATTTGGGCTCCTGCTGCTGCTGCTGCCAACTTCTGCCAACTCCAGGGTGTGATTCATCCAATTTTTGGGCTCCTGAAGCCAACTCCAGTATATATTTGGGCTCCTGCTGCTGCTGCTGCCAACTCCTGCCAACTCCAGGGTGTGATTCATCCAATTTTTGGGCTCCTGCTGCTGCTGCTGCCAACTTCTGCCAACTCCAGGGTGTGATTCATCCAATTTTTGGGCTCCTGAAGCCAACTCCAGTGTATATTTGGGCTCCTGCTGCTGCTACTGTCAACTCCTGCCAACTCCAGGGTGTGATTCATCCAATTTTTGGGCTCCTGAGGCCAACTCCAGTGTATATTTGGGCTCCTGCTGCTGCTGCTGCCAACTTCTGCCAACTCCAGGGTGTGATTCATCCAATTTTTGGGCTCCTGAGGCCAACTCCAGTGTATATTTGGGCTCCTGCTGCTGCTGCTGCTGCCAACTTCTGCCAACTCCAGGGTGTGATTCATCCAATTTTTGGGCTCCTGAAGCCAACTCCAGTGTATATTTGGGCTCCTGCTGCTGCTACTGTCAACTCCTGCCAACTCCAGGGTGTGATTCATCCAATTTTTGGGCTCCTGAAGCCAACTCCAGTGTATATTTGGGCTCCTGCTGCTGCTGCTGCCAACTTCTGCCAACTCCAGGGTGTGATTCATCCAATTTTTAGGCTCCTGAGGCCAACTCCAGTGTATATTTGGGCTCCTGCTGCTGCTGCTGCCAACTTCTGCCAACTCCAGGGTGTGATTCATCCAATTCTTGGGCTCCTGAAGCCAACTCCAGTGTATATTTGGGCTCCTGCTGCTGCTGCTGCCAACTTCTGCCAACTCCAGGGTGTGATTCATCCAATTCTTGGGCTCCTGAAGCCAACTCCAGTGTATATTTGGGCTCCTGCTGCTGCTGCTGCCAACTTCTGCCAACTCCAGGGTGTGATTCATCCAATTTTTGGGCTCCTGAAGCCAACTCCAGTGTATATTTGGGCTCCTGCTGCTGCTACTGTCAACTCCTGCCAACTCCAGGGTGTGATTCATCCAATTTTTGGGCTCCTGAGGCCAACTCCAGTGTATATTTGGGCTCCTGCTGCTGCTGCTGCCAACTTCTGCCAACTCCAGGGTGTGATTCATCCAATTTTTGGGCTCCTGAAGCCAACTCCAGTGTATATTTGGGCTCCTGCTGCTGCTACTGTCAACTCCTGCCAACTCCAGGGTGTGATTCATCCAATTTTTGGGCTCCTGAGGCCAACTCCAGTGTATATTTGGGCTCCTGCTGCTGCTGCTGCCAACTTCTGCCAACTCCAGGGTGTGATTCATCCAATTTTTGGGCTCCTGAAGCCAACTCCAGTGTATATTTGGGCTCCTGCTGCTGCTACTGTCAACTCCTGCCAACTCCAGGGTGTGATTCATCCAATTTTTGGGCTCCTGAAGCCAACTCCAGTGTATATTTGGGCTCCTGCTGCTGCTGCTGCCAACTTCTGCCAACTCCAGGGTGTGATTCATCCAATTTTTGGGCTCCTGAGGCCAACTCCAGTGTATATTTGGGCTCCTGCTGCTGCTGCTGCCAACTTCTGCCAACTCCAGGGTGTGATTCATCCAATTTTTGGGCTCCTGAAGCCAACTCCAGTGTATATTTGGGCTCCTGCTGCTGCTGCTGCCAACTTCTGCCAACTCCAGGGTGTGATTCATCCAATTTTTGGGCTCCTGAAGCCAACTCCAGTATATATTTGGGCTCCTGCTGCTGCTGCTGCCAACTCCTGCCAACTGCAGGGTGTGATTCATCAAATTTTTGGGCTCCTGCTGCTGCTGCTGCCAACTTCTGCCAACTCCAGGGTGTGATTCATCCAATTTTTGGGCTCCTGAAGCCAACTCCAGTGTATATTTGGGCTCCTGCTGCTGCTACTGTCAACTCCTGCCAACTCCAGGGTGTGATTCATCCAATTTTTGGGCTCCTGAGGCCAACTCCAGTGTATATTTGGGCTCCTGCTGCTGCTGCTGCCAACTTCTGCCAACTCCAGGGTGTGATTCATCCAATTTTTGGGCTCCTGAAGCCAACTCCAGTGTATATTTGGGCTCCTGCTGCTGCTACTGTCAACTCCTGCCAACTCCAGGGTGTGATTCATCCAATTTTTGGGCTCCTGAAGCCAACTCCAGTGTATATTTGGGCTCCTGCTGCTGCTGCTGCCAACTTCTGCCAACTCCAGGGTGTGATTCATCCAATTTTTGGGCTCCTGAGGCCAACTCCAGTGTATATTTGGGCTCCTGCTGCTGCTGCTGCCAACTTCTGCCAACTCCAGGGTGTGATTCATCCAATTTTTGGGCTCCTGAAGCCAACTCCAGTGTATATTTGGGCTCCTGCTGCTGCTGCTGCCAACTTCTGCCAACTCCAGGGTGTGATTCATCCAATTTTTGGGCTCCTGAAGCCAACTCCAGTATATATTTGGGCTCCTGCTGCTGCTGCTGCCAACTCCTGCCAACTGCAGGGTGTGATTCATCCAATTTTTGGGCTCCTGCTGCTGCTGCTGCCAACTTCTGCCAACTCCAGGGTGTGATTCATCCAATTTTTGGGCTCCTGAAGCCAACTCCAGTGTATATTTGGGCTCCTGCTGCTGCTACTGTCAACTCCTGCCAACTCCAGGGTGTGATTCATCCAATTTTTGGGCTCCTGAGGCCAACTCCAGTGTATATTTGGGCTCCTGCTGCTGCTGCTGCCAACTTCTGCCAACTCCAGGGTGTGATTCATCCAATTTTTGGGCTCCTGAAGCCAACTCCAGTGTATATTTGGGCTCCTGCTGCTGCTACTGTCAACTCCTGCCAACTCCAGGGTGTGATTCATCCAATTTTTGGGCTCCTGAAGCCAACTCCAGTGTATATTTGGGCTCCTGCTGCTGCTACTGTCAACTCCTGCCAACTCCAGGGTGTGATTCATCCAATTTTTGGGCTCCTGAGGCCAACTCCAGTGTATATTTGGGCTCCTGCTGCTGCTGCTGCCAACTTCTGCCAACTCCAGGGTGTGATTCATCCAATTTTTGGGCTCCTGAAGCCAACTCCAGTGTATATTTGGGCTCCTGCCGCTGCTACTGTCAACTCCTGCCAACTCCAGGGTGTGATTCATCCAATTTTTGGGCTCCTGAAGCCAACTCCAGTGTATATTTGGGCTCCTGCTGCTGCTGCTGCCAACTTCTGCCAACTCCAGGGTGTGATTCATCCAATTTTTGGGCTCCTGAAGCCAACTCCAGTGTATATTTGGGCTCCTGCTGCTGCTACTGTCAACTCCTGCCAACTCCAGGGTGTGATTCATCCAATTTTTGGGCTCCTGAAGCCAACTCCAGTATATATTTGGGCTCCTGCTGCTGCCAACTTCTGCCAACTCCAGGGTGTGATTCATCCAATTTTTGGGCTCCTGCTGCTGCTGCTGCCAACTTCTGCCAACTCCAGGGTGTGATTCATCCAATTTATGGGCTCCTGAAGCCAACTCCAGTGTATATTTGGGCTCCTGCTGCTGCTGCTGCCAACTTCTGCCAACTCCAGGGTGTGATTCATCCAATTTTTGGGCTCCTGAAGCCAACTCCAGTGTATATTTGGGCTCCTGCTGCTGCTGCTGCCAACTTCTGCCAACTCCAGGGTGTGATTCATCCAATTTTTGGGCTCCTGAGGCCAACTCCAGTGTATATTTGGGCTCCTTCTGCCCCTCATAGTGATGCCACTTCAACTCTCTGCAATTGTGCCGCTCTGCGATTCTATTAGCGATGCCTCTGATCTGCATGTGATATTTCTTCAAAGTATTATTTAACTAACCCAGCACGCATCCTGTGCGTGTTACAGCAAGGCTGAATGGTTTACAACCCTATTGAGGCTCTAGGAGGCTCAGAAATAGCCGTTTTTAATAGCGATTCGTCGCGAATTTATTCGGGTCGAAACGATTTTTGTCGGAAAATTCGGCGAATCAGTCGAATCGAATTTTTCAAAAGTTCGCTCATCTCTAGTTGTGACCCAATAAAACAATGGGCTCAAATGGAACAGCATTTCTATCTGTTTCTTCTTCCTTCCTTGCCTTTTAGTTCCCATCTAGGCTCTCAACTTTGATACGATTAATGGTTTGGAGAAATCCTTCTGCTATTGGTATGCAATTGTGAAGTCATCGAGTGGAAAAATGTCTAGTCTGGTTGCAAAAGAAAGACCTTTCTGGGGAAGGTTAGTGATTTACACCAGATTGACCGGGTTCAGGTATCAACTCAATAAGCAAGTGTAACTTTGGAACGTTAACACCTTAGCATGGCCTGAAACTGAAAACATGGCTATGACGTCATTGGTGAGCAGTCCTGAATTGAATGTGGAGGTGGCTGGGGTCAGGGACGGGCATCATACTGGACATGGTCCCAAAACTTCAGGGGCAACAAAAAGGATCACAACTTAAAATGAGGTCAGGGCATGGCAAGTTCTTCAACGTGAAACAAAGATCATATGTGGCAAGGTCGTCAGATACAGGGCAGGCATCAGCACTGGGTGTACATGGGCAGGTGTCGGGGCCCTTGCACCTTTAGAGGGCCCACCTCATATCCTCTACTCTGGGCAGCCTCTATGCAGGACACAGGGCAGTGCAGTAACCAGGACTAAGGACTGTCAGCCAGGGGCAGATTTGTCATTAGGAGAGCTTTTCTTTGTTTCTGTTAGACCTTCTAGTCATTATTATTTTCTTATTTTCTTTATTTCTTTCTCTTTCCATCTATTCTTTTTCTCTGTCATTTCTCCTCTCTTTCCTGCTTTTTTCTTCTCTCATTCCTTTTATCCTTTCTTTGTTCCTGTCATTCATTCTATACTATAGTTCTATCTTTGTTTATTTATTTCTTTATTTATTAAATATATATTTATTTATATCCATATATTCTTTCTTTTTTTGTCATTCCTTTTCTTTCTTTTTTTCTTTCTTTCTTTCTTTCCTTTCTTTCTTTTCTTTCTTTCCTGTTTTCTTTTTTCTGTCATTCCTCCTATTCTTTCATTCTTTATATGTCTTCCCTTCTGTCATTCCTTCTATACTTTGTCATTCCTTCTATTTTCTTATTTCTTCCAATCTGTTCTTTGTTTCTTCCATTCATTTTATTCTTTCATTGTTCCTGTCATTAATTCTGTGCTTTTGTTCTTTGTTTTTTGCCATGTATTTTACATCTCCTTATTGCATTTCCCATCTATTCTATCATTTTTTCGCTGTTACTTTTCTATTTTTCTTTATGAGCTGATTTTTTTTCCCGGCCATTCCTTCTATTCTTTCGTTCTTTTCTTCTCTTTCTTTCTGTCATATCTTCTATACTTTGTCATTCCTTCTACTATTTTTTTTTTTACTTTATTCTATTTGTTAGCAGTATTCACCATACATGCAACTTTATCACCATGTATGTAGGATCATACCACGCCGAAAGGGACCTGTTGAGACTCTATCGGCCAAGGAGCGGCGTAAACCTGGAGCCGGCCCTGCTCAGACATGTTCAGTATATGGCCAAGTCAGCACAATGGAGCAGAACTTGGACATAATCAGGAAAATTAGGAGCATAATTTAGGCATGGTTGGGAAGGGATGCGACAGGGTCAGTAACAAGAATTCCTTAGGATAGGATAAGTACAGATGGAATGATCAGGGGATGGCTGGAATAGCAAGGCAACTTCAAGGAAATAACACATTATCCCTTCCAAGCTGCCCCTGGGGGTGGCATTTAAATAAGCCACTTCAACAACACAACCAATCACCCTTGACAGGGCCGGCTCCAGGTTTGCGGGTGCCCTTGGGCAAAAGAGTCTTTCAGTTCCGCTCCCACGAATGGGTCACCTATTGCTGCTGATCGCCCTCCAGTGCTTGTCCGTTGTCACCTGGTTCTCACCCCCTTCTGAGCTTCCATCAATAGCCCTCCATTCCATGCCTTCTTCTCCATTGTTACTGACCGTCCCCTGTTGCTGAGGCCAGCCACCTGGCATTTGGTGGTTCAGGTCCACTGTTAAATAATACCATGGCCAAGTGAAAGCCTGAGTGGGCCCCTGAAGATGCCAGGGGCCCTGGCAATTGCCCAGGTTTGCCCTGTGCTGGAACCAGCTCTGACATTTGAGCCTGGTTTTTAACAACAGCTTAACTTGTTCCTCTCATGCAAGATGTATCAGTGGTTGCCACAGAAACCGTTGCCCGAACATTTTAAACCTCTCTTTCTTGTATAATCAAGAGTATTTCAGTGACGTTATTACTGTTTCATTTTTTCCGAATCTGTGGGAAAGCTTATGGTACAGACATAAAGCCCTTTCATCTTGATTCATCGCATGTGATGCGCACACTTAATGTGATCTCTTACTCCTCGTCACCGACCACCTAATTCTCAGGATGGATTTTTTGTGAATGGCTGTGAAGAGCTCGCCGGGTGCTAGTCCCAGAGGGCAGAGCCTAAAAATACTGGGGCAATTCATCTGAAAGAGTCTATTTAATTAGCCCAGCATGGTGACTCAGGCTCTTAACGTATTGTGCAAAATACCTTTTCAATGACTTTGGTGGCTTTTTGTAATTAGGCTCAAATGTCGTCAGCACCAGCCAGAGTCTATTTGTCAAGCTGTGTGTGAAACGCGGCAACCTCACAGATTGCGTTTTTTTTTTCTAAGGGTGAACTTAGCGAAGAAAGAACATGTAGAACTTTGCCAAACTCTGTTCCATCTTGGTGTGATGCTAAGCACGGCTAAACATCGGGGAAACAAGTGCCGAGTAGATTGTCTCATTCTAATCTTCCCTGATCACTTAAGCTGATGATTTCCACTCGTTACCAGCTAATCCTTAAAATGGTGGGATGGCCACTGCCAGGCCATTGCCGAAGGTGCTAAGAAATGTATGCAAGTCACCAAATAAGAGCATTGCCTTCATGTTGTTAATACTTTGACCTCTGAATACACCTCTCGAAATGTCAAATCTTCAGCATTCAGGGAAAATTGTCATCAAGTACATAAAGGTTTAAAGTACAAGGCTCAAAAACTGAGCCTTGCAAAATACATCATAGAGAACATATAAAAATTAATTAAAAGTTAAAATGCCCTCTTCCCACACCCCAGTAGCAGGCAGTGTACAGAATACCCCCATCATCACATAACAGGCAGTGTGTATAATACTCCCCGGTCACCCCATAATAGGCAGTGTGCAGAATACCCCCATCATCACATCAGGCAGTGTGTAAAATCCCCCCATTCCCACATAACAGGCAGCGTGCAGAATACTCTCCGGTCACCCCATAATAGGCAGTGTGCAGAATACTCCCCAGTCACCCCATAATAGGCAGTGTGCAGAATCCCCCCAGTCACCCCATAATAGGCAGTGTGCAGAATCCCCCCAGTCACCCCATAATAGGCAATGTGCAGAATCCCCCCAGTCACCCCATAACAGGCAGTGTGCCGAATCCCCCCATCTTCACATAACAGGCAGTGTGCAGAATACTCCCCAGTCACCCCATAACAGGCAGTGTGCAGAATCCCCCCATCTTCACATGACAGGCAGTGTGCAGAATACTCCCCAGTCACCCCATAACAAGCAGTGTGCAGAATACCCCCAGTCACCCCATAACAGGCAGTGTGCAGAATCCCGCAAGCATCCCATAACAGACAGTGTCCAGAACCCCCCCTCCCCCAATGACCCCATAGCAGGTAGTGTGTAGCACCTCCCCCAATGACCCCATAACAGGCAGTGTGGAGAATCCCCCCAATCACCCCATAATAGGCAGTGTGCAGACCCCCCCCCCCATTCACACCATAGCAGGCAGTGTGCAGAATCCCCCAATTACCCCATAACAGGCAGACTGGAGAATTCCACCCTGCAATCACCCTACAACAGGCAGTGTGCAAGATCCCCCCCATTACCCCATTACACCTAGTCAACAGCCCCTGGAGTCTTTTAGACTGCCAGCCTCAGCGGTGATAGGTCCACTTTAATACATCTCATCGTATACAGTATGCCCTGTTTACCTAAAAGCTGTAGGTATTGTTGCCCCCCAGGTTTTGGTCCACTTCAGTTGGGAATCCCAGTGTTTGTATGTCTCTGTATGCCCCTGTAATCTCCAAGCATTTACCTCCCTCTGCAACCCTGCATGCTGGATGCCCCCTACCAGTCAGCCTTAAATGGCTGCCAACAGGCGTGTGCAGCTGCAGGGAGCCGATTTCCCGCTGGGTGCATGTCAATAAGATCATTGCCGTACAGAAGAGGCCTGCACATGCACTGTGGGAGTGTGGGGACAGGCAAGTGATAGGCAGTAACATGAGTTGTGGGGGCTTCACACAATCAAGCATCCCAAATCAGGATGCCCCTGGGAATGGCTTTCACCATGCCCTAAATAGGACTCTAAGGCCAGGTTAATAGGGTTTTAGTCTGCATTAAGGATTGGGCACGGCATCAACTCTTGCTAGGTTGTATTCCAATCCAATTTCAAGTTACTATATGTACACATGCAAACTTTATTTTGGGGGTTATCAGTGCTTTGGGAGGCTTATTAATGGCAGAGGTGGTGACAGGCAGTTCTCTGTTCTTCAGGGGATTGGAAACAGCTGCACATGTGTGGCAGCCACACCCCCTCCAATAGTAAGCAAGTGGTCCTGCAAGGTGCAGCTGATTCTTGGTCCTCCGTATGGGCTTTTAGTTTCTTCTGGACCAGGACCCTCCCTGGCATTGACCACAGCCCCACCAAGTGCTCCCATCACCCTCACAGCCCTCCAAACATGGGGGAGCCAGAAGTGTCAGCACTCATCATATCGACTGCTGCACACACTGTGTGAATTGTGGGGTCCATAATTTATCTATCCTTATCTCTCTTAGCTGTCCCTATCTCCCGCATCTTTTACCTGTCTCTAGCCTATACCCCTCCTATATGTCACTGTCCTTGTCTCTCTTAGCTGTCACTATCTCCTGCATCTTTTACCTGTCCCTAGCTTATGCCCCTCCTATATGTCGCTGTCCTTATCACGCTTAGCTGTCCCTATCTCCCACATATTTTACCTGGCCCTAGCCTATATCCCTCCTATATGTCATTGTCCTTTTCTCTCTTAGCTGTCTTATCTCCCGCATCTCTAACCTGTCCCTAGCATATACCCATCCTATATGTCGATGTCCTTATGTCGCTTAGCTGTCCCTATCTCCCACATCTCTAACCTGTCCCTAGCCTATACCCCTCCTATATGTAACTGTCCTTGTCTCTCTTAGCTGTCCCTATCTCCTGCATCTTTTACATGTCCCTAGCCTATACCCGTCCTATAAGTCACTGTCCTTGTCTCTCTTAGCTGTCCCTATCTCCTGCATCTATTTCCTGTCCCTAACCTATATCCCTTCTATATGTCATTGTCTCTCTTAGCTGTCCCTATCTCCTGCATCTTTTACCTATCTCTAGCTTATACCCCTCATATATGTCACAGTCCTTGTCTCTCTTAGCTGTCCCTATATTTCGCAACTTTTACCTGTCCCTAACCTATACCCCTCCTATATGTCATTGTTTCTCTTAGCTGTCCCTATCTCCTGCATCTTTCACCTGTCCCTAACCTATACCCCTCCTATATGTCGCTGTCCTTGCCTCTCTTAGCTGTCCCTATATTTCGCATCTTTTAGTTGTCCCTAGCCTATACCCATCCTATAAGTCACTGTCCTTGTCTCTCTTAGCTGTCCCTATCTCCCGCATCTTTTACCTGTCCCTAGCCTATACCCCTCCTATATGTAATTGTCTTTGTCTCTCTTAGCTGTCCCTATATTTCGCATCTTTTACCTGTCCCTAGCCTATACCCGTCCTATAAGTCACTGTCCTTGTCTCTCTTGGCTGTCCCTATCTCCTGCATCTTTTACCTGTCCCTAACCTATACCCCTCCTATATGTCATTGTCTCTCTTAGCTGTCCCTATCTCCTGCATCTTTTACCTATCTCTAGCTCCTCCTGCATCTGTTCCTATCTCCTGCATATTTTACCTGTCCCTAGCCTATACCCCTCCTATAGGTCACTGTCCTTGTCCCTCTTAGCTGTCCCTATCTCCAGCATCTTTTACCTGTCCCTAGCCTATACCCCTCCTATATGTCGCTGTCCTTGCCTCTCTTAGCTGTCCCTATATTTCGTATCTTTTACCTGTCCCTAGCCTATACCCCTCCTATAAGTCACTGTCCTTGTCTCTCTTAGCTGTCCCTATGTCCTGCATATTTTACCTGTCCCTAGCCTATACCCCCTACTATATGTTGCTGTCCTTGTCTCTCTCTCTTAGCTGTCCCTATATTTCGCATCTTTTACCTGTCCCTAGCCTATACCCCTCCTATATGTTGCTGTCCTTGTCTCTCTCAGCTGTCCCTATCTCTTGCATCTTTTACCTGTCCCTAGCCTATATCCCTACTATATGTTGCTGTCCTTGTCTCTCTCAACTGTCCCTATCTCCAGCATCTTTTACCTATCCCTAGCCTATACCCCTCCTATATGCCACTGTCCTTGTCTCTCTTAGCTGTCCCTATGCCCCGCATCTTTTTCCTGTCCCTAGCCTATACCCCTCCTATATGTCACTGTCCTTGTTTCTCTTAGCTGTCCCTATCTCCCTCATCTTTTACCTGTCCCTAGTACATGCCACTTTTGCCTGTCCTCATTTTGTGCCTTTCTCTCCTGTTCCCATTCATTGCCTGACCCTGTTCCCAGTTGAGGGCTGTGTCCCTTTAAGATTTGTGTACTCAATTTACCTTGAACCAGTCCCAATTTTGTAAGTCTGGGCCTGACAGGTGCCTAAAGTTCAACTTGTGCACTTACCTGCAGGGAAGGTTTGCTTTTCGTACATAAGTTCCAGGATGTAATATATTCAATAACATTTTTGGCAGCAGGTGAAACCTTTGGGAAGCATTACTGTTGTTTCTATTGTCACAGACTCTCTAATATGTAATAGTTACAGTTTTGCAACAGAATCTTTGATACAGTAACTGGGAACACTGAAGTCACTGAATAAAGAAAAGAGGGCGACTGACAGATACAGACCACCTGAGCCTCCAAGTATTCATTCAAGTCATTTAAGGTTAGAAAGCTGCTTATTTTGGGGATAGAACTTTTGCAAGTGAATAGTTTGCACTTTGCGTATTAAAAAAAAAATTACAAAGAAAGACCTTGAATAGCAGAAACAATTCAAATGTGTGGATGTTCCTATTGGGAGAAAGTGATTCATCCAATTGTAGAATGTATCTTCAAACAGTTATTGGTACACCGCTATTTGTTACCAGATAATCACTTAATAACAGAAAGCTGCTATTGCAGCTATTGTCACCCGCAATTCACATAATCTGCTATAATATACTCCACTCACTCCCACCTTGCCTTTCATGATCAGCATTTTATTTAATTCCTCTATTTGTACATAAGTGTATCTTCTATTCGCTGCAGCAACAGAATCTGTAAAGAATCTGGCCTTCCTCTCTGGATGTCAGGGCATCAAAAACAAAGGTTTTCTTAATCATGGTTGAATTACAACAATAGAGAAATATAATGTTGGTTCTGTAAAAAGGGATAAAAGATAGATAGATAAACACATAGAAGGAAAACAGATGAATGAGATAAATAAATAGATAGAAGGTAAATAGATGGATGGATAGATAGCTAGATAGATAGGGGCGGACTGGGGTTAAAAAATGGCCCGGGACTTTTCTGGTCACACCAGCCCTTCTGCAATTTCTCTGACATGGAGGCCGATTCATAAATAGCGACATGTAGCGACAGTTAAGTGACTGTAGCAGTATTTTCAGAGCGCCCGCTAGTAGTTGCTGTGCTTGGCCGTTGTTCGGTTGTTGACAGCGACTCAGTCGGTGTGCAGTAATGTTGAATATTGGGTGAGGAGTCGCTATTTGACAGGTTCCGCGCTGTATGGGAGCGCATGATAGCGACTGGCCATAGCGACCGGCTCCCACCATATTCATTAACAAATCACGCTCAAAAAATTCTTGCGCTGTAAAATGCATGCTTAAACCCCAGAGCCCTGGCGGCGATGGGTTAAAAGTAGTTTTTTAACCCCCAAACAACCATATTTTTGGAAACCAAAAAAACCAAGTTTTTTAAATAATTTTGTAATATGAATACATTAATATCAGACCTGTAATATCAATTCTGCACAAATTTTTTATTTTATTTTTTTTTACCTTAAAAAAAATATCTAACATGGCAGAAGTGGTCACAGAATTTTTCACATTTAAAAAAAAAAAAAAAAACATTAATAACAATTAATTATGAATATTTAAAGATTGTTCCATTGAAATGCATTGGAGAGCGCCAGGTAGCGAGAGGTCATACCTGTCGCTGTTCAAGGTCGGACGCTGGCGCTGTGGGCTGAGGCTGGAATAATGATGAATGAGTGGCTATATGGCGCTATCTCAGTCGCTAAGCAGGATTGGCTTGATAAATGTGTGATTTTGGTGGGGAGCCGGCGTTCTCGTGGCGGTGCCCGTCATTACCGGCCGCTCACCAGTCGCTACCTGTCGCTATTTCTTCATAAATAAGGGCCATGGTATGCATGCCCTCCATAACAAGCAGTGTGCAGAACCTCACCCATTACAGGCTGAGTGGCAGAACACCCCCATAACATGCTGATTGGCTGAATCCCTCCATAACAGACTCTGGGGCAGAATCCCCCCTTAACATACCGAGGCACAGAGTCCCCCCCCCCCATAACATGCAGAGTGGCATAATCCACCACCCCCCCCCCCCCACATGGCCTCAGGGGTTAAAACTCAAACATGTGGGGAGTGGGTTCGGGATGCCGAGCTCTGTAGGCCTTGTGGCAGGCTTAGAGCGCTTGCATGTTACACATACAATCCACAGAAGACAGGTCTCATAAACAAGTAGTTACTCACTTTATTAATAGCTTCTAGGTTGTCATTACTTACCATCAACAGCATACAAGTCAGTTAGTCAGTTCCCCTTTAGTAGGAATAAGGCTGCAGAAGGTTTTGTCCCTTCTTATGGTAGCTTGGGCTCTTTTTTCCCCCCTTAAAGTGGACCAACACCCAGGATTTTGACTATCCTGGGTGTTGGTCCACTTAGGTGGGGCACCCCGATCGGGGGTGCCCCGCTGTCTGAAACCCCCCCGATCGCCGCAAAAACTCACCTCTCCCCGCTCCCACGTGACCTCGTCCGGCCAATGACAGCGCTCAGAGCAGCTCTGGTATGCGCGTCCAAAGCCGCTTGGACGCGCATACCAGAGCGCTGTCATTGGCTGCGTCTCTCGCTTCCCTCTAACAGGGAGCGCTCCTGCGCCGGCCATTCACAAAACGGCCGGCGCGGGAGCGCGCCCTGCTAGAGGGAAGCGAGAGACGCGGCCGCGTCTCGCGCATGCGCTGTTGGATCGCCGGTAAGGTGAGGATTGTGGGCCTCCTGGGGGGTTCCTCCCCGCGGGACATCCCGATTTCGGATGCCCCGCGGGGAGGGATCTGATCGGTCCGGGAATCTTATAGATTTCCGGGCCGATCCCCCCTGGGTGTTTGTCCACTTTAAGAACCAAGGTGTACCTCTCACTTCTTGTCTCCACTTTATCAAGGTAGAATCAGGCTCTGGCTGGATCCTTCTCATAGTCTGGCTACTGTATCCTCTCCTTCTGCATACATCTTGTCTCACTCCAGTTACTATAATGAGCTCTGAGCTATCTCTACCAGGTGCCCTAGCCCTTTGTTCTTCCACTACTAAACTGAAGGTTTCACCTAAACCAATGTGAGTCAGGCCAATGTATCCATCCATCAACCATCAGCACAGGTGCCAAGATGTTTACAGGATCTGAACTCTCAAGTTGATGCATTAAACCCATGTTCCCATGTTCTTCCTCTGCACGCTTATGTAACTTAAGCCTTTCTAAGTTAAACTAGACTAGACTAGACGGGGAGGCCGATTCATTAATAGCGGCAGGTAGCGACAGTTGAGCGACTGTAGCGGTATTTTCACAGCGCCCGCTAGTAGTCGCTGTGCTTGGCTGTTGTTCGGTTGTTGACAGCGACTCAGTCGGTGTGCAGTAATGCTGAATATTGGGTGAGGAGGCGCTATTTGACAGGTGCCGCGCTGTATGGGAGCGCATGATAGCGACTGGCCATAGCGACCAGCTCCCACCATATTCATTAACAAATCACGCTGTAAAATACATGTTTAAACCCCAGAGCGCTGGCGGCGATGGGTTAAAAGTAGTTTTTTAACCCCCAAACAACCATATTTTTGGAAACCAAAAAAAACAAGTTTTTAATAACATTTTGTAAGATTAATACATTAATATCAGACCTGTAATATCAATTCTGCACAAAGTTTTTTTTTTTTTCCTTAAAAAAAAAACTAACATGGCAGAAGTGGTCACAGAATTTTTCACATTTAAAAAAAAAAAAAAAAAAAACATTAATATGAATTAATTATGAATATTTAAAGATTGTTCTATTGAAATGCATTGGAGAGCGCCAGGTAGCGAGAGGTCATACCTGTCGCTGTTCAAGGTCGGACACTGGCGCTGTGGGCTGAGGCTGGAATAATGATGAATGAGTGGCTATCTGGCGCTATCTCAGTCGCTAAGCAGGATCGGCTTGATAAATGTGTGATTGTGGTGGGGAGCCGGCGTTCTCGTGGCGGGGCCCGTCATTACCGGCCGCTCACCAGGCGCTACCTGTCGCTATCCCTTGTTAAATAAGGTCCTAAATCTAGTGTTGAAAGTACAAATTAATGTATTGTCTATGAATGCATAACTAAGGTTTTTTTTTTAATCGAGGGATTAACCTCATTTATGAAAACAATTCCAGTGAGCGATTATAACAGCCCCATGTAGCGTACAATTCATCATTACAGGCAGCTCAGTGTGTAGCGCCGGAGCTCTAGCTTCCAGAGCGCCAGGCATTACCTGTCGCTACCTGTCGCTCTCCCATACATTTCAATGGACGTTAATTTTCTTCTCTTTAAACCGGACTTTCACCATGATTTAATGAAAAGCCCAAACCCTTTAAAATGATTCCCCAACATCTAAAATTAATATATTAATAATAATAATAATTATTACATATAAGTTTTTAGTCACTTATTATTCTTTCCCCTACTGGGCTGCAACTCTGTACAGGACTTTAGGATACGGGCGCCGCCATCTTGACTCAGAAGCATCACACTTACTGAGGAGAGGAGAGCGGGATAAAGTACAGGGGGGCGGGTTATATCTGTGCTTTGCTCAGACAGAGCAGAGCTGGGGGTCAGGAAAAGGTCAGCAATCCCAGAATGCAGAGCAGCATAGTCAGAAGACACTTCCTGTCTGCAGGCTGCCTGATGTTATATGATCTGCCATCTTGGATGTTTAAAGGCTCATAACATGCAGTAGATGCAGGTAGGATGATTTTTAATGTGGATAATCTGTATGTACAGGGTGTGGGAAACATATAAGATAGGCTCTTATTCAGAGTGAAGGACCGCTTTAAACAGGGTTTTCTTTTCTTTTATTTATTTTTTATCAAATAATTGTGTACCTCTCCTGGACTATTAAAAGTCATTTTTGAAAACTTTTTTTTTTAATTTTTATATTTGTATGCAGAATTGCCATTATAGGTCTGGTATTAAAGTATTAATGTCATAGTGTTATATCATTCCATATGTTTTAGCTTTGTTACTAGTGGATATAAGTTATAAAATAGACTTTAATCACACAGCATCTGGGGCTACGGGCTACAGCGACGCAATTTTGAGCACCGGCGTTCTGTGAGTGTGGATTTTTGTTGAATATGGTGTGAGTTGCTGAGAGTCAGTCGCACTGAGCAGTCGCTGCCGTTCGCTCCCTGCAACGCTGTACTGGTGTTAGAACGCCCAACATACATCTCATTCATCAATGCGGGCCAGGTTACTGCAGCGACTGAGGCACTCTGTTACAGCGCCCGATAGCCGATCACAGTGTCTACTAGCAGTTGCTCTAAGCGCCTCTGTACAGATGCTCATCTGCCGATACCTGGCAAAGTGGTATTGTAACCATGAAACGCGTCTGTGTTTCTGCTGACTGGAGTTTATGGCGCAGGATGGCATGGGGCTTCCCTGATTCTCGGGTGATGTATTGATGCTCATAAATTATTATTGGTATTCATGTACTGCCCATTGTGTTACTGTGACGGCTGACGCTGCTCTCTTTCTGCACCTTGCACTTTTGTAGCCCAGGTTGACCCTGGGTTCTCTTTTGTTGCTGGTTTTGCACATGCACTTAGCACTTTTAACAATCATGATTTTTTATATTTCCATATTTCTATGACACTCATTATTATTTGTTTCCTCACTGCTCTTTGAATACTCTTGCACCACCTTATCACAGGTTAAACCTTGCCTGCATTACTGAGCACATTGCACTTAATATTTGATTAATTACTCACTTTTTCTCAGCGTCTTGCCATCCATGGTGCTATTTAGGTAGACTTACAGGCTGATTCATCACTAACGCCAGGTAGCGACAGATGAGCGTCTGTAGCAGGCGTTTAAGAGCGCCCGCTAGCAGGGGCGGACTGGGACCAAAAAACGGCCCTGGACTTTTTGGTCAGACTGGCCCTTCTGTACTGTGCTCGGCCCGGTAAAGTGAGTCAACGCCACATATATATATATATATATATATATATATATATATATATATATATATATATCTGAGCGGGATCAGCCCGGGACCTCCACCCGGGCATCCAAAATCGGGATGTCCCACTGTTTGAAACTCCCCATGTTACCTGCTACACTTACCTTACTTTCCGGTCCAACAACACATGCGGGTGCCACGGCCGCATCCCGGCTATCCCTCTAGCAGGGCGCATGCCCACGCCAGGCATTTGTGAATGGCCGGTGCGGGCACGTTCCCCGTTTGAGGGTAGCTGGGGATGCGGCTGAGGCTCACGCATGCGCCACTGCACTTAGGACGCTGGCTTAGGATAGTCAAAATCCTGGGTTTTGGTCCACTTCAAAGAGTTTTGGTCCTTTTCTGTGGGGCGCCCTGATTTGGGATGCCCCATTTTGTGCAACCCCCTCAGATCACCAGTAAAACTTACCTGACCAGCGATCCACTGGCTCATGCATGGGTTCTCCTCGCTAAGGGCTGGATGGAGCCAAGCAGGCTGCCAGCCACATCCCACCAGCCTCTAGCTGGTGCAGACACATGTTTGAACCACACATGTGTTGTTTGATTAGCGGCCAGGTATTTTTACTGGGAATTTGACACAATGGGCATCCCAAATCAGGATGTCAGGGAGGGGCCATGTAAAGAAGCTTGCATCTGTCTATACAATACATTGCTACACCACAGTCCAGCTCCCCTGGCCGCTGTGCGTCCTCAATCGATACTGGGTCATACCATGTGCGGGCAGGGGGGGTACTCAAGGAAAAGAAAATCAACAACCACAAACTGTAAAAACTGTACAAAAAAATCCCCCATAAAACAGCAGTGTCCATGCTGCTGGGGCCCCATAACAATACTGGTGCAATGCAAATGCTGAAAGCAAACTTTTTTAATGCCCCTGCTGCCGCCCTATTCTATTACACTCTATTAGGGTATAAGGGAGGATACAGGAGGAGAAGAGCTTACACTCTATTAGGGTATAAGGGAGGATACAGGAGAAGAGCTTACACTCTATTAGGGTATAAGGGAGGATACAGGAGGAGAAGAGCTTACACTCTATTAGGGTATAAGGGAGGATACAGGGGGAGAAGAGCTTACACTCTATTAGGGTATAAGGGAGGATACAGAGGGAGAAGAGCTTACACTCTATTAGGGTATAAGGGAGGATACAGAGGGAGAAGAGCTTACACTCTATTAGGGTATAAGGGAGGATACAGAGGGAGAAGAGCTTACACTCTATTAGGGTATAAGGGAGGATACAGGAGGAGAAGAGCTTACACTCTATTAGGGTATAAGGGAGGATACAGGAGAAGAGCTTACACTCTATTAGGGTATAAGGGAGGATACAGGAGAAGAGCTTACACTCTATTAGGGTATAAGGGAGGATACAGGAGGAGAAGAGCTTACACTCTATTAGGGTATAAGGGAGGATACAGGGGGAGAAGAGCTTACACTCTATTAGGGTATAAGGGAGGATACAGAGGGAGAAGAGCTTACACTCTATTAGGGTATAAGGGAGGATACAGAGGGAGAAGAGCTTACACTCTATTAGGGTATAAGGGAGGATACAGGAGGAGAAGAGCTTACACTCTATTAGGGTATAAGGGAGGATACAGGAGAAGAGCTTACACTCTATTAGGGTATAAGGGAGGATACAGAGGGAGAAGAGCTTACACTCTATTAGGGTATAAAGGGGGCGGGTTGACAGAAGGGTTGGTTGGTGGGTATTTAGATGTGCGAGTGGGCAGGTGGTCAGGCAGGTAGGTAAGTGGGTGGGTGACTGCCACCTCCACGTCAGAATCCGCTGATTCCGCCTGCACAACACTCGAGTCTGCTGATGGCCCAGGGTCTGGGTAGGTAGGTAGGTGAGTGGCAGGTATATAGATAGGTGGGTGGGTGGATTAGGCAGTTGGAATAATAGGTGGGTGAGTGAGCAGGTGGGTAGATGGGCAGGGCAGGGTGGGTTAAGAGAAAAACATTGCACCATTAATTAGTATTAGCATTTAGTTTGAGGTTTATTGGAACACAGTACAGCAACAGCATGGACTCACCTGGAGCCACTTCACTGCCAAGTTGGAGAATCCTTTCTGTTGTTGAGTTCTTCTCTCCTTCATGGTGTCTGCAGGCTGCTAACTTGTCCTCGTGGGTGAGACACACACACATCTCTCTCTCTCCTCCTCTGCTCCAGCCATCAATCACTCTTTCTCTCGTTTGATCACTCACGTCATCCTCTCCCCGCGCTGGCCGGCCAGCATGACAGGAAACGGAAGTGCTGGCCTCTGCTGTGCTGTGCTCTGGGCTGTCCTCCGCAGTAGGGGAAACAGGAGAGGAGTTTTTGGTTCCACTGAGCCACCAATGTAAAAAAAAAAAAATGACAGCTGCACAACGTGCGCGGCCGCGCTCCCGCGCATCTTACAAGGAACACTGCGACTTTCGGCCCTCCCTGGCACCGGCCTACCGGGATTTTGCCCGGTATGCCCTATGGCCAGCCCGCCCCTGCCCGCTAGTATTCACTGTGCTCAGCCGTGGGTCGCTACTTCATAGCGACTCAGTCGCTGTCCAGTAATGTTGAATACATTGTGAGGAGTCGCTATTTGACCAGTACAGCGCTGTATGGGAGCGCATGGTAGCGACTGGTCATAGCAACCGACTCACACCATATTCAGCAAAAAAAACAGCCTCACAAATCTCTGGTGCTGAAACATGCTTGTTTGAAGGCCAGAGCGCAGGAGGCGGTGTGTTTAAAGTCTGTTTTTCAGCATCTATCCACTAGTAACAAAGCGAAAACATATGGAATTACATTGTAGCAACATTGTAACATGAACACTTTAATGGCAGACTTGTAATGCCATTTCTGAAGAAATATATAAAAAATAAAAAAAAATTTAAAAAACGGCTTATTCAATGCCAGGAGAGGTCACAGAATTATTTGAGATTTAAAAAAAAAAAAAAAACAGTTTAAAGAGAAGGAAAGGATCGTCCATTGAAATGTATGGCAGAGCGTCAGGTAGCGAGAGGTCATACCTGGCGCTGTGCAAGGCTGAACACCGGCGCTGTTCGCTGAGGCTGTGAAAATGATGAATCAGACGCTACATGGCGTTATCCCAGTCGCTAAACAGATTCTGCTTCATAAATGTGTAATTGCGTGCCGTGTCCGGCGTTCACCAGTCGCTACCTGTCGCTACCTCTCATTAACCAGCCACTACCTGACGCTATCCCTTCATGAATAAGGCCCACAATCAACTTCCAGTTTTTCATCAAATTGAGTTATTTTTATAACATTAATTTATATTTCCAATTATCAAATGTGACATTGTGATTAGCCCCCATCTTTTCCTTCTGCTCCAATCCCAGTCAATATATGTTTTTTATCCATTGTCGTAAATGTAAGTGTTGTGGTGTTATATATGTAATTTTGCACTAGGCTTTTATACCCCAGTCAAATAATAAATGCAACTTTTTTAACTCTTTGGCCTTGATTCACAAACTCTCATGGTAGTAAAAAATTCAATTCATGAGAAAAAAGCGTGAGAATTTCACTGTTAGTGAATCACCAGATAGGAAGACAATGAAAGTCAATGGTACTTTTTACTACAGGTAAAAAGGAGTAAAAAGTTCAATACTTTTTTCAGGAGTAAAAAAGTGCCATTGACTTTCATTGTCTTTATATTGGGTGATTCAGTAACAGTGACTTTTTTCTCATGAATTGAATTTTTAACTACCATGAGAATTGTTTTCAACTCTTAGGCCCATATTTAAGAAAGGATAGCGTCAGGTAGTGGCTGGTTAATGACAGGTTGCGACTGGTGAACGCCGGACACGGGACGCAATTACACATTTATCAAGCATAATCTGTTTAGCGACTGGGATAGCGACATGTAGCGTCTGATTCATCATTTTCACAGCCTCAGCGTACAGCGCCAGCGTTCAGCCTTGCACAGTGCCAGGTATGACCTCTCGCTACCTGGCGCTCTCCCATACATTTCAATGGACGATCCTTTTCTTCTCTTTAAACGTTTTTTTTTTTTTTTTTAAATCACAAATAATTCTGTGACCTCTTCTGGCATTGAAATAGCAGTTTTTTCATAATTTTTAAATTTTTTAAATATTTCCTCAGAAATGACATTACAGGTCTGCCATTAAAGTGTTCATGTTACAATGTTGTTACAATGTAATTCCATATGTTTTCGCTTTGTTACTAGTTGATAGATGCTTGAAAACAGACTTTAAACACACAGCCTCCTGCGCTCTGGGCTTCAAACAAATATTTTTCAGCGCCAGAGATTTGTGAGGCTGTTTTTTTGCTGAATATGGTGTGAGTCGGTCGCTATGAGCAGTCGCTAACATGCGCTCCCATACAGCGCTGTACTGGTCAAATAGCGACTCCTCATAATGTATTCAACATTACTGAACAGCGACTGAGTCGCTATAAAGTAGCGACTCACGGCCGAGCACTGCGACTACTAGCGGGCGCTCTGAAAATGCCTGCTACAGACGCTCATCTGTCGCTACCTGCCGCTAATGATGAATCAGCCTCTTAGTGAATCAAGGGCTTTGAGTGCGTCACTTCTCTGGGTTTACTGGGGGACAGCTCCAGAGTCCCATTAGTTTACATTAGTCGTTGTATATTTTTCCCAGGGCCTGCACCTCATTATCATAGGCTGTGCATATGCCCCTTTTTTTGCTTTATTTGCCATCTGCTGATATCTGGCGCTAGTCATGAATCAGCCTGCCCATTAATGTTGAACAGTTCATACCTACCACACTTTCCCCTTCTGGAAATTATGTCGTCCTCAACATCAGCACATAATCCCCACTCTTTACCTTTTGTAACTGGTTATCAATCATAACCTTAACCCAGAAATGAAATAGTCTGCACACCCAACAGGTTACATCAATGTCATTTTTACCTGAGTGTTGCATTTGCTACCAACACACACATTTGTTCAAGTGTACATGGCTCTGATTACAGTTAAAGCGGACCTTCACCCTGAATAAGAGTCTATCTTATATGTTTCCCACACCCTGTACATACAGATTGCTCACATTAATCCGGACCTTCACCCTGACTAAGAGCCTATCTTATATGTTTCCCACACCCTGTACATACAGATTGCCCACATTAATACGGACCTTCACCCTGAATAAGAGCCTATCTTATATGTTTCCCCACCCTGTACATACAGATTGTCCACATTAATCCAGACCTTCACCCTGAATAAGAGCCTATCTTATATGTTTCCCACACCCTGTACATACAGATTGCTCACATTAAAAATCATCCTACCTGCATCTACTGCATGTTATGAGCCTTTAAACTTCCAAGATAGCAGCTCATGGAGCATCAGGCAGCCTGCAAACAGGAAGTGTCTTCTGATTGTGTCGCTCTGCATTCTGGGATTGCTGTCCTTTTCCTGACCCCAGCTCTGCTCTGTCTGTGCAAAGCACAGCTATAACTCCTCCCCTCTTGCACTTTATCCTCCCATCCTCTCCTCAGTATGTGATGCTTCTGAGTCAATGGCGGCGTCCGTATACTAGAGTCCTGAACAGAGTTGCAGCCCGGTGGGGGAAAGAATAATAAGTAAGTCACTAAAAACTTAAAATGTATTAATTTTTGATGCTGGGGAATAGTTTTTAAGGGTTTGGGCTTTTCATTAAATCATGGTAAAGGTAGTAAGTACACTATAAATGAACATTTTCAAAACACACATTTCTAACATCCATTCTTTTGGTTCCCTTTGGATGATTGCATCATATACTTCAGGAAAACACCAGTAGTCATATTGTTTAAACCATTTATAGACTCACTGTGTTATTATACACACTTAAAGAAAATATGAGGTCCTTTCACCTTTAAGAAGTACAACCCACCATATTGGCTTTTACTACACAACAAATATGAGGTGCGCTCCCATCTAAGAGAGAATAGCCAGCATTATGTTGTTGTTATACCGTGCCAGCTGTATTTCGTTTTTACTTTTACCAGAGTTTGTATACACATGTGACTACCATTAAGTTCATCAGGATAGTTCCCAAGTATTAATAAAAACTTTACATTACACTTACTGTAACCCTTCTAGTGCCAGCTACGTGAGTCTCAACCGTTAAGTGCCAGTTATGTGAGTCTCACGTAGCTGACTTTAAACCCCCATAAAAAAAAACTATAAAAGATACAGACTTACCTGACCCCTCGTTTGATAGTGCCAGCGATTCTCTTCAAGAATCAGCTGCTTGATTTTCGCCCCCGGGCCTCTGATCTTCGGGAGGGGGCCCGGAATAGCCCCCCTCGCGCCATCTGAAAGAAAAAAAAAATAATAATGACACAAACTCACCGCAGCCCGATCGCTCTCTCCGGGTCTTCTCTTCACCAGGGGGGCTCCGATCCCCCCCCCCCCCCTGGACATACCACTCTTCGGGTGAGGACCCAGCAACGGGCTCTCACCGTCCCCTCTGTCCGGCGCTGGCCCCGCCCACTTGTGGGAGGAGCGGGATGACGTCATCCCGCTCCTCTATACCGGCACCGGGCTCAGACTGTCACTTGTCAGTAGCGATCGGAGCAGGGAGGGTGGTAGGCAGGGTGGCTCTGATCTCCCTGCCTCCCACCCTACCTGCTCCGATCACTACCGACAAGCGTCATCTGCAGTGGCGCGGGACACTGGATGGGAGGTAAGTATAAGTAAAAACAAGAATAATAAAGAATTTTGTGTCTGTGTCTTTTTTTACTTTTAACTGAGACCCCTTATACCTGCCTCCCCAACGGCCAGGGGGGGGCAGAAGGGCCCGGGCCACTTAGTGGCTATGTGGGCTACTAGCCTGCAGGGCCAGGGGCCACAAACGCTGGCCCCTGCGCCCTGTTCTACAAGCCCCCATAGCTGGTCCGGGTCGGTAATGCTGGGTAAGGGGGACCCTACGTCATTTTTTGGGGAGGGGACCCTATGTCATTTTCTTTTTTAAGTTAACCCCTTACACTTATGCAATCATATTGCATAGTTGTATCCTATCTGAAATCTCCTAAACTGCTGTTTCAGTTTGGGGAGTTTCCTGGGCAGGAAATGGTGTCTACCAATACATATGTGGTACCATTGTAACAAGGAGAAATAGGGCATTCACCCGCAATAATATTTTATTAACAAACTTACATTTTTTTTTTACAAAAAAACACTACAAATTGCAAAAAATAGATTTTTTTTATTTTTTTGCACATATTTCACCCAAAAGTATTGAGAATACACTAAAAAAAGGCCAAACAAGACATTTCAAGCCCAGACTCTGCTGAAAAAAACAATATATAATTTTCCTGGAAAATCCCTTCAAAATCAAGGTTGAACATGTGTAGTGCAAAAACGTGAAAAGTAGTCTGGCAACAGAGTGTGACAAAAAATCTAGGTAGGCTGGCACTTAAAGGGTTAAACAGCAGGCATATTTGTCACTTTAGTCCCTTTTAGAAACACTCTTCCCTATGGCCAAGTCTTCTGAAGACTGCTTACTACTCTCTCACTACAACCTACGTCAGCTGGTGATCTGGTGGCTGCACTAGACTATCTGCCCCTGTACCCACTTAACCCATAGAGATGTTCCTGTAAAAGAAAAGTTAGTAACAAGAAGCAGTATTGCATTTCAACACATTTTCTTCTGTACCATTAGATTGTATTCCTCATTGTCCCTCAGCTAATCCTATTTTAATTATTGGCAGATTGCTGGCAAAAGACCACATATAAATATTTCACAGTTAAGAGAATAATTATGTAGGAGAAAATACACAAAGCACATGTCAGTAACCGCTTACCTGGACCCCGTTCCAGCGGCGTTCCCAGGCGGCCGGCTGCAGCGTTTCCTTCTCGGAGCTGCGGTGGCTCGGGCGGCGCCAAGCACGGCCGCTCTCCATCCTCCTCCCCGCGTCACAGATGCTTGTGCCCGCGAGCACGGCATTCTTATGTCCTCCGGCGGCGCTGCACACAGCGAGCCCGCCGGAGGCTGAGGTAGCTGGGGGTTCTGGTTGGGCCAATGAGACCAGGGTTGTGGGTTGGGCCAATGAGCCCAAGGTGTTTAGATTGGGCCACTCAGCCCAAGAGTGGTTCCGGGCTATACGCCCTTTTCAGAGCATCCAATCCCTGTCAGGGTTCATGTGTGCACCAATTATTACACAGACCCAATGATACCTGGTTCCTATTTAAGTTCACCCCAGTCAGTTGATCAGTGCCTGTTGTAGCGCCTTGAACCTAGCCTGTCATTTCTGTGTATCGTTATTGATCTAGTTGCCGACCTTTGCCTGAACCGACCATTCTTGATCCAAAACCCCGTTGCCGACCTTTGCCTGAACCGACCAACCTTGATCTGAACTTCCGTTGCCGACCTCTGCTTAGATCCTTGACCACGATTTGCCTCCTCCGTTTGTATTGCAGCCATGTCTGAACACCCGGTGCCGACCCCTAGCCTGTCTGGACTTCCGCTATACGCTCTAGCTATTGGGCTCTCTCTATACCGCTCTCAGCCACTGATTCTTCAGACCTCCGAACAGTAAGCCTCCATCCTTTGAGCTATTGAAGTCCTAGGGGCAACCGATCCCGGGCAGGCGTATTCTGCGTCCCGGCAAGCGGGGGCCCCTACAGGTGAAGCTGGCTGCGGAGATTGGGTGTTGAGGGCTTACCCGGAGGGCTGGAATTACCTGAGCGGATCTTTAGAGGACCCAGAGCGTGACAGCACAGTTGCTTGTTAAACAACACAATTTTAATGAACTTATTAAAGCATAAAAAAAGAACTTTGAGCGGCGCTGCTTTATGCAGGCTTCTTCATGGCATTTCTAAACACCAACACCTTTTTTTTTCCAAAGCACTTCACAAGAATAAAACATTAGCGCTTTATTCAAACACTATTGCCCTTATTCATCAAGCGATAGCGCCAGGTAGTGTCTGACGAGCGCCAGGTAGCGGCAGCTAACGGCGACTACCGACTCAAGTACGCCCGGCGGCGGTCACAATGACGCATTTATCAAGCAAAATGAGGCTAGCGCCGGCGAGAGCGACGGCTAGCGCGGCATTCATCATGAAGCCGCCTGGACCGAACAGCGCCGCTGCAAATTCCCTCACAGCGCCAGGTATGAGCTGTCGCTCCCTGGCGATGTCCAATGCATTTCAATGGAGCAATCTATAATTATTCATAATTAATTGGTATTAATTTTTTTTTTTTTTTTTAATGTCAAAAAATCGGAGACCACTTCTGCAATGTTAGGATTTATTTTTAAGTAAAAAAAAAAATTAAAAAAAATATGTGCAGAATTGATCTAACAGGTCTGAGATTAATGTATTCATATTACAAAATGATTCTAAAAACATGTATAATGTTACATTCAAAAAATATGGTTGTTTAGGGGTTAAAAACTAGTTAATACACATCGCCGCCAGCGCTCTGGGGTTTAAACAAGGAATGGACAGCGACAGCACATTCGGAGCGTGATTTGTTGATGAATATGAAGCTAGCCGTTCGCTCTGACCATTCGTTGTCAGGCGCTCACATACAACGCTGGACCTGTGAAACAGCGACCCCCCAGCCCGTATTCAACATTACCGCACACCGACTGAGTCGCTGTCATCAAGCTAATGCCGGCCAAGCACAGCGAACACTGGCTGGCGCTGAAAAAATCACGCTACAGTCGCTCATCTGTCGCTACCTGGCGCTATTGATGAATCGGCCTCTATGTTTCGGGAATTGTCCATGGTAGTCCAGGTAATAGGGTTGATTCAGAGCCTTCTATGTATTATTTCGTTTTTGTTCTTAAGTGTATACATTACACGTGGCTTTTGTTAAGTATTTGTTCGCACGATTCAAGGCCTCCATCGGGTGAGCGTCATACTGCGTAATCCATCGAGAACGCTGTGAGTACAGCTCTCTAGGCCTAGTCCACAGACTATGCTTTTGTATATGTTGAAGCGAAACACTCATCTCCTAACGTATTTTATAGTGTTTTTCCATGTACGTTGCCACAAAATGTTTTGGTGTCCAGCGAGATTCTACTAGCTCCAATCGAAACGTTTTTTACGTTTTTACGTTTTTACCCTTAATTTAGCCCCTAAATTCAGCTTTATTTTCATTTTTGTAAAATTTATACACATACACTGGCTTTTCTGGTGGCTTGTACACATATGCAAACCTCTGTTTCCATACCCTGGCCCTGCTAGCCCATTACTTATTGCTGTGCCAAATCTCTTCTGTTCCAAACTATATAGCATGCCATGCTTGCCATGCATTCTTCTTCCTAGTTGTATATCTGGGAATCCCACATGGATACATTACGCTGATTGTTAATTATATTAAATGAAAGACAACACAACGTTATTTAATTCTTAATTCTGTAATTTTTTTATTCATAATGATTTTTTTGATTGTTATTTTTTTTTTAAGATTTCCAGGCCGATCAGATCCCTCCCCGCGGGGCAACCCCCCAGGACTCCCAGAAACCTTACCTTATCTCCGTTCAAACGGCGCATGCGCGGGCTGCGGTCGCATCTCGCGCTTCCCTCTAGCAGGGCTTGCACCCGCGCCGGCCATTTGTGAATTGCCTGCACGCTCCCCGTTAGAAGGAAGCGCGAGACGCGGCCTCTAGCGCGCTCAGAGCCGCTGTGGTTGTCCGTCGCCTGTCCTTACATACCACAGCGGCTCTGAGCGCTCTGATTGGACGAGCGCTTGCGTAGGAGCGGGGTGAGTTGAGTTATTTAGGGCTATCAGGGGGGGGGGTTCACACAGCGGGGCACCCCCAATCGGGGTGCCCCGCGGAAGTGGATCAAAACCCAGGATAGTGAAAATCCTGGGTGTTGGTCCACTTTAAGGACTCCATTCCATTTTCCCACACCACTAAAGAATAAACTCAGCAGGAAATAGGGCCTGATGCAGAGCCTCCTCTGAACTGCCCTTAAAACCCTCCGATTGTCCGGGGCTCCCGTTTGAATCGTGGCTCAAATGTGATGCAGAGCCTCCGTCGGAATGGCTCCCTAACTGATCGGTCAATTTCACTTTACTCGGAAAGCTTTTATTGCTCTCTCGGGTGCCTTCAATTTGATCGGGGCTCCCGTTCACGTTCACACGGGCGCCCCGTTTTTCCCTGATTTTTCCTGCCTTTTTGAACGTACCTGCTTGGTTTCCGTCGTATTTGACCTTCCATTTTGGTGGTTTTAGCAAGTATACTTACATCTCCATGGCTCTTCAGTTGTAATTTATTAGTCAATCAATAATTATTCTTTCCACCACTGGGCTGCAACTCAGTTCAGGAATTTAGTATATGGCCGCCGCCATCTTGACCTTGAGGAGAGTGGGATAAGGTACAGGGGGTGGGTTATAGCTGTGCTTTGCTCACAAAGAGCAGAGACCTCTTGAAAAGGTCAGCAATCCCAGAATGCAGAGCAGCACAGTTAGAAGGCACTTCCTGTTTGCAGGCTGCCTGATAAGATGGCGGCTTCCATAATCCGCCATCTTGGATGTTGAAAGCCTCATAACATGCACTAGGTGCAGGTAGGATGATTTTGAAGGTGGGCAAACTTTATGTACAGGGTGTGGGAAACATATAAGATAGACTCTTATTCTGAGTGAAGGTCCGCTTTAAGGGCTTTTTAGACAAAGTCTTTGGTTGTTTTTTTTGGTTTTTACATTTTGTGGCCAATGGAATTGTTGGTTCATTTACTTTGGTACCAAAAAACGCCACTTACCATGTTTTAGGCGCATATTGCATCAGGGGCGGAGTCTCCATTCTTGCTCCCTTGGTTGCTGCTGTGAATCTGTTTGCATGACAAAGACACAGATATTAGAGACTGTTGTTGTCTCATGTACACAAAAAGCATTAACAAGTTAGCTGGCCTAACTAAAGTCACTTTTTGAACCTCTTGCTGCCTCACATTGCCCTAGTTCTGCTATCTGCATGTAGCCTAGTTTTGAGCTGCGTACATGTGTTAAACTAAGGTGGGCTTGTATGTAACGTGAAAAACTAAGTTGTTTCAGACTATTCTGGCGCTTTGTTTTTTTTTTTATTACAAGGAATGTGTGCGCGCACATAAACGCACGCGCGCATACTCACATCCATGATGATGTCGTCCTGCTCCGGGGTAAAGATTGCGGCCGACAGCTTTTCTGGGTTTGCAAGGTATAGCTCTGACGTTCCCCGCGGAGACGTAGGTGAGTGCGTGCGTGCGCGCAGGCGCGCACCCGCTGTTAACCACGGCCACACGGAAAACATATTTAAAGCACAAGGCACTCAGCTCTGTGTTGGATACCATATCAATATGGGCAGACCTAAAGGGAGCAAAAAGAGCCAACCAAGGGCCGAGGCACATAGCAGCCGCACACATGCCTCATCCTCCACAAGACAGAAGAGCAGGCACCAGACACATGCCGAACATGCCCCCACTAAAACGGTGGATACTCCACACAAACAGGCACATTCAAAAAAACGCAGGACCAAGGGTACATTAACCCATTCACCACCACCTGCAAAAAAACCACGCACACACAAGGGTGCCCCATCTAGTCAGACCATGCAGCATCCTCCACCTCCACACACTAAGCATACCCACAAATCCAAACACATAAGCAAGGGTAAGCGCATTGCAAAAACCACCACCCCACCCAGGTCACCCACCCCTCCACCTCCACCCTCTGGTTCCCCCAATTCCTGTACCTCAGATTCCACATGCAGCTCAACATCTGATAGCTCAACAGGAACCCAGACATTAAGCCAGAGAAGCACACACACAACATCCCCCTCGCCCATAAGCCAAAGAAGCACACACGACTCCCCAGATACCCAACCATCAATTTCCTCAGAGGCAGGGGAGACCACACACCCATGTGGCAGACAACTACGGCGTGGCTCACTAACTGCCCGATTTTGCGATGCTCAAAGCATGGCTGTGGCAAATGCAGTTTGCGAGCATTATGATGCCCTATTTGGCCGCACCTCCAAAACAACCACTAAGCAGGCTAAGATGGAGATCTGGACTAATATTTGCAGGCAGGTCAATAGTGTGGGATCAGTCCGGAGAGATATTCAACAAATAAAAAGGAAATTTGGGGACCTGAAATACTACAGCAAAAAAAAAATGGACATGCGCCGTCAGCAGAGGTAAAGGACAATTTTTAGTCACATTGTTAAAAGGATGTAACACTTATTAGGTGTAATTTAATCTTCCCCAGCCAACAGACAGGGGGTGAAGCAGAAGTAAAGGAAAAAGTAAAATGCATTTTTTGTAACATTGTTAAAAGGATGTAACACTTATTAGGTGTGATTTAATCTTCCCCAGCCAACAGACAGGGGGTGGCTTACCCACTAAAATTATCCTTACGCCCGCCGAGGAACATGTATATACATTCATACACCCGGCCAGCATCCAGGGACTGGCAGAGGCACAAGACACAGACCGGAATGTAAGGTCTCAAGGTGAGTCTGATTTTGCCATGACCTAGTACAAAAAGTTCAAGAAGGCAGTGTTATGCTACACAACACACTGTACTTGGCCATTTACCTAATCTTCCTATCTACATACTAAGGACCAAGTCAACAGGACACACCAGTCCCCCAAACCCCTGCGTTAGCACCGAGGCCAAGGGCACACCAGGCTTCTACACCACAAACCCAAATTGTGGATTGCGATGAGGTAAGTCAATGTGCCTTGGTGTGTACTTTTAACACTGATATTTGCGAGCTTTTGTGGACAGAAATAAACTAAAAGGATGCTATATTTCTTTACAGACCACAGGAAGCCCACCCATCATTGACCATATACGAGATTTGGAGGAGGACACCCCACATATGTCACTAACCACTACTGCACCAGTGGCAGCAACGCAGGCAACCCCGGCACAGCCACCACATCCACAACCACCTTCGGAACCAGAACCAACCACCCATCCCACTGCTCCTACCCAGTCTAGACGCCATATTTCCCAAAAAAGGCAACTTCAAATTTTGGAGGAAACATGGAGGCAGGAAAATATTGCCTTTGCTGCGACAACACAGCAATTCAATGAGACTGTGTGCACCCAACTCACAAACCTCAACGCCCAAGTAGAGGTTTTAAACAGAAATATCTCTGCCCTAACCAGCCATATGGGTGAGATTAATCAAAGCCTGGCCCACATTGCAGCCAATTTGCAGGCACAACATCATTCCTCGTCACCATGCAACCCAACATACCACTAATTTGTGGGGAATACATTTTCTGTGCCCACGTGTAATTTTTCCTTTGGGCCCAAAAAAACAAATGACAAAACAAAGTTTGTTTGAAAAAAAAAAAAAATGTCTCTGAAAAAACACTAAACACTAGTTGTGCACGTATGGTTTGCGCTGTGCCACTTTGGGTGCAAGAAAAAGGAGGGGTGGGGAGGGCTGAAACTAAAGGTGGTGGAGTAGCCCACAAGCCATGATTAGGTTTAGGACCATTGCAGGCGTCTATTGTAGTGCCCCCCCCCCCCCCCCCAGTCTCATCAAGACAACGGAACCTCATCTTCAAGAGAACAAAGCCTCGCTCCAACACAGAGCGAGTCCTCCTGGGGGCAGTATTGTAGCGCTCCTCTGCCTGTGAAGATCGGTGCAGGATGGGGGTCTTCATCCAGGGGACCAAAGGATAGGCAGAGTCTCCTGCCCTAAAACCCCCCCCAAAAAAAATAAAAAAAAGGTGTGCATTGCAACAATAGAAAAGAGGGACAAATAGGTGAGCGGGGTAGGGTGGGAGGAAAGGACATTTGTAATGAGACTACATGCACATCCAACCTGTACTCTGATTTAAAAAGTCTGGGGAATACTACTTACATAAGAGGGCAAGAACATGACGCAATAGGGTACAATCACTTAACCCATTTAATTTGTAGATCAATAATTGGGCTCCAAATATACTACGAAAAAAGTTACCAAATAGTGTGTTACGGGAACAAACACAGTCAGAGAGGGTGGGCAACCAATACAAGTTTCAGACACATACCCAGTAGCCAGCCACCAGATAGATCGGCTGATTTGAATCGCTCATGTAGGCAGGAATTCCTAGGCAGGGAAAGCCAGAAAAACGACTCCCAAAAACCAAATCAGGGCCAGCCAGTGCCTGCACATTTATCCTATGTCCCATCTTCAAATGCCTGCACACAAACAATAAAATAAAAATTATGGAGACCCTGTAAAAAGGATCCCCAAAAAAAACCCATAAAAAATATCAAATACTCATGCCATCGATGTCCAAAGGCGTGCGGTGCAGCCTGGTTTCTGCCATACTCAGCAGGACAAGACCGCGGAGCTGGCGCCGCTGATGTGCTCCAACAGAGGACTGCATATTATTGCCCGAGTGCAAATACGGCTGCTCTGACTTGCCGTAAGTGAAGGCTCGGCGGCCCCGTTTTATTAGGGTGTTTTCAATAGGAAATCAAGGCTCTGCATCACTGAAAAAAATGGACCAACGAACGAGGCGTCCGTTTTCCCGGGAAACAGCCTCGTGCGAGCCGACAATCGGAAAGGCGGCTGAGCGCACACCTGAGCGCATAAACGCACACTAAAATCAACGTAGCACCCTTTCCTGACCCGATCAAAGGCCAAAACCAACGGGGAAACGCACGGGGGAGCTGAACGGGGAGGCTCTGCATCAAGCCAATAGTGCCCGTACGTGGAGCTGGAAATATCCCGTTTTATTGGCCTCTCCCGCAGCCATAATCAAGGCTCTGAATTATGTGCAAGCCCTCACTAATAACGGCTTACATGCATTAACGTGAAAACAATATGAAGCAATTGCACATTAGAAACGCTAACAAAAAGGCTTAAATGCAACCACGAAAACGCTAATACAAAGAAAAAAACACACGAAAAGCTCAAAAATGGACCAAAAAATACACAACAATTACAATTACACATAAACGTGCTTTTTCATGTGTAAATGCACTTAAAAGAGGCAGTGAATCAACCTTAAAGTTTGCAAAAAACCCTTTAGTCTTTTTCTCTCTAAACTATTCAGGTACATACAAAAACCTTCAATGTCCTCTCCAGCGCAAGAATAATAAAATGTCTTTCGGTTTCAAACTGGAGTAAAGAGTTATTACACAACCTGTTAGGGGGGGGGTACTCATAGTGAGGTTAGTTCAAGGGGTACAGAACTCAGGGTGTAGCAGGCTTACACGGTGGTCATCTGGTCTCTGCACCCTGATACTTTTCACAAGGTCTCCCTTATTGGTGCTAGAAAACACGACTCCGTCCATGTAAATGTGACAACCCACTCCAAGTACGCTGACGTGAGGTGTAACGCCGATTTTCCTCAGCAGGTAAACTTTTCTGTTAAAAGTAGAAATGAATGTATTGTCTATTAATGCATAAATAAACTAATGCTGAACAGGTTCATACCTACCAAATAGAGAATTTCTTTATACCATCATCCACCATGAGGAGGCACTATGTGCAGTAGAGTACTTCCTCAGCATGGAATCAGTAGGGGTGGGTGAACAACACACCTTCATGCAAGACCTCCTCCGGTTTATTCTCAAACATAATTATGTTCTTTTTGATAGCCATCACTATTTACAGGATAAGGGATGGGTGCCCAATGTGCACCCTCGGTGGTGAACCTCTTCCTGGGCAGATGGGCAGATTCAGCTTGAAGCTAGGTATCCCATATGAACAATTTCTCCGCCTGTGACAGAATTGCTCGAATGACATGGCCTTTATATAGCAGGTCAAAGACCTCACTGAGGTCTTTGTGGCATGGGATTTTCCTAGGAAACTTATATCGAGAGCTTTCCAACATGCAAAGTCAAGGCAATATGTGGAGCTTTAACATGCGAGACCACGCATATCTGACACCATTCTCAGGTATGTTGGAGACTATGGGGGTTATTTAAGGAAAGGATATAGCGCCAGGTAGTGCCTCGTAGCGGCAGGCAGCATCTGCAGGTGAGCGCCTCTAACAGCATCATGTAGCGTCACAGGCGGCTCAGCGTATAGCGCCGGCGCTCTAGCTTCCAGACCACCAGGTAGTACCTTTCGCTCAGTGTCGCTCTCCCATACATTTCAATGGGTTTTCATTTGTTTGTGTTTAATCAGCGTGTTTGGCAATAAAAATTATCTTTTTATTGCTCAAATCATTGTGCTCCTGGCTACAAACAGTTTCATACATTTTTTTGACTTTTTAGATTTTTATGCAGAATTGTCATTACATGTCTGGCACCAAAGTGTTATTGTCCCAGTGTTATTAACATTACATGTCGGAGGGACCGGGATAGAAGGAAGCGCGAGACGCGGCCTCCAGCGCGCTCAGAGCCGCTGTGGTTGTCCATCGTCTGTCTGAACATACCACAGCGTCGCCTGTCCGTACATACCACAGCGGAGGATGACCCCGCTTCTCCCACAAAAGGCAGGGCTAGGGGCAGTGGCCAGTGCCGTCAGAAGAGGTGGGGAGGACCCTCTTCCGGGTCCTCACCTGAAGCCTGCGGAGCCCAGGGTGATGAAGAGAAGACCCGGCCGGAGGGATCGGGCGAGGAGATAAGTGAATGTCATTTTTTGTTTTTTTTTCTTTTACAGCCCCGGCGGAAACAGGGGGGGGGTCAATTTCAGGCCCCCTCCTGAAGACGGGAGACCCCGAGGGGGGAATCAGATCCCCCCCAGGGGAAGAGGAGACCCCCAGCTTTGCATCCATTCCAGAGGTGAGTTTTTTATTTTTTCTCTTTTTACAGTAGCAGGGGTAAATGCCAAGCACGTAGTTTCTACGTGCTTGGCAATTAACAGTCGGAGAAGCAACCACGTAGAAACTACATGCTTGGCATTTAAAGGGTTAACCCTCTGTAAACTAGTAAGGGATCCATGAGACCCCTATACCAGTTCACAAGGCTTAGGGGCTGGCCATTCCCCAAAAAATGGGGTCCCTTTTATTTTTGTTTTTATTTTTGTTTTTTTATTCTAAAATATTTTTCAAAAAAGTTGAAAAAGACATTTCATGTTAAAGCCTAAACTTCCACAAAAATTAATATATATTTTTCCTGAAAATTCATGCAAAAATCACATTCAAACATAACTGCGCAAAATGGTGAAAAATGACCCGTCAACATAGGGTGACAAAATTTCTATTGATCTGTTTGGGGGACCTTGCACTTTTAAATTTAGCTTGTTTTTTCTTGTTTGCATATTGATTTTTTAGGAAAATGTTTTTTTATTCTGCTTTTTTATATATTTTTTTTAATTCTTCGAGGGATTACTTCTACAACTATAAGCCCACCACAACAAGTTGGGTACGCTTATAAAGTTTAATGTGTGTACTTTGAGGGAATATATGGTTTGTGGGGGGTATTCCAAATGTAAACGGATGTTTTGGTAGAAAAGGCGCAAGGTGCGCACTTTGCAGAGCTTAAATTTTCAAGTAAAATTACCATTACGCGCATGCTTTTCTTTGGGGTGTTTGGCAACTCCTCCCTCGACATGACCTATGCATGTTTTGTATTGTTTTGTTTGGGGGACCTTGCTTTTGCAGATTTAACTTGTTTTTGCTTGTTTGCATATAGTTTTTTTTAGGAAAATGTGAGTTTGTTTCTGCTTTTTTATTCTTTTTTTTTAGGGAATCTCTGTGCAACCAAAGAATTTATTGAGGGATTACTCCCAGAAAACTGTGCCCAACAAGCCTGATACTCCTAGAAAGCTTGAGGTGTGTAGTTCCAGAGAATGTAAGGTTTGTTGAGGGTATTTCAAATGTAAAGGGTTGTTTTTCTTGAAAAACTGCAAGGTGCGCATAGTTGTATTTTATCAGAGAATCTCCTAAAGTGCTGTTTCAGATTGGGGGCATCTCCTGGGCAGGAAAGGGTGTCTACCAATACATATGTGGTACCACTGTAAGCGGAATAAATGGGGATTTCACACGCAATAAGATCTTATTGACAAACATACTTTTTTTATTACAAAAAACCCTACAAATTGTTATTTTTTTGCACATATTTCACCCCAAAATATTGAGAATAGACTTTAAAAATGACAAACAAGACATGTTCATGTTAAAGCCTAGACTCTGCTGAAAAAAACAATATATAGTTTCCCTGGGAAATTCCTGGAAATCTTTCAAAAATCACAGTTGGACTGGGAAGCAAGGGAAGCAGTGACCTGGGGGGTTTCACACAGCGGGGCATCCAGATTTTGGATGCCCCGAGGGGAGGGAATCGATCTTATAAATGGGCTACCTTGCCTCAACAGCATCACACAATTAGGAGTGGAGGGGGGGCAAAAGTGCAGGGAGCGGGGTTATAGCTGTGCTTTGCACAGAGCAGAGCAGAGCTGGGGTCAGGAAAAGGACAGCAATCCCAGAATGCAGAGCCACACAGTCAGAAGACACTTCCTGTTTGCAGATAGCCTGAGACTCCATGTGCCGCCATCTTGGATGTTTAAAGGCTCAGAAAATGCAGTAGATGCAAGTAGGATGATTTTAATGTGAGCAATCTGTATGTACAGGGTGGGGGAAACATATAAGATATGCTCTTATTCAGGGTGAAGGTCCGGATTAATGTGAGCAATCTGTATGCACAGGGTGGGAGAAACATTTAAGATATGCACTTTTTCAGGGTAAAGGTCCAATTTAATTAACTTTATTATTTAGACTGAAGCTTTAAACAGTAAATCATGGCTGCTGTGTGTTGGTAGAGCTACTTGTGCTCCCAAATGTTAACCTGTCTCACTGGGATATAATGCCCTTTGACATTGAAAGTGTGGGTCTGCTTAAGACAGACCTTAATGCCAATGGATTTTAATTTCTTTGTGATGAACGTCATGAAATATCTTCTCAATCATATAAAAAAAACAGCCCGCAATAAAAAAAGCTCTGAAGGACACAGAGGCAAGCGCCGCAGGTCGGGTCACAGTGACAATAACATAACAACAATAAATTAACTTTTCTTGTAAAACGCCAGGAGGCGGATTCGTTGAGACGGTGCTGTCGAATAAACTGACATAATTTGCAGTGCCACCATTGTGCCAATCGCTTTTTCTTCAAGATGACAAAAACTGAAACAACTTTTTACAAAGCCAGAGAACAGTTTGTTACATTGTAGCAGTGGACTGACGCTACAAAAAACATCTTAAGTCTTTAGTACGAAAGTTGTTCTTACAAATCTAACCAACCATTCAGCATTCGGGTATTCCCAAAGACAAATCAGATTAAAGTCTACGGGATGGGGAAATTCAGACATGCTGCCTTCCATATTTTATAAAAAGAACACAAATTAAAAGGTCCCCCCAGGATTGGTATCCCCAAGTCTCAGAGGCTAAATGGCTTCGGCTGTGGCGACATACCAGCCCATATTTCCTTTGCACCAGTACAGTGCTATTGTGGCTGGCTTGCTGGTTACCCATAACCCCTGGGGGTATGGACACTGGGGGTGCAGAAGAACCCAGTAGCCATCAGCATGGGTCCTGAGGTACCTTTAGCACCTGTGGAAGGGCAATAGCATAGCATAGGTGCTGGTATTGCTTAAACTAGCCAAATGTCTCATTTTGATGCCCAATTTCCCTCCAAAAATTATGGGGACACCTAAATGTCCACTTTACTGACATTATGGGGAAGACTGTCCCACCAAATGCAAGATGCAGGATGTCTGATCTGTTTAAACTGCTCTGACTTGCTAAATGGCGGTAGTGACATGGATCTATGTACATTTTTTATTGGCAAAAGATCTCTGGAGCATGTGACCGTGGTTGGGTTACACCTACATCTACACATAAGTAGCATAGAAAAGCTGCGGATATTTGTTTCTAAAAAGCCAGTAAATAAGTCACACTTTTAATCCACACCCCACCATGCCCATTACCCACAAACTGGTTGTCCCATTTGAGGGCCCCAACAAATGGTCAGTTTAGCATTGTGCCACAACCAGAGGCCAACTATTTCATTTTTGTCTCCCGGAGCTACCACCCCTATGTCTCTTACACTGGGCTAGTAGCCCCATTCATTTAATAGCCACATATAATTCACAATAAACATCACACAACCAAGACGTACATATAACAAGACCACATAATAAAAACCTCTGGGAAACCAATGCAGGTATCGAAAACATAGTAGTACAAGATTTATATACCAGAAGTATATACAAGAAGATAACTCAGCGGTGTCAAAATCAAATACACAGTGGGCAAAATTTAAAAACTTAGGCAGAGTCAAAGACCAACCATGATATTTATTGAAAAAACATCTGTCCAATAGAGCATGCGCGCAGCCAATCGGCATGCTTAGCTCCATGCGCCTTTTCCTAGCCGTCTTCTTAGTCTTATCCGCCAAGAGCCCTGGTCGGCTAAGGATGGAATTGAGCCAAGTGCTCTGCCAGCTGCATCCCCCACTATGCTGGAGCTTGGGGCAGTGCCCACAGTAGCCATTTACAAATGTCTGACGTGGTCAAGTGCCCGACTAAAGGTATAGCGGAGCGCAGCTGCGGCCCGTGCATGCGCTGTTGGAAGAATGTTCAGGTGATTTTTACTGGCGATCTGGTAGGTTTCATTTGTAAAGAAAGGGAATAAGCGAACACTTAAAGGTGCTTTTGGTCCACTTTAATTGGCCAGCCCTGAAGTCTTTAAGACTTCAGGTCCAGCCAAATACATGGTTGGTCCTCTTTAATGGAGCATGCCACTTTCCATGATGGGGTGGGATAGGGTTCTCTGCCTTCCTTTAACTCACGCAGTCGCTTCTCACAGTCACTGGTTGGCAGTTGCATTGTCAATGACTGGGGGTAAGTACTTCATTACTACATCATAGGGGCAGGGTTTTACATCAAAGCCCTGCTCCGCAATCTCGCTGGCTGCTGCCCACCAGAAGGGCTTGTTAGCTAGTCTCTCAGGGATTAAGCAGCACTGGACTGCAAGTGTGTGGCTGTTTTATCACTGCCTTTCATCGGTTTGCAATAAGGCAATTTGAGGTTGTATTTGCTTATTCTGACTGTAACTTACAACTTGTAATTGCCCCTAAAACCTGTATATGAATCTATTCATTTTATTATATATAAAAACACAACTTCTTCTAAAGGACTGGGGTACATCTAACAGAGCTGGTAGCAAAAATAGGCACTTGTCGGGTTCTGTTCACAGGTGGTAGTGAAGGAGCCCACAGCCACTGCTACTCTCTACATTTCAACCTTTAACCTTTTCATTTGCTGTATTGTTGGGGATTGAATAGAGACATAAGAGACGGGCAGACTAAATCATTACCAGCGCCAGGTACCAGCAGATGAGCGTCTACAGCGAGGCATTGAGAGTGACCGCTAGAGATGAGCGAATCGAATCTGAGGAACCCAAATTCGTTACGAATTTCAGGAAAAATTTGATTCGTAACGATTCCGAATATCGCTGTTATTCGATCGCTCGAATCGCTTCCTTAAAACTCCATTTACTACTATCCAGCCCATCTAAAATGGTGGATCCACATGTCAGGACATGTCCCATGGTGCAAGGAATCCTGGGTAGGCGTCACATGCTACCTATCAGCAGCCAGGCTTCCCGATGATGTCACAGCCCTATATAAATGGCGGCCATTTTGCGGAAGCTCATTCTGACACTGTATTGCGGCCAGAGCAGATCACGCAGATAGAGCGAGGGACGGATAGATAGAACAAGGAACAGAAGGAGCCGAGCGAGGGAAGGATAGAGAAGGAGAGAGGCTGCGACAGTGACAGAGAAAGACAGGGAAAGTTTAAAGTGTTTGCATTAGCTTTCAAGCCTATTTAGTGTTAATACCACACCTGTCTATTTAGCTTTTGCTTTTCCTGGTGTCATTCAGGAAAAAAATGTCTATTAACATTATGCATTTTGTAAAGAAAGTCACTTTTTCACTGTAAAAGCAGCCAGCCTGTGTCTTTGGACAGGGGGCATCCCAAATACTAGCATAAATATTTGAAGAGTACCTGTCTTCTAACTGGTTGCATTTTGTAAAGAAAGTTACTTTTTCACTGTAAAAGCAACCATCCTGTGTCTTAGAACAGCGGGGCATCCCAAATACTAGCATAAATATTTGAAGAGTACCTGTCTATTAACATTGTGCATTTTGTAAAGAAAGTTACTTTTTCACTGTAAAAGTAGCCAGCCTGTGTCTTAGAACAGCGGGGCATCCCAAATACTAGCATAAATATTTAAAGAGTACCTGTCTATTAACATTGTGCATTTTGTAAAGAAAGTCACTTTTTCACTGTAAAAGCAGCCAGCCTGTGTCTTAGAACAGCGGGGCATCCCAAATACTAGCATAAATATTTGAAGAGTACCTGTCTATTAAAATTGTGCATTTTGTAAAGAAAGTCACTTTTTCACTGTAAAAGCAGCCAGCCTGTGTCTTAGAACAGCGGGGTATCCCAAATACTAGCATAAATATTTGAAGAGTACCTGTCTATTAACATTGTGCATTTTGTAAAGAAAGTCACTTTTTCACTGTAAAAGCAGCCAGCCTGTGTCTTAGAACAGCGTGCATTCCCAAATGCTAGCATAAATATTTAGAATAAATATTAGTTTCACTGTTAAAACGCAGTAAAAATGTCAGGCAGAGATGTGCCAGGATGTGCACCGAGGAAAGGCCTAGATTCATCAGGCAGAGGTCGCAGCAGACTAGGGGCGAGTGGCAGCAGGAGTCGCGGTGAGAGGCCTGATCTCCCGGTATCTGCTAGTGGTCGTGTCTCGACCAGCAACGCATCTGCCGTCATTGATTGGTTAACGCTGTCATCCACCTCATCACAAGTGACATCTGACACCCGAAGTCAACAGTCAGTAGGTTCCTCAGACACAACCCTGAGTTGGCATGGCCCAGGAGCAGCCCCTGTCCTTCCATTGTCTCTGTCCTATGCCCCCCCCCCCCTTCCAGCCGACGTATGCTTTGGGTTCAGTTCCACTATTCAGTGAGGATGATATGTTAGAGGACAGTCAGCAGCTACTGCCCAGCCAAGAAATGGAGGAGACATCTGCCGCTTCTTTTGCTAGGCAGACAAACACTGAGGAGGAGAGTGGCGTGGGAGGTGGCGTGGCGAGCGTTCCAGCACCTGCAGCAGACGCTGTTGAAGAAACCGAGGAGGACATCAGTGACATGCAGACACAACTCGACGATGATGATGATGAACCCGATCGCACTTGGGAGCACGGTGCAGAAGGGCTTCATCATCATTAGGAGAAGAGGGTCCCAGGTAGCCCCTGAGTCAGCAGCTGAGGCAGCAAGGTGGTAGTATGGTTGGCAGTCAGCATGGTGGCAGAATTGGGATGTCTGGAGCCAAACGTGGCCGGGGGCGGGGTAGAACACCTGCTGCGCGGCAGGCTACCTTCCCGGGAGGTAGTGGAGCAGGGGTTCCTGGAGTTGGCGGCAGTAGCAGTGAAGTAGTGCGGACTGTTGGTGGAAAAATCAGCTACTCGGCAGTGTGGCAGTTTTTCATCAAGCATCCGCAGGAGGGTAACCTGGCCACATGAAAGATGTGTAGACAGAAGGTGAAGCATGGCCAGGGCCCCAATGTTGGTACCACGGCCCTGCGACAACACATGTAGCGTCACCATAAAGTGGCCTGGGAGAACTGAGGTTCCGAAGTGGGGGGTCTAGCCTGCTGCGTCAGCCAGTGTCACGCCGCTCCCAATTTCAGCCAGCCAAGGCTCCAGCACCTCAGTCAAAGGTAGCTGTGCGTCATACCCATCCTCTGTCGCTCCAGATGCTCCTGCTCCTCCTACTACAGGTCATTCATCCCGCCAGCAATCCATCAGCGAAGCCATGTCCAAGAGACAACAGTATGTGCCCACTCATCCTACAGCGCAGAAGCTAAATGTGCTCCTGTCCAAGTTGCTGGTGATGCAGTCCCTCCCTTTTCAGGTGGTGGATTCTGCACCTTTCAGAGAACTGATGGCTTGTGCCGAGCCGAGGTGGAGAGTCTAAACTGTCATTTCTTTGCAAAGAAGGCAGTACCAGCCCTGCACAAATTTGTTGAACAGAAGGTGGGCCAGTCCTTGAGCCTGTCGGTGTGCACCAAAGTGCACGGCAGCGCCAACATCTGGAGCTGTAACTACGGTCAGGGACAGTACATGTCATTTATGGCCCACTGGGTGTATGTGGTTCCTGCACAGCCACAACAGCAACTTGGACAGTTCGCGCCGCTTCGGCCTCCAGGCTCCCAGGCCGTTGTGCCTGTGACAGTGTGCGACTCAGCCTCCTCATCCTCCGCCATCTCCTCAGCCTCCACTGTTCGGTTAAGTCTCGCTGCCCCTCCAGTCTACCATGTGTGCAGGGCACGGCAGTGTCAAGCTGTGCTTCACATGGTTTGCCTTGGCGAACAAAGTCACACAGGGGAGGAGCTGCTGAAATTCATTCATCAAGAAATCAGAACATGGCTTACTCTGCGAAAATTGGAAATGGGAACCATGGTGACTGACAATGGGAAGAACATCTTGTCTGCGCTGCGCCAAGGAAGCCTGAGCCATGCGCTCTGTATGGCACACGCGTTCAACCTAGTTGTCAAGCGTTTTCTGAAGTCTTCCCCCATCTGCAAGACATCCTAACAACAGGAAGGAAACTTTGTATGCACTTCAGCCACTCCTACACTGCCAAGCACACCCTTCTTGAGCTACAGCGTCAGAACGGTATCCCCCAACATAGTCTGATTTGCGATGTTTCCACCCATTGGAATTCCACCCTACATATGTTAGATCGACTATATGAACAGAGAAAAGCCATCAATGATTTCTTGATGATCCAAGCAGATAGGGGGACTCCCCTGTGTAACTTTAATGTAAACCAGTGGCAGCTCATACGTGACACCTGCCGTTTGCTCAGGCCCTTTGAGGAAGCCACTTTATTTGTCAGTCGCCAGGATTACGGGATGAACAACATGATTCCACTGCTTCATGTAATACAACACATGTTGGAAACCATGGCTGGTCAGGGCACTGGAGACATGGCGCATACATTTCACGGCCACATAAACCCTGTGAAAGCTGAGGAGGAGGAGCACAGTGAAGCACAGTTTAGTTTTGGTGAAATGGGCGGTTTATCTAGTCATCTGCAGGAGCAGCCAGAGGAGCTAGAGGGTTGTGAGGAAGGCGAGACAGAGGACCCAGACACACCGTGGCAGTATGCAGTGGAGATGGAGACAGGTAGTCCCTCCGAGTCACTTGCACAAATGGCACGATGCATGCTCACGTGCTTGCGTAGTGACCGCAGAATTGTCTCCATTTTTCTGCGGGATGACTTCTGGCTCTCCACCTTATTGGACCCTCGCTATCAGCACAAAATGGGGGCATTTTTTACACCCGCTGAGAGGGAAGACAAACTGACCTACTACAAAGACATTCTACGTAGTCAGTTGGCCGATGCCTATCTGCGCCATCGTCCATACTCTCGCAGGTCTGACTCGGGGGGGCCATTGCGCTCACCTTCCACTGCCATGGCTGCTGGGGTGGTGGCAGGAGCAGCAGCAGCTCCATCAGCAGCAGCCTCAGTCTTCAGTCGCTAATGAGCAGCTTTCTTCACCCGCACAGTGAGGCTACTCATGAGCAGCAGGAAGACCTGGAGCAGGGCCTGAACCAGCAGGTCGTGTCATATCTTGAAATGACCATGCCAATGCACCTTGAGGACCCGTTGGAATTCTGGGCAGCCAAACTTGACTTGAGGCCACAACTGGCAGAGTTTGCCCTGGGAAAGCTCTCCTGCCCAGCTAGTAGTGTGTCATCTGAGCGGGTGTTTAGTGTAGTGGGGGCCATAGTCACGCCAAGGAGAACTCGTCTGTCCATGAAAAATGTGGAGAGACTCACCTTTGTGAAGATGAATCAGGCATGGCATCAGCCAGGATTTCCACCCACCAATAGCTGATCCATGGTAGTAGCTGATTCATGGTAGCTCCTAATGCTACTGCCAACTCCAGGGTGTTTCTTTCAGGCAACATATGAACTCCTAATGCTGCTGCCAACTCCAGGATGTTTCTTTCAGGCAACATATGGGCTCCGAATGCTGCTGCCAACTCCAAAGTGTTTTTCAAGCAATATATGGGTTCCTAATGCTTCTGCTGTTGCTGCCAACTCCAGGGTGTGTCTTTCGGGCGAAATATGGGCTCCTAATGCTGCTGCCAACTCCAAGGTGTCTTTCAGGCAATATATGGGCTCCTAATGCTGCTGCCAACTCCAGGGTGTGTCTTTCAGGCAATAGTGGGCTCCTTATGCTGCTGACAACTCCAATGTTTTTTCAGGCAACTTATGGGCTCCAAATGCTGCTGCCAACTCCAATGTGTTTTTCAGGCAATGTATGGGCTCCTAATGCTGCTGCTGCTGCTGCTTCCCACTCCAGGGTGTATCTTTCAGGCAATATATGGGCTCCTTATGCTGCTGCCAACTCCAATGTGTTTTTCAGGCAATATATGGGCTGCTTTATGCTGCTGCCAACTCTAATGGTTCTTTCAGGCAATGTATGGGCTCCTAATGCTGCTGCCAACTCCAATGTGTTTTTCAGGCAATGTATGGGCTCTTAATGCTGCTGCCAACTCCAGGGTGTGTCTTTCAGGCAACATATGGGCTCCTATTGCTGCTGCCAACTTTAATGTGTTTTTCAGGCCATATATGGGCTCCTAATGCTGCTGCCAACTCCTGGGTATGTCTTTTAGGCAACATATGGGCTCCTACTGCTGCTGCCAACTCTAATGTGTCTTTCAGGCAATGTATGGGCTCCCAATGCTGCTGCCAACTCCAGGGTTTGTCTTTCAGGCAAAATATGGGCTCCTAATGCTGCTGCCAACTCCAATGTGTTTTTCAGGCAATTCATGGGCTCTGAACGCTGCTGCCAACTCCAGGGTGTGTCTTTCAGGCAACATATGGGCTCCTATTGCTGCTGCCAACTCCAATGTGTTTTTCGGGCAATATATGGGCTGCTTATGCTGCTGCCAACTCCAGTGTGTTTTTCAGGCAATTTATGCACTTCTAATGCTGCTGCCAACTCCAATGTGTTTTTCAGGCAATATATGGGCTCCTAATGCTGCTGCTGCCAATTCCAGGGTGTGTCTTTCAGGCAACATATGTGCTCCTATTGCTGCTGCCAACTCCAATGTGTTTTTCAGGCAATATATGGGCTGCTTATGCTGCTGCCAACTCCAGTGTGTTTTTCAGGCAATTTGTGCGCTTCTAATGCTGCTGCCAACTCCAATGTGTTTTTCAGGCAATATATGGGCTCCGAATGCTGCTGCCAACTCCAACGTGTTTTTCAGGCAATATATGGGCTCCTAATGCTGCTGCTGCCAACTCCAGGGTGTGTCTTTCAGGCAATATACGGCTCCTTATGCTGCTGCCTACTCCAATGTGTTTTTCGGGCAATTTATGGGCTGCTTATGCTGCTGCCAACTCCAGTGTGTTTTTTAGGCAATTTATGGGCTCCTAATGCTGCTGCCAACTCCTGGGTGTGTCTTTTTGGCAACATATGGGCTCCTAATGCTGCTGCCAACTCCAATGTGTTTTTCAGGCAATATATGGGCTCCTAATGTTGCTGCCAGCTCCAATGTGTTCTACAGGCAACATATGGGCTCCTAATGCTGCTGCCAACTCCTGGGTGTGTTTTTTTCAGACAATATATGGGCTCCGAATGCTGCTGCTGCCAACTCCAATGTGTCTTTCAGGCAATATATGGGCTCCTAATGCTGCTGCCAACTCCAATAAGTTTTTCAAGCAATTTATGGGCTCCCAATGCTGCTGCCAACTCCAGGGTGTGTCTTGCAGGCAATATATGGGCTCCTTATGCTGCTGCCAACTCCAGTGTGTCTTTCAGGCAATTTATGGGCTGCTTATGCTGCTGCCAACTGTTTTTCAGGCAATATATGGGCCCCTAATGCTGCTGCTGCCAACTCCTGGGTGTGCCTTTCAGGCAATATATGGGCTCCTAATGCTGCTGCCAACTCCATTGTGTTTTTCAGGCAATATATGGGCTCCTAACACTGCTGCTGCCAACTCCAGTGTGTTTTTAGGCAATTCATGAGCTCCAAATGCTGCTGCCAACTCCAATGTGTTTTTCAGGCAATATATGGGCTCCTAATGCTGCTGCCAACTACAGGGTGTGTCTTTCAGGCAATATATGGGCTCCTAATGCTGCTGCCAACTCCAATGTGTTTTTCAGGCAATATATGGGCTCCTAATGCTGCTGCTGCTGCTGCCAACTCCTGGGTGTGTCTTTTACGCAATATATGAGCTCCCTATGCAGCTGCCTACTCCTGGGTGTGTCTTTCAGGCAATATACGGGCTCCTTATGCTGCTGCTGCTGCCAACTCCTGGGTATGTCTTTCAGGCAATATATGAGCTCCCTATGCTGCTGCCAACTCCTGGGTGTGTTTTTCAGGCAATATATGGGCTGCTTATGCTGCTGCCAACTCCAATGTGTTTTTCAGGCAATATATGAGCTCCTAATGCTGCTGCCAACTCCAATGTGTTTTTCAGGCAATGTATGGGCTCCTAATGCTGCTGCTGCTGCTGCCAACTCCAGGGTGTGTCTTGCAGGCAACATAGGGGCTCCTAATGCTGCTGCCAACTCCTGGGTGTGTATTTTAGGCAACACATGGGCTCCTACTGCTGCTGCCAACTCCAAAGTGTTTTTCAGGCAATATATGGGCTCCTAATGCTGCTGCTGACAACTCCAGGGTTTGTCTTTCAGGCAAAATATGGGCTCCTAATGCTGCTGCCAACTCTAATGTGTCTTTCAGGCAATGTATGGGCTCCTAATGCTGCTGCCAACTCCAATGTGTTTTTCAGGCAATTCATGGGCTCCGAATGCTGCTGCCAACTCCAGGGTGTGTCTTTCAGGCAACATATGGGCTCCTATTGCTGCTGCCAACTCCAATGTGTTTTTCAGGCAATATATGGGCTGCTTATGCTGCTGCCAACTCCAGTGTGTTTTTCAGGCAATTTGTGCGCTTCTAATGCTGCTGCCAACTCCAATGTGTTTTTCAGGCAATATATGGACTCCTAATGCTGCTGCTGCCAACTCCAGGGTGTGTCTTTCAGGCAATATACGGCTCCTTATGCTGCTGCCTACTCCAATGTGTTTTTCGGGCAATTTATGGGCTGCTTATGCTGCTGACAACTCCAGTGTGTTTTTTAGGCAATTTATGGGCTCCTATTGCTGCTGCCAACTCCAATGGGTTTTTCAGGCAATATATGGGCTCCTAATGCTGCTGCTAACTCCAATAAGTTTTTCAAGCAATTTATGGGCTCCCAATGCTGCTGCCAACTCCAGGGTGTGTCTTGCAGGCAATATATGGGCTCCTTATGCTGCTGCCAACTCCAGTGTGTCTTTCAGGCAATTTATGGGCTGCTTATGCTGCTGCCAACTGTTTTTCAGGCAATATATGGGCTCCTAATGCTGCTGCTGCCAACTCCTGGGTGTGCCTTTCAGGCAATATATGGGCTCCTAATGCTGCTGCCAACTCCATTGTGTTTTTCAGGCAATATATGGACTCCTAACACTGCTGCTGCTGCTGCCAACTCCAGTGTGTTTTTTAGGCAATTTATGGGCTCCAAATGCTGCTGCCAACTCCAATGTGTTTTCAGGCAATATATGGGCTCCTAATGCTGCTGCCAACTACAGGGTGTGTCTTTCAGGCAATATATGGGCTCCTAATGCTGCTGCCAACTCCAATGTGTTTTTCAGGCAATATATGGGCTCCTAATGCTGTTGCTGCTGCTGCTGCCAACTCCTGGGTGTGTCTTTCAGCAATATATGAGCTCCCTATGCTGCTGCCTACTCCTGGGTGTGTCTTTCAGGCAATATACGGGCTCCTTATGCTGCTGCTGCTGCCAACTCCTGGGTATGTCTTTCAGGCAATATATGAGCTCCCTATGCTGCTGCCAACTCCTGGGTGTGTTTTTCAGGCAATATATGGGCTGCTTATGCTGCTGCCAACTCCAGTGTGTTTTTCAGGCAATATATGGGCTGCTTATGCTGATGCCACCTTAAGGCTCTGTAATTGTGCCACTCTGCGACAGCGATTCTAATAGCGATGCCTCTGATCTGCATGTCATACTTCTTTACAGTGTTATTTCACTAATCCAGCATGCATCCTATGCATGTTACAGCAAGGCAAAATGTTCTACAACCCTAATGGGGCCCTCGGAAGGCCAGAAATAGCCGTTTTTAATAGCGATTCGCTGCAAATAAAATCAGACCGAAACAATTTTTTCCAGAAAATTTGTCGAATCGGCCGAATCGAACTTTTCTTAAATTTGCTTATCTCTAGTGACCGCTAGTAGTCGCTGTTAGTCGCGGCCATAGTTCGATGTTTCAGAGTGTCTCAGACGCTGGCCGGCATTGATGAATATGTTGTGTGAGTGGCTCTAACACCATTACAGCGCTGTATGGGAGAGAACGGTAGTGACTGCTTAGTGTGACCGACTCACACCATATTCATCAAAAAAACAGCCTCACACTACGCCGGCGCTCAAAATCGGGTCGTTGCAGCCCTGAGCACCCGAAGCTTTGTGATTAAAGTCTGTTTTTGATCACATATCCACTAGTAACAAAACAAAAACATGGAATTACATTGTTATTATTAGGGATGAGCGAATCGATCCGGACGAACCCGGATTCGATCCGAATTTCATGAAAAATTCGATTCGGATCAAATCCGAATTTCCCCGCGATTCGATCGCTCGAAGTTTTCCTTTAACATCCATTCATTTACATACAGGCATTCTAAGATGGCGGACGGGACATGTCCAGACATCTACCCCGCACCAGTGCAAGCTGGGGCAGTCACATGCAGCCTATCAGCAGCCAGCAAGCCCGGTGACATCACAGCGCTATTTAAGGCCGGCGGCCATCTTGCTTCTCCTCATTGGAGACAGGCAGGAGACAGGCAGGAGACAGACAGAAAGTCAGCGAAAAACAGGGAAAGTTAGGAAAAATCGGAGGCAGTCACAGGGGTTTTTTTTTTTTTTTCATCCAGCCTGAGTGTTTGTTACTGGCTGGCTGACTGGCTTTGTTAGCGTTTTCAGGCTGCTTATACATTAACTGTGCATATATACTGAACTGATCTTAAGTCTGCTGTGAGGCATCCCATTCTGTGACTACACCAGCCTCTATTTAAGACCATATAACCATTTGCACTTATTCTAATTGAAATTAGGCCTGATAAAGACACTTTTGCTGTGCATAGCACTACTGCCTGCCAGGTGCACTCCTGTTTGGGGCATCCCATTCTGTGACTACAGCAGCCTCTATTTAAGACCATAACCATTTGCACCTATTATAATTGAAATTAGGCCTGATAAAGACACTTTTGCTGTGCATAGCACTACTGCCTGCCAGGTGCACTCCTGTTTGGGGCATCCCATTCTGTGACTACAGCAGCCTCTATTTAAGACCATAACCATTTGCACCTATTATAATTGAAATTAGGCCTGATAAAGACACTTTTGCTGTGCATAGCACTACTGGTCCCTGCCAGGTGCACTCCTGTTTGGGGCATCCCATTCTGTGACTACAGCAGCCTCTATTTAAGACCATATAATCATTTGCACTTATTCTAATTGAAATTAGGCCTGATAAAGACACTTTTGCTGTGCATAGCACTACTGGTCCCTGCCAGGTGCACTCCTGTTTGGGGCATCCCATTCTGTGACTACAGCAGCCTCTATTTAAGACCATAACCATTTGCACCTATTATAATTGAAATTAGGCCTGATAAAGACACTTTTGCTGTGCATAGCACTACTGGTCCCTGCCAGGTGCACTCCTGTTTGGGGCATCCCATTCTGTGACTACACCAGCCTCTATTTAAGACCATATAACCATTTGCACTTATTATAATTGAAATTAGGCCTGATAAAGACACTTTTGCTGTGCATAGTAGTACTGCTCACAGGTGCACTGCTGGCTGTTGGGGCATCCCATTCTGTAACATAGCATACCCCTCTTTATTTACACTAAGCAGCTCTCTTATTTACACTAGGCAGGCCTGTTGGAGGCTGAGTGTTACTGCTCACTTTTGGTGTGCATTATATTCTGTTTCATATAGACCCACCGCTGCCCGGGGGTTCTTAAAATATCACCTACTACCACGCCAGTTAGACTATGTCGGGCAGACAAGTGCCTGGAAGTGAAAAGAGGAGTGGCAGAGGCCAAGATTCCGCAGGCAGAGCTCGCATCAGACTGGGGGCCAGTAGCAGCAGGAGTCACGCTGAGAGACCTAATCTGCCAGTATCTGCTAGCGGTCGGGTCTCCACCAGTAACGCATCTGCCGTGGTAGATTGGTTGACGCGCTCATCAACAACATCATCACAACTTACGTCTGAGACCCCCAGTCTAGGGTCGATAGGTTCCTCTGACACAACCCTGAGTTGGCATGCCCCGAGAGCAGTCCCTGTCCTCCCATTGCCTCTGTCCTACGCCGTTCCCTCCCCCAGCGACGTATCCAATGCTTTGGGTTCAGCTCCACTCTTTAGTGAGGAGGACGATCAGATAGAGGACAGTCAGCAGCTACTGCCCAGCCAAGAAATGGAGGTGGCTTCTTTAGCTAGGCAGACAAATAGTGATGTGGACAGTGTCGTGGGTGCTGCGAGCGTTCCAGCTCCTGCGCCAGACACTGTTGACGAATCCACGAACATCAGTGACGTACAGCCACAACTCGGTGATAATGATGATGACGATGAAGCCGATCGCACTTGGGAGCCGGGTGATGAAGGGGCATCATCGTCATCATCAGGAGAAGAGGGGCGCAGGTTGCCCCGGAGTCAGCAGCTGAGGCAGCAAGGTGGTAGCAGTCAGCATGGGGGCACAATTCCAAAGGCTGGAGCCGGCCGGGGCCGGGGTAGAGCACCTGCTGTGCGGCAGTCTACCTTATCGGGAGGTAGTGGAGCAGGGGTTCCTGGAGTTGGCAACAGCAGCAGTGAATCAGTGAGGCCAGGGGGTGGGAAAAGTAGCTACTCGGCAGTGTGGCAGTTTTTCCTGAAGCATCCGCAGGAGGGTAACATGGCCACATGCAAGATATGTAGGCAAAAGGTGAAGCGTGGCCAGGGTCCAAATGTTGGCACCACGGCCCTGCGTCAACATATGATGCGTCACCATAAAGCGACCTGGGAGAACCGTCTCTTTAAAGTAATATTTGGGCTCCTGCTGCTGCTGCTGCCAACTCCAGGGTGTGATCCATCCAATTTTTGGGCTCCTGAAGCCAACTCCAGTGTCTCTTTAAAGTAATATTTGGGCTCCTGCTGCTGCTGCTGCCAACTCCTGCCAACTCCAGGGTGTGATTCATCCAATTTTTGGGCTCCTGAAGCCAACTCCAGTGTATATTTGGGCTCCTGCTGCTGCTGCTGACAACTCCAGGGTGTGATTCATCCAATTTTTGGGCTCCTGAAGCCAACTCCAGTGTATATTTGGGCTCCTGCTGCTGCTGCTGCCAACTCCAGGGTGTGATTCATCCAATTTTTGGGCTCCTGAAGCCAACTCCAGTGTCTCTTTAAAGTAATATTTGGGCTCCTGCTGCTGCTGCTGCTGCTGCCAACTCCAGGGTGTGATTCATCCAATTTTTGGGCTCCTGAATCCAACTCCAGTGTATATTTGGGCTCCTGCTGCTGCTGCTGCCAACTCCAGGGTGTGATTCATCCAATTTTTGGGCTCCTGAAGCCAACTCCAGTGTCTCTTTAAAGTAATATTTGGGCTCCTGCTGCTTGCAACTCCAGGGTGTGATTCATCCAATTTTTGGGCTCCTGAAGCCAACCCCAGTGTCTCTTTAAAGTAATATTTGGGCTCCTGCTGCTGCTGCTGCCAACTCCTGCCAACTCCAGGGTGTGATTCATCCAATTTTTGGGCTCCTGAAGCCAACTCCAGTGTATATTTGGGCTCCTGCTGCTGCTGCTGCCAACTCCAGGGTGTGATTCATCCAATTTTTGGGCTCCTGAAGCCAACCCCAGTGTCTCTTTAAAGTAATGTTTGGGCTCCTGCTGCTGCTGCCAACTCCAGGGTGTGATTCATCCAATTTTTGGGCTCCTGAAGCCAACTCCAGTGTCTCTTTAAAGTAATATTTGGGCTCCTGCTGCTTGCAACTCCAGGGTGTGATTCATCCAATTTTTGGGCTCCTGAAGCCAACCCCAGTGTCTCTTTAAAGTAATATTTGGGCTCCTGCTGCTGCTGCTGCCAACTCCAGGGTGTGATTCATCCAATTTTTGGGCTCCTGAAGCCAACTCCAGTGTCTCTTTAAAGTAATATTTGGGCTCCTGCTGCTGCTGCTGCCAACTCCTGCCAACTCCAGGGTGTGATTCATCCAATTTTTGGGCTCCTGAAGCCAACCCCAGGGTCTCTTTAAAGTAATATTTGGGCTCCTGCTGCTGCTGCTGCCAACTCCTGCCAACTCCAGGGTGTGATTCATCCAATTTTTGGGCTCCTGAAGCCAACTCCAGTGTATATTTGGGCTCCTGCTGCTGCCAACTCCAGGATGTGATTCATCCAATTTTTGGGCTCCTGAAGCCAACTCCAGTGTATATTTGGGCTCCTGCTGCTGCTGCTGCCAACTCCAGGGTGTGATTCATCCAATTTTTGGGCTCCTGAAGCCAACCCCAGTGTCTCTTTAAAGTAATGTTTGGGCTCCTGCTGCTGCCAACTCCAGGGTGTGATTCATCCAATTTTTGGGCTCCTGAAGCCAACCCCAGGGTCTCTTTAAAGTAATATTTGGGCTCCTGCTGCTGCCAACTCCAGGGTGTGATCCATCCAATTTTTGGGCTCCTGAAGCCAACTCCAGTGTCTCTTTAAAGTAATATTTGGGCTCCTGCTGCTGCTGCTGCCAACTCCTCCCAACTCCAGGGTGTGATTCATCCAATTTTTGGGCTCCTGAAGCCCACTCCAGTGTCTCTTTAAAGTAATATTTGGGCTTCTGCTGCTGCTGCTGCCAACTCCTGCCAACTCCAGGGTGTGATTCATCCAATTTTTGGGCTCCTGAAGCCAACTCCAGTGTATATTTGGGCTCCTGCTGCTGCTGCTGCCAACTCCAGGGTGTGATTCATCCAATTTTTGGGCTCCTGAAGCCAACCCCAGTGTCTCTTTAAAGTAATGTTTGGGCTCCTGCTGCTGCTGCTGCTGCCAACTCCAGGGTGTGATTCATCCAATTTTTGGGCTCCTGAAGCCAACTCCAGTGTCTCTTTAAAGTAATATTTGGGCTCCTGCTGCTGCTGCTGCCAACTCCAGGGTGTGATTCATCCAATTTTCGGGCTCCTGAAGCCAACTCCAGTGTATATTTGGGCTCCTGCTGCTGCTGCCAACTCCAGGGTGTGATTCATCCAATTTTTGGGCTCCTGAAGCCAACTCCAGTGTCTCTTTAAAGTAATATTTGGGCTCCTGTTGCTTGCAACTCCAGGGTGTGATTCATCCAATTTTTGGGCTCCTGAAGCCAACCCCAGGGTCTCTTTAAAGTAATATTTGGGCTCCTGCTGCTGCTGCTGCCAACTCCTGCCAACTCCAGGGTGTGATTCATCCAATTTTTGGGCTCCTGAAGCCAACTCCAGTGTATATTTGGGCTCCTGCTGCTGCTGCTGCCAACTCCAGGGTGTGATTCATCCAATTTTTGGGCTCCTGAAGCCAACTCCAGTGTCTCTTTAAAGTAATATTTGGGCTCCTGCTGCTGCCAACTCCAGGGTGTGATTCATCCAATTTTTGGGCTCCTAAAGCCAACTCCAGTGTTTATTTGGGCTCCTGCTGCTGCTGCTGCCAACTCCAGGGTGTGATTCATCCAATTTTTGGGCTCCTGAAGCCAACTCCAGTGTCTCTTTAAAGTAATATTTGGGCTCCTGCTGCTGCTGCTGCCAACTCCAGGGTGTGATTCATCCAATTTTTGGGCTCCTGAAGCCAACCCCAGGGTCTCTTTAAAGTAATGTTTGGGCTCCTGCTGCTGCTGCCAACTCCAGGGTGTGATTCATCCAATTTTTGGGCTCCTGAAGCCAACCCCAGGGTCTCTTTAAAGTAATGTTTGGGCTCCTGCTGCTGCTGCCAACTCCAGGGTGTGATTCATCCAATTTTTGGGCTCCTGAAGCCAACCCCAGTGTCTCTTTAAAGTAATGTTTGGGCTCCTGCTGCTGCTGCCAACTCCAGGGTGTGATTCATCCAATTTTTGGGCTCCTGAAGCCAACCCCAGTGTCTCTTTAAAGTAATGTTTTGGCTCCTGTTGCTGCTGCTGCTGCTGCCAACTCCTGCCAACTCCAGGGTGTGAATCATCCAATTTTTGGGCTCCTGAAGCCAACCCCAGTGTCTCTTTAAAGTAATGTTTTGGCTGCTGCTGCTGCCAACTCCAGGGTGTGAATCATCCAATTTTTGGGCTCCTGAAGCCAACCCCAGTGTCTCTTTAAAGTAATGTTTGGGCTGCTGCTGCTGCCAGCTCCAGGGTGTGATTCATCCAATTTTTGGGCTCCTACTGCTGCCAACTCCAGTGTCTCTTTAAAGCAATGTTTGGGCTCCTGCCCCTCATAGTGATGCCACTTCAACTCTCTGCAATTGTGCCGCTCTGCGATTCTATTAGCGATGCCTCTGATCTGCATGTGATATTTATTCAAAGTATTATTTAACTAACCCAGCACGCATCCTGTGCGTATTACAGCAAGGCAGAATGGTTTACAACCCTATTGAGGCTCTAGGAGGCTCAGAAATAGCCGTTTTTAATAGCGATTCGTCGCGAATAAATTCGGATCGAAACGATTTTTGTCGGAAAATCCGGCGAATCAGTCGAATCGAATTTTTCAAAAGTTCGCTCATCTCTAGTTATTATATTGTGACACTTCACTTCAATTCCAGACCTGTAATGACAATTCTGCATAAAAATATTATAAATCAAAAAAGTTTTCAAACATGACTTTTTCTAGGACATGAGAGGTGACACAATTATTTGATAATTTAAAACAAAACAAAAAAAAACTAAAACCCTGTTTAAAGAGAAGAAAAGTGATGTCCATTGAAATGTATGGGAGAGCAACAGGTAGCGACAGGTAATACCTGGCGCTCTGGAAGCCACAGCGCTGACGGTATATGGCGAGCTGCCTGTGATGATGAATCGGTCGCTACGTGTTACTGTTAGAGTCACTCACCAGATTCGCTTTGATGAATGTGGTATTGCGTGCAGCGCCTGGCGGTCACCATTCGCTACCTGCTGTCACCTGTTGCTGCCAGTTGTTACCTGGCAATATGGCTTGATGAATAAACCCCATAATCAAGTATCAAGTCAAGGTACAGACCTGTAAAACAATTTCACCAGTCACTAAGGTCAAGCCAGGTGTTATCTAGCCAATTCTATTGTAAGCCTATGAGGGACGTTGGACACATCTGTAGTAAGAGGAGGATCAAAGCAAATTAAAGTAGTGACGTATCAAGCCAATTTCCAGACCTGTCTTGGAATTTTACCAGTCAATACGGTCTGATGAATTCAAGACTTGCTGTTTTATTTTGTTGCAGATGCTTCACTAGTTGTCAAACCCCGGGGTCCCCCATCTTCTTTGTGAGTTTACTACCCCCAATCTCAGCAGCTAGCTTCACCTTTAACCAAGCCCCCATTTGCCGGGACGCTTTAAACACCTCATTGGACACAGTTGTCCCCAGGACTTGTTATTTCAAAGTATGTAACTTACAGGGGTGAAGACGGATGAACCAAAGTTAAGACTGGGTGTAATCGGGTAGCCGAGGTAAATACAAATTACAGATCTGCTAATAGCAACTCTGGAGGAGAATACAGGCAAGGTCAAAGGTCACAGCACCAGGGATTAGACAGGTACGTAGTGGTAATACAGGCTGAAGTCGGTACAGGCGGCAGTCAGGATAGTTAGGCTAGCAAGGTCAGCAACAGATAAACAGTACGATAGTCTCAGGAATAACACCCAGCTAAATGCTATCACAGGCCCCAGCTGTGTGAATGACCTGGGACACCTTTATAGGATATGGAAGCAGGAGATAGGACGGAAAGAAACAGAGCACATTGGTTACTTTAATAACATTTGGGATGATTGCCCACTTTTAGGGCGTTTTGCCCAGAAAAATCCTAGTGTTCATTGGCCATTTAAACTAACCTCCGACAGCCGGCATAAGACAGACATGCACACATGCACGTGCAGAGGAACAGGGGAAGCAGCAAGGAGGTCGGGCACGAGCCTATGCCGTCTGAGGAAACTAGGGTGGAGGTGAGTGCACTGTGACACTAGTCTTGCAACTGGTTTAACCCTTTCGCTGCCAGCCTACCTGCAGCTTTTGCCAGACCATGTTTCACTATTTTGCGCTACACATGTTCAACTGTGATTTTTGAAAGGATTTCCAGGGATTTCCTAGGAAAATAAAATATTGTTTTTTTTCAACAGAGTCTGGGCTTCAACATGAAATGTCTTGTTTGGCCTTTTTTTAGTGTATTCTCAATACTTTTTGGTGAAATATGTGCAAAAAACTTGCCAGTCCCCAGCCTTGTGAACTGGTATAAGGGGTTTCATGGACCCCTTACCAGTTCACAAGGGGTTAAATGTAAAAATAAACACACTGACACACATAAGAAAAAAAATGTCATTTATTTATTTTTTTTTTACGTTACTCACCTCCGATCCTCTGTCCCCCGGCGATCTCCGATGACAGCTGTCAGTCTGCTCGGGTGTTTAGAGGAGAGAGCCTGGGGAGGGGCGATCACAGCCCTCTCCTCCTCCCCACCTCTCTCCTCCAAGCACCCGAGCAGACTGATTCTTAGTCTCGGGTGCTGGACTTAAGAAGCCGGCTGCTGGTGACAGGGGGCGGGGCTAGCAGTCGAGATCCAGGAAATGGGGGGGAGGGCGATTTCTGCCCTCTCCTCGCAACGGAAGAGCCTGGGGGGGTGATCGGAGGCCCCCCCCAGTGAAGAGGAGACCTGTCGGGGGGCAGCGCCACCGCAGGTAAGTAGATGTCATTTTTATTTATTTTTTTTTCTTTACAGCTAGCAGCTGCTGCTGCCGAAGCGGGGGTGGGCTTATTCTGGGGGCTCTCCTGGAGCCATCCGAGCCCCCAAGGGGGATCGGATGGCACCAAATTAAAGAGAAACCCGGCCGGATCCAACGAGGGGTCAGGTGAGTATTTTTATTTATTTTTTTTAACTAGCAGGGGGGGAAAGTCAAGCACGTAACACCTAAGGCACGCTTGACACTTAAGGCACGGACATGCGAGCACGTAGGTGTTACGTGCTTGGCACTTAAAGGGTTAAAGTGATTGGCAAGTCAAAAGTTAAAAAAAATATATCAGTAGTTGACCTTTTTTGAGTGGCTAGAGCACTGTGATTCCACCGCTGTCTGTCTCCTTAGTGAGGAAATCACTTCCTCATTCGGCTTTCAATCACCTCGATGACCTGCTCCATCAATCAACCTTCAGTGGACCAAGAACAGAAACACCTCCCACTCCCTCCCCAGATGTCTTGATTGACTGCCTCTCTCTGCAGCTATGAAACCCTGCCCTCCTCCCTCCTCTCTGGTCACACTATAGGCTCGATTCAGAGACACATTCGTCCGGACTTCCGTAGCTGTCTGTGAAAGTTTTGGTGGGTGTTTGTCATTTTTTGGCTTTTTTTCGTATATTTTTCACTCGCACGAACGTTCAAGAACATGCGTATATGCTCTTTCGATAATGGTGCCAAAATCGGAAGATTTTCGTTACTTCGGGAGCTTTTTCCCACCAAATCGGAAATGTTTCGTCCGTTCAGAATTTTTTCGTTATTGCAATGGGCTTGCGATTAATTCAGAGAGCTGATTGCCGATGGTCCCACACCTCATAAATTCGTTTCAGGGCAAAAACATTCCCGGCACCTTTTTGACTACGGGAGCGCGAGCCAGCCATGGACGAGGCTACTGCCTTTGAGGAGCATGAGGATCTGCAACTCATGGGCATTGAGATCGTCCGGAGGGCAGAGACCAGATTGCACCGGCGGCGACGCATGGACATCAATAGCATGCATGACACTGAGCTGTTCGAGCTGACCAGGCTTAATCGCGCTTCCCTCCATAAATTATATAGTGAGCTGCGGCCATGGTTAGCCCGCACCACAAGGAAGGGGCAAGCAATTTCAGGTATGACCAAGATGCTTGGCTGCCTGCAATTTTTGGCGAACGGCTCGTTCCAGAGGCTGGGTGCCCTCTCCGTGGGGATTTCACAGCCTACGCTGAGCCGCGCGCTATCCCGATTTTTGGAAGGCATGGCTACCATAACTCGGAAATATATTTGTTTCCCTGAGGATATGGTAGCCAGAAACCCCATTAAGCTGGCATTTTTTAATATCGCCGACATGCCCAATGTCATGGGTGCTATTGACTGCACCCACGTTGCCCTCGTCCCTCCGTCAAGCGACGAGTATATATACAGGCAAGTTTTGGCTTCCATTGTCTCTAAATATTTGTGTGTCCCTCCTTTGCTCAATCACATTATTCGTTTGCTTCATTGGCAATAGTCCCTCCTTTCCAGAAAAGCTTCCTTGTGACTAATCTCGCCATTTGTAGTAACTTTCATTGGCAATAGTCCCTCCTTTCCAGAAAAGCTTCCTTGTGACTAATCTCTCCATTTGTAGTAACTTTCATTGGCAATAGTCCCTCCTTTACAGAAAAGCTTCCTTGTGTCTAATCTCGCCATTTGTAGTAGCTTTCATTGCCAATACTCCCTCCTTTACAGAAAAGCTTCCTTGTGACTAATCTCGCCATTTGTAGTAACTTTCATTGGCAATAGTCCCTCCTTTACAGAAAAGCTTCCTTGTGTCTAATCTCGCCATTTGTAGTAGCTTTCATTGCCAATAGTCCCTCCTTTACAGAAAAGCTTCCTTGTGACTAATCTCGCCATTTGTAGTAACTTTCATTGGCAATAGTCCCTCCTTTACAGAAAAGCTTCCTTGTGACTAATCTCGCCATTTGTAGTAACTTTCATTGCCAATAGTCCCTCCTTTACAGAAAAGCTTCCTTGTGACTAATCTCGCCATTTGTAGTAACTTTCATTGCCAATAGTCCCTCCTTTTGTTTAGTCCCTCTAGGTTAATATACTCTCAGATTTTACATCTTCCCTCATTGCAATCACTCCCTCCTTGCTAATGCTCCCTCCTTGCCAAGAGTGTATGTGCACCAACGGCCCTTATTTATAAATTAGTCCCAAACTTAGTTATTTCAAATTAAAACATTTGTAAGTGTCCTTTTAATAGAACAAGTAAGACTGTCAAGGCTTAAACATTGATCTTCTTTTACATGTTACATTTTGACATAGGCTGTTTGAAGTGTGCGTTGGATTTGTTTACTAAACGTAATTTTTTTGTGGTTTCTGTTTCCTTTTTCACCAGAAATCGCAAAATGGGCCATTCGCTGAATGTGCCAGCGGTGGTGGCCCAGGACATGCGCTTTCTGAGCGTCCTGGCAGGCTACCCTGGCTCAGCCCATGATGCGTATATCCTGCGCAGATCTGGATTATTCCGCCGGTTTGAGTCAGGGGAATTTGCGGGTGCATGGCTCCTTGGTAAGTTGGCTCAAATTATCGATTTGGATTGTATATGTATGGCAAAGTTTTAGGTTGGATTTACCTTTCAGAAACGCTGCCTTGCCCCTCACCTTGTGAACATGTGTAAGCACACTGTAACCATTAGATTAGACAAACTCCATTGGCTGAAAAATTGTTTTGCCTGCATTGTTTTAATTAATAAGTGTAATGTGAGGCCAAGTCTGAAACAGCCTTCTAAACCATTTTCTTTCTAAATCTGTTATTGACTTAACCAGAGAGTCAGCGCCATCTTTGCTTACATGCATTTAACTTACTGAGTAGAGGTGAGCGGGATAAAGTGCAGGGGCCGGCTTACACCGGTTTTTGAGTAAGGCAAGAATTATAAAGGGGCAGGTCAAGTTAGACCATACTACATTGTTCTGCAGCACAGGCAGGAAACAATATCTGCTAACAGTCTGCCTGATTGCCCACCATCCCCAGTATTATTTGCCTACTTTTGACCCACATCTATCACATATGTTTAATTCTTGGTTTAGCATCTGCAATCTGTATGCTCATGTTTGTGTGACAATGTCACATACCTCTTTTATTTTTATTGCAGTAGTAATGTTGCGTGGCAATGTATGATTTACTGTTATTAATTTTTTGTTTTTTTTGGGCTTATTTAGGAGATTTGGGGTATCCACTACTGCCGTGGCTCATGACTCCGGTCCTCCGGCCACAAACTCCAGCACAAGAGGCCTATAACCGTGCACATAGAAAGACCAGGGCAGTGGTGGAGAGGGCCTTTGGACTCCTCAAGACCCGGTTTCGGTGCTTGGACCACACTGGGGGCTCCCTGCAGTATGACCCGAAAAAGGTCATTGACATTATAATGGCATGTGCCGCGCTCCATAATTTAGCCATTATGCAAAGGGTCCCCCGATATCTGGATTGCCCACCCTCTCCACCCTCCGATGAGGCAGACGACGCCTATGTGGGCCAGCCAAGTGCGTCTGGGCAAGCCGTGCGGGCAAATTTAATAGCCACACATTTTTCCTAATTTAGTTTTTAGTTTAATTTGTGTGTTTTTTTTTTTGGTTTGTTTGGCTATGTTTAATTTCATTATGAAGTAAACAATAATGAATTTGTGCAACCCAAAAAAAAAACTATGTTTGAGTATTTATTTGTAGACCTTGGTTATTGTTTGTTTTGGTGCCAACTTGAACTCATATTTCTATATCAAAACACCACACACATGAGCTTGGTCAAACCAAAATGTTTACTACTTATTAAAAGGTATATGTGAGACAAACAGAATCGGAGGTGAGTGCCCCTCACATACTTTGGGCCAACACCTGTACATGCAATTATGTTCAATACATTTGTACACAAAATAAATAGCACAAAATTAATCCCTCTCCTGCTTGCCCACATTTTCCACCGACACAGGTTGAAAGCAAACCTAGCTATGCCACATCTACACCTGTAAGTCAGTGGGCCACCCAAACAAGAACACCCAGTCCCAATCCAAATCCAGTACAATCACAGCCAGGGTCCAAGGTCTTTGATGTTGAGGCCAGAATGTCACCCAATCATGCCGCCAAACATGAGGAGCCACCACAAATGTTATTGTGGCCATGGCAGCCGCGCAACACCTTAAGTGGCCGATTCACTGAGTCTTGGACTCTGGCATTGGCTACTGGGCTACCTCAGGCCTTGAATGAGCTATATGGTGGATAATCAAAAGCAACCGAGCAAGAACAGCGCAAAATCTGTGATTTTTAGCCCTCACCAGACAAGTCAATCCAGTGGGTAGGTTTCGCAAAGATATGGACCAGATTCATGCCTAACACACCTTAATATGTGTGATGCCCATAGAACCCAGGTTGGGGCCCTTGGTGGGGGGGGGCCATAACATGGGCCTGTGTGGCATTCAGAATCTGCAACTGTTCCAAAATGTGTCTTTGGTTAGTGTGCATTTCGGCCATGCCTGACCTAATTTCTGAAGTCAAGTTGGCCATGTGGCTGTTATGGGTCCTCAATTCAGTCAGCACGGCACTGAAGGTAGTATTTAGGGACTCTAATTGGCCCCTAATATGCTCCTGATTTTGTTGGTTTTGGCGGCGAAAAAGGCGCCTCTCATGGTGCCATGCTGACTCCATCATCTGTAGACCGTAGACATCGGATCCTGGGTCCTATGCAGCGCGGAAGAAGACGGACGCGGTAACATGGCAGAGGAGTCCCCACTAGCTGAGGGATGATGCTGGCCTGCTTTTGAAGAAAAACAGCGATTAATACACACAACTATGCATAGTTTATGATTAAGAACACATATGGTAATCCAAGAAACGTGGCAAAGCAGTAAGGGCCCCTCCCACAACGTGGCCACTTGGCATTCCCTAGGAATCCCATTACATTAGTGCATGGATTGTTAAACCAGACTAGACACATCACGTGTCTCAAACCAAACATGCTAAGAATGGCTGATGTGTGAGTTGCAACATCCCTTTAAGGGGAGGAAGTTAACACACTAAGGTGGGAAAAAACACTTACAATATGATTCTGGTGGGGAACATTTGTATGGCATAAAACCTTCCTAGAAAACCATCTTAATCAGTTGTGCAACTAAACCAGCTCCAACCAAATTGACCAACAGGCAAAGATGTTATTGTGGCGTGTGCTTCTCAATTAATACATAGCACCCATTCCTTTTCTACACTTCAAAGTGACATATTTGTCACACATTTCATTAAACATCATGTATGTGGATGTCAATTTGCACATTACCAGGCCACACCCATGACACTCCCTAGTCAAAGTGAGCACTCCTAACAAACCCACCCCCTAGAGCCATGTGCTTAGCTAGCCCTTGCTCCCACCCCCTACAGCCATGTGCTTAGCTAGCCCTTGCTCCCACCCCCTAGAGCCATGTGCTTAGCTAGCCCTTGCTCCCACCCCCTAGAGCCATGTGCTTAGCTAGCCCTTGCTCCCACCCCCTAGAGCCATGTGCTTAGCTAGCCCTTGCTCCCACCCCCTAGAGCCATGTGCTTAGCTAGCCCTTGCTCCCACCCCCTACAGCCATGTGCTTAGCTAGCCCTTGCTCCCACCCCCTAGAGCCATGTGCTTAGCTAGCCCTTGCTCCCACCCCCTAGAGCCATGTGCTTAGCTAGCCCTTGCTCCCACCCCCTACAGCCATGTGCTTAGCTAGCCCTTGCTCCCACCCCCTAGAGCCATGTGCTTAGCTAGCCCTTGCTCCCACCCCCTACAGCCATGTGCTTAGCTAGCCCTTGCTCCCACCCCCTAGAGCCATGTGCTTAGCTAGCCCTTGCTCCCACCCCCTACAGCCATGTGCTTAGCTAGCCCTTGCTCCCACCCCCTACAGCCATGTGCTTAGGTAGCCCGTGCTGCGTATGTGTATGTTTCAATACATTTGTGTGGTCATTCAGACATTACTAACCTGCAGGAATTGGTGGGTTGTCGGTGTCCTGCTGGCCCGAGTGTCCCTCTAAGGCCACGGGATGTAATAAGGACAGCACCATCTCCTCAGCCGGTGTAAAGCGCATTTTGGTTGGGAAACCTCCGCCAGTTGTTTCGCTGAAAAACATAGTAAGCATAATTAAGCGCACTGATGGACAGACAAGAATAATAAAAACCCAAACATTAGCTATGTACCTGTGCATCCGCCTTAGATTCTCTTTCTTCCGCACTGCATATTTCAGGTCCGAAATCTTCCGTTGAATCTGGTCCATATCTTTACGTTCCTCACCCGCTGCATTGACTTGCCTGGTGAGTTCTTCAAAAATCTCGGTTTTGCGCTGTTTACTGGTGTGTTTTGATCTTCTACCATATAGCTCATCAAAATGTAAGGTGAGCCCAGTAGCCAATGCCAGAGTTTGGGACTCAGCAAAACGGCCACCCAAGTGTCCTCTGCGCAAGTTGCGGTCTCTTCGGGGTGGTTGTGGCTCCTCACTGCTTGGTTGCAAATGGGGTGACATTCTGGCCTGGGGGGATGGAGGAGACCTCAAGGACTGGAGGCTGGCTGTTGATCTTACTGGACTTGGGAAGGGACTGGGTGTTCTTGGCTGGGTGGACCCTGAAGTTGCAGGTGTAGATGTGGCATAGGGTGAATGCATGCCAACCTGTGCCGGAGGATAATGTGGGCGAGCAAGAGAGGGTGTTGGCGACCTTGAGCTGCTGCTGTGGGTCTGTGGGGCCTTGGAGGTGGTTGGCTGGGTCTGTGGGCCCTTGGAGGTGGTTGGCTGGGTCTGTGGGGCCTTGGAGGTGGTTTGCTTGGCCTTAGTTTTTGAGCCACGTGCGGGGGGGGAGGGGGCCGTTGGCCTTTGGCGGCTTTTCGGGCTTCTGGAGCGTGTTCTGGTTTGGCCCCTGCGGCGCCTTGGGCCCCTGCTGCGGCTTCTGGACCGGGAGGTGGTTCGGCCCCTGCGGCGCCTTGGGCCCCTGCTGCGGCTTCTGGACCGGGAGGTGGTTCGCCCCCTGCTGCGCCTTGGGCCCCTGCTGCGGCTTCTGGACCGGGAGGTGGTTCGGCCCCTGCGGCGCCTTGGGCCCCTGCTGCGGCTTCTGGACCGGGAGGTGGTTCGGCCCCTGCTGCGCCTTGGGCCCCTGCTGCGGCTTCTGGACCGGGAGGTGGTTCGGCCCCTGCGGCGCCTTGGGCCCCTGCTGCGGCTTCTGGACCGGGAGGTGGTTCGGCCCCTGCTGCGGCTTCTGGCCCGGTGTTTTTGGCCTTTGCCTATGGCCTTGGTGCCACGTGGGGGGGGTGATGTGGGGCAGGGTGGGGTGGGGCTTCGTCCCCTCTTACCCATCTGTGGGCCAGGAGTTTTAGCAGCCTTGGTTACCTTGCTCCTTGGTTGTGGTGGTGCTGCAACCTCCTTTTTTGCCGCAGCCTTGGTGGTAGCCCTTAGTCGGGCTTTAGGCTCTTGCGACCTTGTTTGCGGACCCACGCCCTGCTCAGCCTGCTTGCTCTGCTTCTTAGCTGGAAGTTTTCTTTTTGGTGCCATTTTGTGTGGACTCTCAAAGAGAATGAGCTGTGTGTGCAGGGACCTTTAAATAAGGTCTCCGGCGTGTGACGCCTACGCGTTCGCTTACGCGCACGTCCGCACGGCCGTGCGAAACCCGGAAACCGCTGGGGCCGTGCTTATCTGCTGCCTAGAAGAAGAAGAAAGATGGCGCCCACTATCTTCACCCGCCAACAAGAAGAGATAATCATGCTTGTAAGTGTCTTTTAACGACTTTGCTTGGATTGTTAATTGTTGCTCTACATGTTAAGGATGCGCAAAAAGTTATCTTTTTGTTAAAGCTTTGGTTCGACTACATGCACAACCAAGCGCACGCCACACACGTGCCAAACGACAGTGCTGCCATATTTGAAAGTTAACTTAGCCTAAAAGTGTGTGTGTGTATGTGTTCATGTGATTGAACCAAATAATGTATTGTTGCCTCTTCTACATATGCATTTCTGAGTTCTTGCTATGTTTGTTTTTTGTTTTGCAGACCATGCTGGAGCGCAGGTACGACTACCTGCCCAACTCGTTTGCCAAACGAAACGTTGCCCTGGAGATCATCTCGGAGATACAACACCAGACCGACACCACCTTCACCCACACACAGATCATGCAGCATTGGTCGGACCTGAAGCGACTGCACATGCCCCGGGTGCGGAGGTTTTTTGGAATCCATTTCCCAAGTAAGTACATAGGGCTTGCATGCAAGATGTAACTAGGACAGAATTTAGGCCTTTTATTTATAATGCCTTCTCTTTTGTAGTGTTGGAAATGGATTACAGAATTCGCCGCACCCGGAGGCGCCCAGGCCGACCAGTGCTGCATGATTCTGCAGCTGGGAGTGAAGGTGGTGGATCTCCAGGACGACGGGCCGACCCCTCCTCTGTGGCCTCCTCAGACCAGCCCCTGGACCTTACCACAGAGGAGGGGCGGCACAGCGTGGGCAGGCAGTCGTACCCTGCCACGCATGCGGGATCCTCTGGTATGTCACTCTTCATGTCTACACCCAAACATATAATTGCTAGCTCCTGATATCACCAAACTGAATCCTTTATTCTGTCTTTGTAGATGTTTCTGTTGCGGGTGAAGTAGTGGGTGAGGAGGCAGCAGATAGGAGCCCACAAGACCCTGGAGAAGGTGAGTGATGTGACCCAGACTTAGCTAAAAACATTTGAGGACTGCGGAATCAGACATCCAAACTAACCATTTGGCCCATGTTTCAACAGGCACTTCTTCACAGCAGAGCCAGGAACCAGGACCTCAGGGTGTTGTCCCCAACGAGCCATCTCTCGGCCACCAACCAAGTAAGTAGTTATTGCATTATAAAGATTTCTGTCTAAATTCCCATGAACACCAAAACACATAATGCCCTAGTCAATGCCAATATAAGAGGGACCTGTGGCCACTGAATTAGCTTAATTAGTTGCCCAACTGTCCTGTGGCCACTGAATTAGCTTAATTAGTTGCCCAACTGTCCTGTGGCCACTGAATTAGCTTAATTAGTTGCCCAACTGTCCTGTGGCCACTGAATTAGCTTAATTAGTTGCCCAACTGTCCTGTGGCCACTGAATTAGCTTAATTAGTTGCCCAACTGTCCTGTGGCCACTGAATTAGCTTAATTAGTTGCCCAACTGTCCTGTGGCCACTGAATTATCTTAATGACCTGTGGCCACTTCCTAACCTTAATTCCTGTCATTAATGACATCTGTGCATTATAGTTAATTTGTTTATTAAAATACATTAAATCCACAGGTGAGAAACATGTATTGTTCTCCGAATAATTTGTTTGTCTGATTTTTTGGCAGGGACCACAAGACAGCGACTTGCTGATATGAATCGGAGGGTCCTTGAGTTGGTGGCCGATCTGCAGGCGATGCGGGACACGTTGGGGACAACAGAAGAGGAAGACTAGTGTCCTGGTTCCTGGCCCTGTAGATTTGTAAATAGTTTGATTTGTACATAGTTTTATTGGTTAAACACCCAAGTTTTTGGTATATAGTTTTATTGTTTTAAAAAAGGTTTTTATTGTATATAGTTTTTAAAGTTTTTAACAAAAAATTAGTGTATATATTTTTAAGAACCAACCAACAATTTGTATATAGTTTTTAATTTTTTAGGGCCAAAGTTGGGCCAAACATTTTTACCAAAAATGGCAATTGACCAATAAATTCCCAAAAAGGAAAAAAACATGTTGTCCCATTTATTTGCACACATACATTTAACAAAAACAAGGGGCCAATGACATATTTGAAAAGCAACATTGTGATGTCCCTGAAGTGATTTGGGTAAGTTTTAGGGACCTAAAATGGAAGAAGAAACAAGGCGCTAAGTGATTTGGGTAAGTTTTAGGGACCTAAAATGGAAGAAGAAACAAGGCGCTAAGTGATTTGGGTAAGTTTTAGGGACCTAAAATGGAAGAAGAAACTAGGCGCTAAGTGATTTGGGTAAGTTTTAGGGTGTGAAAATGGAAGAAGAAACAAGGCACTAAGAGGCCGATTCATCAATAGCGCCAGGTAGCGACAGATGAGCGACTGAAGTATGGCGCTAAGAGCGCCGCTAGCGTCAGCAGGCCTCCTCAGTCGCTACCTGGCGTTGTTGCGAACAACGCCTACATTGCTGAATATGATGTTGGCCCTCAGCTTTGTAGGCGCTGTCAGTCAGTGTGACCACGCTATTCTACACAGCGCCTGTTAGCTTTGCTGTGTCCTGGCCATCCAGTACCTTCTGAATAAAACACATTGCCACATTTCTTAAAAATTTAAGTTTTTATTTTGTGTTGAAAAGGAAATTAAATTCAACCAGATATTCGAATATAAATGCAAAATAAAACATAATTAAACACATAGCCACAATTTATTTTTTTTTTTATTTGTTAAATAAAAAGGAAATACAATTAAACCAACAATGAGAAAGAAAATGAAAAGAAAAACAGAACAGAGAAAAATGGAAAATCGAAAAAGAAAAGAAAAACAGAAATGAGAAAGCAAAATATTAAAAAGAAAAACAGAAATGAGAAAGGCAAATAGAAAAAGAAAATAAAAACATAAATGAGAAAGGAAAATAGAAAAAGTTAATAAAAACAGAAATGAGAAAGGAAAATAGAAAAAGTAAATAAAAACAGAAATGAGAAAGGAAAATATTAAAAAGAAAAATAGAAATGAGAAAGCAAAATATTAAAAAGAAAATAAGAAATGAGAAAGGAAAATAGAAAAAGAAAAGAAAACCAGAAATGAGAAATAATATGAAAATGGAAAAGGGAAATAAAAACATAAATCAGCCAGAAAAATATAATTACTATAGGAAGTCGAATGCCAAGGAAACGTTCACCAGAATTAAACACATAGCCACATGTATCTATATATAGTAGATTTTTTATTCAAATCTACCTAAAATAAAAAATTAACAAAAGAGAAATGGTAAAGTAAAATTAAAACAGAAAGGAAAAAGCAAAGTAAAGTAAAATAAAGTAGGGAAAGTCCAAAATATAGATCACGGTGCCCGTGTTTGTGCCTGAAAAAATAAGAAAAGTGCAGTTAGTATAGATATTTAAAGTAGTATAGTTGTAGCAAATACAAAAATGCATTACTTGATAACCAACATTGGCGTCTTACACCCCCCTTAGAGTGGTTTTGGTCATCTTACACCCCCCTTAGAGTGGTTGGGGTCATCTTACACCCCCCCTTACAATGGTTTGGGTCATCTTACACCCCCTTTAGAGTGGTTTGGGTCATCTTACACCCCCCTTAGAGTGGTTTGGGTCATCTTACACCCCCCTTAGAGTGGTTTGGGTCATCTTACACCCCCCTTAGAGTGGTTTGGGTCATCTTACACCCCCCCTTAGAGTGGTTTGGGTCATCTTACACCCCCCCTTACAATGGTTTGGGTCATCTTACACCCCCTTTAGAGTGGTTTGGGTCATCTTACACCCCCCTTAGAATGGTTTTGGTCATCTTACACCCCCCTTAGAGTGGTTGGGGTCATCTTACACCCCCCCTTACAATGGTTTGGGTCATCTTACACCCCCTTTAGAGTGGTTTGGGTCATCTTACACCCCCCTTAGAGTGGTTTGGGTCATCTTACACCCCCCTTAGAGTGGTTTGGGTCATCTTACACCCCCCTTAGAGTGGTTTGGGTCATCTTACACCCCCCCTTAGAGTGGTTGGGGTCATCTTATACCCCCCCTTAGAGTGGTTTTGGTCATCTTACACCCCCTTTAGAGTGGTTTGGGTCATCTTACACCCCCCTTAGAGTGGTTGGGGTCATCTTACACCCCCTTTAGAGTGGTTTGGGTCATCTTACACCCCCCTTAGAGTGGTTGGGGTCATCTTACACCCCCCCTTACAATGGTTTGGGTCATCTTACACCCCCTTTAGAGTGGTTTGGGTCATCTTACACCCCCCTTAGAGTGGTTTGGGTCATCTTACACCCCCCTTAGAGTGGTTGGGGTCATCTTACACCCCCCTTAGAGTGGTTGGGGTCATCTTACACCCCTCTTAGAGTGGTTGGGGTCATCTTACACCCCCCTTAGTGTGTTTTTTTGCTCATTTTGATGGGAGGTCAAATACATTTAACCAGTAGTGCAGTACTTGCATTAGAGTGAAGGGTAGTTAGCTTACCGCAAAAAAATAAGTGATCAGCCTTTCCCTTAGCTCATCGCCAGTCTGGGTGTCCTCACTTCTATCTGCGGGCAGGTTGGGGATTTCTGGCACCAGTGCTGTCTCCTCGGGGGCTTGGATTCGGTGACAAATGCAAATGTTGTGTAGCACACAGCAGGCAAGGATGATTTTGGAAACCTTCTGTGGGCTGTAGAGCATCTCTCCTCCTGGCCGTGCCAAACAGAGAAAGCGTGCTTTCAGCAGGCCGATGGTTCTTTCCACAATGCTTCTGGTCTTGCGATGTGCTGCATTGTAGCGTTCATGGGCAGAGGTCCGTGGGTTCCTGACCGGAGTCATGACCCACGTTCTCTGCCCATATCCCTTGTCCGCTGTAGAAAAAACACAAGGAGAGAGACAGCAATTAGTACTAGTACATGTTTTTTGGTGGTAGTTTGGTTAAAATTGGCTTACTAGGCCACATATTAGCAAAATACATTGACATGGTTAATTTATTACCCAGTAGCCAGCCAGCTGGCATTTCGTTGTTATCAAACTTCCGGCACAGGACTGTCCGCTGCAAGACGTAAGAATCGTGGCATGAGCCGGGGAACCCCGATCTCACCGCCCGCAGCCTCATGTCTGGGTCACAGACCACCATCACATTCATTGAATGGAATTGTTTCCGGTTTCTGTAGGACAGCTCCTGTGCACGGGGAGGGCGGAAAGGGATATGTGTACCATCAACGCACCCTAGCACATTCGGGATCCCTCCCATCAGATAGAAAGCATGTTTTATTTTGGCAACCTCTTCCTCATCCTCAGGAAACCTGATGTAAATTAGGATTAAATCACAAATTGCCAGAACTACCTGGATTAGGATGCGGCTCATAGTAGCCTGGCTTATCCCGCTGAGGAGGGCTGAGGTTGCCTGGAAGGTCCCTCGTGCCAAAATAGTAAGAGTGGCACACAGGCGTACTATGCCTGGAATGGAATGAGTGCGTTTGGTGGATGGCTCGATTTTGGTCTTAATCTGATCATATAGGGACTGTAGTGCAGCACGATTCAGACGGAAGCGGCTCCTGATCTGCTCGTCACTTAAGTCCCATACTGAAAGGCGGATTGCAAAGGAGCGGGGTGCCCTAAGCCTCACAACACCCCGCTCCCTTTCCTCCTGCTCTTTCAGCATACACATACATCCATCCACCCAGACACCATACATCACCCTCTTATCCATCACACACACTAAAGATATATACAAAAACAAAAAAAAACAAAAAAAACCACTAACACACAACACACACACAAACAATCACACTCCACACACACCCGCTACAATGCAGCTCACCACAAAACCAGAACTATAGTGGTCCAAACCACCAGCCTGCTGAAAACCAGCTTTCTAAGTTAGGCACAACCAAGAGGGGAGTTGCTGCACAGCCCACAAAAGGCCCCAAAATCAAGCCTCACTTGCTGTATGCTACACAAGATTTGCAGATGCCACCAAAACCAAGCTCCTAAAGAAACAGCACTGATGTCAGAAATCACCCAACAAGCCACAGAGAGTGAGGACAGAAACCAGACAGAGGCTCAAATGAGCTAAGGGAAGCGAGCACAGCACCACACCACAGCCTTTGCCACAGTGTAAGAATAGCAGAAGCTAGAACATTCCTTCCTTTTATACTTCATTTTCTAAAGTGACAGGTCCGCTTTGCCGCCTTTTGCGTCGCTCTGCTATTTCCGGGCGCCAATTAGCCGACCCAGGTGTGCGTAAAACAGAGTGCGCACGCGCACGCTAGTAGCGCTACTAGCGTACTTGAGCCGTAACTAGCGTGCATTAACGGACATGGACCAAAAATCAGGGGTGGACCAATGAAAGGTAAGCTGCTGTTTTTTTAAATAGCCGTTAGCCTAACCACATGTCACAAGGGTTTGAGATACATCAGTCCATTGTTGGATTTGGGTGTGTGTTGTTTGTTTAATGAGGTCTGTAATGAGTTAATTGGCTAACACACATGCTTCTGTCAGTGCAGTGGAGGTGTGCCTAGAAGGAACTGGGCTGTATGTGTGAATCAATTAAGTGGGCTGCTTTTGGATTGGCTGTTAGAGCACATAAAACCTGACCAAGCCTAACAGATTGCGATGCCATTCTGTAGTCTGCATGCGTGCTTGTTGGGTGTGTATTTGTGTGTGTGTGCAGCTACAGGATGGAGCCAAATTCAGGACATCTGCCGGCCACAGCAGGCCCGAGTAGGAGTTTGGTGGGTGCTGTGCGCAGACCTCCCTTAAGGAAAAGGGCACAGCCTGAAGGTGGGGCAGCACCCCAGGCTAAGCGCCCAGGTGCCAAGAGGGAGCCTGAATTTAATTTGGCGGAGAATAATCATCTTGTGCGCCTTACACTTGCTAAATGGGAGCTACTCTTTGGCTCCCAAAGCAAGTCCATAGGCAAACAAGAAAGAAGCAAACTGTGGGATGCCATTGGTGTGGAGCTTAGTAGCACAGCTCAACACCCACGTAGTGGCCCATCCTGCAGGAAACGCTTCTACACTTTGCGAGGGGCCCTTATGAAAAAGATGAATCACGATCTTGATGTGGACAGTGGGTTCATCCAGGCTCCAAAGAGTACCTACAGGCCGTATGAGGAGATGCTGAAGGCCAAAATCCCACTGGCTCGGCTGCAGGGTGTGGATCCTGGGGATGACACCACCGGTTGGAGTGAAGGTACATATTTTCTGGCTTTTATAATAACCTAATGTAAATGTATGTGATTTGCATTTTTACATTCTGAACAACTAACAGTAGGACCTGTGAAGTATTACATTACAGCTCAAACATTTGTAACTTTTCTGTCTGTTGCTTTATGCATAGGTGCACATGCTGCTGTCCGGGATGTGCCTCAGGACACCCAAGCTCCTGCCCTTCCAGCAACCTCAAGGCTACCCCAGTCTGCCATTGAAGGTATTTACCCATAATTTGGTTGCTGGTTGTTTTGTTAACAAATGGGTGTGGGAGCAGCTCAAACAATCAAGGTTTGCCCTGTTGAGTTTTAATAATATGTGCGTGCGCCCTAATTGCACGCCCACTGTAACACTCACAGCAACTAACTAACAAGGCCCTAACATGTGTAGATATGTAGGACGACAGAGATGTGTAGCCATATATCGGCATATCAATGTGGGAGCCACACTGGGCTTGATTAGTGAATAATAGTGAAAGAGCTGCTCACACACCTTAATGCATGTTGTATTTTGCAACGCACATTAGCTATGGCTCAATGTTGGTTTTATTTTGGCCTAGCTCCCATGCCCTTGGCCCCAGCATCTCCTCCGGATCCCACCTACTCTTTGGATGTCGGTAAGTGCATGTGTTCACCTTGCTTGATCCACTTTTACTCAAGTGCATGTGTCTCATTCTTCTTTTTTCTTGGTAGGCCAAGTGACTGGTTCATCTTTGGACCCCACTTCCGATGTTGCCGGTCAACAGGACCCTGTTGGTGTGTAGAGCAAGACATAATGTATCCTTTATGCTGTTTATGTTACACTGGTTCAATTTGGTTAGTCTACTAAGCTACATGTTAGCTTGGTAAACTTGAAGATGCCTCTTGGGAGTGCTGGTTGCCTCCCCAGGGTCAGTCTATTAGTTTTTTGAGTGATAGCAATGTATTTTTGCAGACATCTTTTTAGCCAAACATTCCCCGTAGTAGTTTGCTGATTATTTACATACTTTTTTTTTTTTTTTTTAGTTGACCCGAATATCGGAAGTGGCTGTCCAGAAAGGGCCCCTCAAGTTCCAGCTGCCAGAGATGAGGGTAAGTGGTTTGGCCTTGCTCTAGTCTGTATTTTGGCTCTACTTTTGTGCCACTTGCTTCTGGCAACTTGTGTGTCCACATGTATTTTCAAGGTCCAAGCTCGAGTGAGGACCCCACTCCAGACATCTGGGATATTGCGGGTATGTTTAATTTAAGCAATGTTTCTGATGTGATTTGCAGAAATTAGTGCGTCTTAGTCCTGTAACATACATGTTAACAATCTGAGTTTAACAGAGACCTTTGGTCTAGTGTGTATTTGGGAACTTTTTATAGGTATGGCCTCGATAGCCTAACCAGGTTACATTAGAGTTTGGCCCACAGACCTACTAACCTGATTTTCCTGTTTAGCATATGCCAACTTGCCCGACATCTCGGATGTTGAATTGCGACTCTCTGGCAGCGATACCTCGAGCCTACCTGTGCCGGAGGACACGCAGGTAACATGGCTGATGTAGACGACCTCGAAACACATTGGCATATTCGTGGGTAGTGGAAGAAGCAACATGTCACATTTCCTTTCATTGTTGTTTTGGCAGGAGGCGGAACCAGAACCCCAAGCTGGGACCTCTTCCCAAGTCCCATGTGGCCAAGCTTCAGAGGCTCAGACAAGGGTAAGTTGTCTAGTGAGTGTTTATGGTAATTTTTGGGAGGGGCATAACTGCATTGGTTCTGTTTGACTAAAATGTGGTTTACTATTTGTTTAGCCTCAAACCACAGCAAGAGGAGGTGTGGCACCAACCAGTGCCGATTTCTACGAGCTAGGGGTCCGGATGCTGGAGGACTACAGTCGCCAACAGCCGCGTGATGGAACTAATGAGCGCATTGCGGCGTTGGAAAATCAGGTGCTGATGTGTCAGCAACAAAATGAGGCCCTGCAGCGCCAGGTGGACCAGTTACGGCAAAACCAACTACAGAACCAGGACCTTGGTCGGCTGGCAAATGTAATAGAGCAATCTGTACAGCGCCAGGAAGAAGCAATACAGCGCCAGGCAGAAGGTCTCCAGCGGCAGGACCAAACTTTGTTGTTGCTACAACAGCTCATACAACAGCAGTCTATATTTTTTACTGCACTGTTGTCCCCCAACACCGCCCCTAGCAATGACTCTCAACCTCCCCGGCCACCCAGCCAAGAATATTAATTTGTAAACCTTTTTTTATGATTTATGTAAATATATTTTTGAAAACCACCTCTAAATTGTGTTTCTCCATACATGTGAAAGCGAACTACACAGTCATGGATGATTTGCTCCATCATCTCTAATATTATGCCACCATTTATGTGCCACATTAGTTAACATTGCTTACTATGGTGTAAACATGTACTGGCTCAAAATAGCTGCCTAATTTTAGACATAATGGTTTTTTGGAATCTAAACCTATGCTGGTCAAGGAACAACACAGTTATTAGTATAAAAAATTGTATTTGTAAAAATTGGCCCAACACGGCCAACATAGGCCAACAAAGGCAAAAACAAGACAAATGGCAGCCATCCCCCCCACCCTAATGTCTCCGACGCCTCTTCATGGCCAGCAGCATCCCTTTCATCTGTCGGAAGGCCCGCCACAGTCTGCGATGCTGGCGTATACAAGCTGTAGAGATGTGATTAAAAATAATATGTTAGAATTTGATTGTGAACTCAACATACACAGATGTAGCAATGTAATGTCAGTGTTTCTAACTTGCTAACACTCACATTAACATTGGTGAACAATGTGCCCTTAACATTTCAAATTAAAGGTTTAATATTGGCTTGAAAACATGTTAGGACAACATACCTTTACTCTTAAAGTGGACCAACACCCACAATATAGTTTATCATGGGTTTTGGGCCACTTTGTTGTTGCTCACAGATCTGTTTATTCCCTGATGTGTGTATCCACACAGTAATCCATAGCCACTCACCTCTCCATGCTCCAACGTGATTGGCCCAAAAAACGCACGCTAACGTCTATGCAGGGAACAGGAATGTACAATCCTCTTCCGCCGCCTCTTCACGCATGTCACTCTCTGGCTGCTCATGGGGACCCGGCGGCCATTCACAGAGGCCCAGGGCGGACAAATGCACGTCTGGAGTGGTGCGCGGGAGCCAGCGGAAGATAAGTTCCGATAATTAGGGGTTTGCTTGGTGGTTTTGACCCGCGGTACATGCAATTATCGTATGTTCCGCGGGGTGTTAGTTGTTAGTTGTTGGCAAATTAAATGTTTAATGCACATTAAACACCCTTGGTGTTGGGCCAGGTTAACTCTTGCAAATGTAATAATGTTTATGGCCAAGTAAGGACATTTATGTCTTTAGTCCCAGCCAAACATCAGGGCCTAAGGATGATCCAAGTTTGCCCTATAATGTTATGGGTAAACACCTAATCAGGCCCATTTGGTTGTCTATACGCCACAAATAGTCCGTATGTGTCCGTAACAAGAATGTGAGGCAACTATCAAGGATGGTGACTGGCATGTTGGATTATTGTACAAACACATTTAACCTAGATGTGTGTGAAATTCACACATTGGTAAATTTAAAATGTCTACAGATGTAACTAGAAGACAAAGGTTTCACAAGTATTTACCCATATGAATTTGGATGTACTCACCATCGCAGCTGTGGCGGTGGACCATGCTGCTGGCCGTCCCTGGAGCTGGTGTGGGGAGGAGGAATTCTGCCTCCGTCTGCGTAGCAACATCTGTCCATAAAAAAACAAAATACAAAACAACATTTAGTGGAGCTATGACACCCGAAGATTTGACATCCATCTGGTTATTGAGTCTTACCTAAAAAAAAACAGACATGTTTACATACATGTTAAACGATATTTACTATATTCCTGGTCCATTAGTTAATGTGAAGTGTTTATGGTTGACACATGTATCCGTTATGAAAATCTGGCACTAACCTTTACATTGCAATGTAAATGACTCATTACCAATTTAATGGCTAATGTTACCAGTGTGCAACATGTGTTTGGCCTAACTACTTAACGTAAATTAACTATTGCTAGCACACATCATGGTGTGGCCAGAAACATAGGGGTGGTTGCCAGTTGGCTAGCACTGTAGTGTGGTTTGTGATGTTAATGTACATTAGCAAACCAGCTGAGACAATGGACCAGGAAACGTGTCTGTTAAAAGTGGTCCAAGACCCAGGATTGTTAATATTCAGTGTTTTAGTCTACTTTGGCAGAGCAACACAATTTTATTCCGCCACCGCCCCTGCCTTCCGCACATCACTCCTCCAGTGTGTGCGCACGCGCATGCCAGTATGAAACAGAGCGCAGGCGCACACACATCTCGAGTGCCACACAGGAGGCGGGGACAATGGCTTCTGCCACCCCCAAAGAGGGAAGTAGTTTGTGGTGTTTTGTTGGGGGGTGGCCCTGGGTGAGGGATGTGATTGGGCAGGGAAGGCGCGAGAATCCAAGCAATATCATCAATGTTTGTTGGTCCACTTTAAGGAATGACATAAATTCCAAAATGAGATGGCTAACAACATACACTTACCACGACTATGCCCGAGGAGGATTTGACGCCAAAATGCCATGGAGGTGCCGCCTATATGATGCCCTGCAAATTAGAGAGGAATGGCAAGGGCTAAGCACAAATGGTCAGATGAAACCGGTCACAGACTAACAATTAAAACATGTAAACTCACCAGGGGATGAAGCGCCACTTGAAGCCCAGGGAGGGCTCTGAGGAGGAGGCGGGGAGCCTCGGCTCCTCACACTCTGCTCAGAAGATCCACCAGGCAAAGGGCCACCCTCCTCCCTCTCACTCCCTGCTTGAGAGTGGCCCCTTGCCTGGTGAGAGTCCTCAGACTCAGAGTGTGAGGAGCTGAGGCTTGATCCAGCCTGCCCCCCAGCAGCACACTCCTCTGGGGCGTCATCCCCTTCCTCCCCTGGGTCCTCTAAATAGGAATCCCTTCCCACGTTTCCCCAGGGGAGGACGCTTATCTGTGTGGAGGGGGTGAAAGCAAATAATTAATATAAAGAGCAAAAAAGGACACAGCTTAGCAGATGATTCTGCACAAAGGCAAAAAAGAACATAAGCTTTAACTTACCTGATGCGTAGGCATCATATAGGCGGTACACGCCTTCTGGGTCCCGGCGCTTGAAATCAGACCATTTTTGTTGTATTGCCCGGATGGTCAGGTCGGTCTTGAAGCGCCGGGACACAGTGGCCTTCACCTCCATGGCAAGGCGTTTTTTAGCTCCTCGGGCATAGTCGTATTCGGCCAGGCAGAAGTCCTATGAAAAAAAAAAAATAAAAAATAAAAAATAAATACATGACATCAGAACAATGTCATAAACAGTTATACAGAGACAAGATCAAAGTGGACCCACACCCAGGATTAACATTATTCTGGGTTTGGGTGCACTTTTGTGGGCCACAACTATTGTGGGTGGCCCACTGTCTGCAACCCCCTTGGAAGGCCACAAATACACCGCTGAGGACACTCCCACGTCACTCCGCAAGCCAAACACAGCGCTCCACGCCGGTGTGGTATGCGCATCCAAGGCCGTTGGGAGGTGCATACCAGCTCAGCTGTGTCTGCACGGCAAAGTACGCATGTGGCGTTTGACTCTAACAGGGAGTGCGCCTGCACACAAAATGAAAATATGTATGGCGCAGGGGTACACCCTGCTAGAGGTAAGCGCAATAGGCATCCGCAACTCACGCATGCACAGATGGGACGGGGCAGAGGTAATTTTTATGGCCCTCCGGGGGGGGGGGCATCCCAGCAGGACATCCACAATGGGGATGCCCCACGTGGAGTGTTAAATTTTGGCCTGAAAACAATACAAATTCTGCCCCTATCCCCCCTGTGTGTTTATCAATTTTTAAGCTAAAAATACATAAATAAAATACTCACTTTAACCACCTGGCCATTTACACGGCTATCCACCCGGGTGCGCCTTTGTTTCCTTGGCCCAGGAGGGGAATGGGTGGGAGGGGTGGTATTTGGGGAAGGTGAGGTAGGTGGGGGAGGTGGGGGAGGGGTGGTGGGTCCGGAATCTGAGGAGGAGCTGGGGAGGCGCATTACTCTGCGTTTTGGAGCCATATTGGAAACGCTAAGGAGGAAACAGGAACCGGAAATGACGCAAGCGACATTAGACCAAAAAAAAAAAAAAACAAAAATACGCTCCGCGCCCCAGCAACAAGCTATTCTCAGCTATGTGCAAGCTAAGTGGCGGAAAAACTAAAATGACGCTTGAAAACAAGCTAGTGGCATAAGCGCAAGACAGTTTTAGCTTAAGGTGGCGTTGAAACGCAAAGGAGGATCCCGGAACCGGATATGACGCTAGCAACTGTGCTTCAAAATTCAAACACAAACATGCGCGCAACAGGGACAAGCTAATATCAGCTATGTGCAAGCTAAGTGGCGGAAAAACCTTAAAATGACGCTGCAAAACAAGCTATTGGCATAAGCGCTAGACATTTTTACCTTAAGGTGGCGTTGAAACGCAAAGGAGGATCCCGGAACCGGATATGACGCAAGCAACTGTGCTTCAAAATTCAAAAACAAACATGCGCGCAACAGGGACAAGCTAATATCAGCTATGTGCAAGCTAAGTGGCGGAAAAACATTAAAATGACGCTGCAAAACATGCTATTGGCATAAGCGCTAGACATTTTTACCTTAAGGTGGCGTTGAAACGCAAAGGAGGATCCCGGAACCGGATATGACGCAAGCAACTGTGCTTCAAAATTCAAAAACAAACATGCACGCAACAGGGACAAGCTAATATCAGCTATGTGCACGCTAAGTGGCGGAAAAACATTAAAATGACGCTGCAAAACAAGCTAGGGCCAAAGGTGCCACGAATTATTAGCTTGATTTAGCAGGGGATTCTACATACTGTAATGCATAGGTCCTTCTAAAGCATACACCGTTGTGCTTAAATATACAGATCTTATTCCTTCACAAAGTCATCACACAATCAAACTAGACAACTACCTGAAAATGTGGCACACATGAGAATGCCTAACGGGTTGTTATGAGCTGGTACGACTGAATGTTAATCCTGCAATATGTGGCCAGGCACGCTCACAACTACAGTGTATTCATTAACAACGACTGGGGTCGCGGGAAGTGAATTCCTTACAAATGGCAGAAGGGCACATGTATGAACAGCACAGCGCCGCACAACGCAGCGCAGCGAGGCACAGCGACGCTCGCGCCGCCACATAGCGAATTAAAACAGCGACTGCACAAACACTGACCAACACAGATTCATCAAGGACAGGGCTGCCGAATAGCTTGGGCGCTGACAATTTCTAAGAGCGAACGTGACCGCCCAACCTGACAGGCTACAAAATAGCTTTACAAGCCCCGTTTGTGTGGAAAACCAGCGATTTTGATGCCAATGAGTTTGGGTGGAGGAGATGCAATTCCCATGTCACTCACAACATTACATTGTGAAAAATAAAAAAAAATTCTAATACATATAAATAACCAGCCAGATTCATAAAACATATCAATATAAACATGTGTTGAATTTTGTACCAAAGAAAAAAACCCCAAAACCACTAAAAACAATCATTGCAGCGTCTGCCATTGAAATGTATGGGAGAGCGGCAGGTAGCGCCAGGTAATACGTGTCGCTGTGAAGGAATTTGCAGCGGCGCTGTTCGGGCCAGCCGGCTTCATGATGAATGCCGCGCTAGCCGTCGCTCTCGCCGGCGCTAGCCTCATTTAGCTTGATAAATGCGTCATTGTGACCGCCGCCGGGCGTACTTGAGTCGGTAGTCGCCGTTAGCTGCCGCTACCTGGCGCTCGTCAGACACTACCTGGCGCTATCGCTTGATGAATAAGGGCCTAAGTGATTTGGGTAAGTTTTAGGGACCTAAAATGGAAGAAGAAACAAGGCGCTAAGTGATTTGGGTAAGTTTTAGGGACCTAAAATGGAAGAAGAAACTAGGCGCTAAGTGATTTGGGTAAGTTTTAGGGTGTGAAAATGGAAGAAGAAACAAAGCGCGAAGTGGTTAGGGTGAGCTTTAAGGGACCTCAAGGGAAAAGGCAGGATAGCGCGAAGTGGTTAGGGTGAGCTTTAAGGGACCTCAAGGGAAAAGGCAGGATAGCGCGAAGTGGTTAGGGTGAGCTTTAAGGGACCTCAAGGGAAAAGGCAGGATAGCGCGAAGTGGTTAGGGTGAGCTTTAAGGGACCTCAAGGGAAAAGGCAGGATAGCGCGAAGTGGTTAGGGTGAGCTTTAAGGGACCTCAAGGGAAAAGGCAGGATAGCGCGAAGTGGTTAGGGTGAGTTTAGTGATGGAAGTGAAATTATGTAGGCGAGCACTTTAATGAGAGAAGTTTGTATTGCGCAGGCGCAATATCGTAAGAATTTCGTCTGGCCAGATATAGATGTAGCGGGAAAATGATAGGATTCGTGTGAGGATACGATGGGAAAAGGGCAAAAACGAAAGGCTACGTTGGTAGTTGTGAAAAATGAATCTGAACATTTTCGATGGAAAATGACAGCCTCGTCTGCGTACTCTGGCATACGAGCACACGGACGCGCTACGGAAGGTTTACGAAGCATGCATAGAATCGCTCGAACGTTCATGCGAGAGCGGGAAATTTTGAAAATCTTACGACGTCGGCACCAAAGCGAAAGTTTTTAGGTGTCTCTCTGAATCGAGCCATATGTGCTGGGAGACTGAAGATGCTCTTAGCCTGCAGCATCTCTCGCCCCCTTTTTCTAGTCACACTATGTGTTGGCAGTAATAACTAGAGGCACAACACACAACACTTATTTTTTTATTGTGATATATGTAAAGCACACAGTGTGCTTACATCACATCGCTGTTGTCACACCCACTGTGTCTCCTCATTTTTATATGCATTTCCAATGCGCTAATACTTTTGTTAATAACTTAGGAACTACAGGGTCTTTTTGAAAACGATTGAAGTTTGGACAGTGCAACGTGTAACCTCGAAAAAATAGGACAACAATCGAGCTTGCCTTTAGAAAGTAATTTCCGAAACTATTCACTTGCATCCACTGCGCATCTGTATTTTGCATGTTCAATCGGTGATGTCCATGCTTTTTGGATTTACTTATATTTCAGTTTGGCTCGGTGAATGCTGGTGAACACTTTCGCATTCACCACCTTTTAGCGGTGAACCCCATAGGAATGTTATTTAGGGGAGAATGCCAGGTTTTTTTTTAGCATCTTTAACTTATTTTTTGACTGTGAACATTAGAAAGTTGCCCAGTATGTGAAAAACAACTGATAATGGTTTTACATGACTTTTATTTCTTCACTTTTTTTCAAATAAACTTTTATTCTTAAGCTTTTCAAACAACCCAGACACTCCCAAGACATATATTCTGAGATCCTTCCAAAGCCAACATATGCTATAAAAGTTTGTTTTAAGAAAGATTTCATGTTTTTTGCTATAGAATTATGCCGCAGCAGTACCCCGACATATCGCCGGCATTCTCCAAACCACTTTTCAATGTAAACACCTGTGACTTTGCCAGCAAATTGTGGTGCTAACACAGCAAAATACATTGCAAAAGTCTGTGTTCACTGGTATGTTTTGCTTGCTCGCTGGTCTGTCACATGTGTGTCATGCGGCAAGCGAACATACTTTTACGTAAGGTATCGAACGGTAGGGAACATAGTAAATAGTAGTATAATTAGTATAATTTTAAGAGCCAAAAGTTAAAACACAATAAAGAAAAATGCTATAGCCATAGCAGACTATGCACCAGCCATAGGAACCAGTGTATCCTGTAGAGATTCCAATAAAGATACAGCAACGATTAGGCCTCAAGAAAACTGATTTTTTTTCTTAAGTTTTTACAAAACATGATTGAACTAAAAAGAAAACTTTACAAAGGGATTTGATTTATCCCTAATGAAGTTCTACCTTTTTATAAAAGACGACACATCTTCATGATGAATTACTCTCATTACAGCATGCTTCTCCCCTTAGTTTCGGTTGCCCATCGCACTCATGCAGGATAAACTCTCCGGTCTCTTTACGATTCATTTGTGCTTTGGGAAGCCAAATCAAGCTAAGGTTAATTAAAATGGCTAATATATATTTAGAAAACATGTCAGCCTGATGGATGAATGGCCCATGTGAGGAGACAAAATGTCAAATTATCTTAAAACAAATGTTCCCTATTCTGCATAACTTAATAACGATCAATGTCACAGACAGAACAAAAGGACGTGTTTTTTGGTGCCACCTGTTTGTGTTTTGCTCAGATAGATATCCCTGTTGGTTAAAGTTTGTACAGTAGTTTTGCCAATCTGCTGATGTAATTAGTATTGCTCCCCTGGACCCAAACAACCAATGATCTAGTTAGTATATTAGCCTCATCTCTAAACTCAGTGATGTGATAAGGAAATACAGGTTTAAAACTTGACCAATTCAATTCCAATCCAAATCCAATCTAATGCAATCCAGTCCAATATTAGAGTTTCCATCTAAGTCTTAAATTGTATAGTTATCCTTGAAGCTCAATATATATCTAGGCTTGTCTCGACTTACACACTGGCAGAACAGCTGTCATGCTCTTATCACGCGTACATATGCTGATGTATAGCATAAGGCTTGTACTGTGATTGGTTACAACATGTGTGAATATCCATAAATGTATGTAAGACAACCCCTTTGCTTGAGTATAATAAAGACTTGGGGACAGGAGAGGTTAACATGATGACGCTCCCTGAAGAATACAGGACCACACGCAGTGTCTGTTTGATGTCTGGTCAGAGGGTGTCCTAAATGCAACAACCAATGACATAATCAAAGAGGAAATGGCCAATTTCCCCAACAGGCACTAGAGTTTTGTGATACCACCCTAATCTCCTGCCGGCTAGGGGGGAGGTGCATTCAGGCAATCACTGGTCTTGCTACTTAAACCTGTGGTAATTTGAGATTTGTACCACCCAAATGGTATAACCTGTAGGGTGAGGGATGTGGTGGAGATGATTAAAAAATATGTTTAAAATTATGCTTTAAAGTGGACCAACACCCAGGATTTTCACTATCCTGGGTTTTGGTCCACTTCCGCTGGGCACCCCGATCGGGGGTGCCCCGCTGTGTGAAACCCCCCAGATCGCCCTAGCAAACTCACCTCACCCCGCTCCTACGCGAGCGCTCGTTCAAGCAGAGCGCTCAGAGCCACTGTGATATGTACGGACAAACGACGGACAACCACAGCGGCTCTGAGCAAGCTGGAGGCCGCATCTCGCGCTTCCCTCCAACAGGCACGCCCAGCTAGAGAGAAGCGCGAGATGCAGTTGCGGCTCGCACATGCGCCGTTGGAACGGGGATAAGGTAAGGTTTACCGGCGTCCTGCGGGGTTTCACACAGCGGGGCATCCCGATTTCGTGGAGGGATGTGATCGGCCCGGGAATCTTATGGATTCCCGGGCTGATCACCCCTGGGTGTTGGTCCACTTTAAGACTACACATCACTACATTATCCAAAGAGAAATATTTGCCAACCTCCACTGAGTACAACACTTTCTAACTTGACATTTGGTTGGATATTAATCAAGTGAATGTTGTTGGTGAATGTAGATAAATGGAGACAAGGAATGTGCACATGTTTTATAAATCTGCCCTTTAGGGTTTTAAAGTTATCTCACTGAACGAGCCCCAGGCAGGAGAACAGCATTCATAGATGAACTGCCATTAACAACAGAACATTACACAGTGAATAATGAAGAGCTGAAAACACAGCATGATTGTCTTCTAAAGTCATAATCTTGTATATCAAGGATAGCTATTGTGCACTAAGGCTGGGACCATCCGAGGTCTGTACAACGGCCAGGAAAGATCAGCTCCGCTACAATGTGAATCCTAAATACTTTGTATGAGACAAGATAGCTGATCAAGAAAAGTTTTTTCCTATGTGAGTTGTCCATCATTGCCTGATATACACAGGTATAGAGGAAGGAGATTCCATGTTGGTGTTAAAACTCAGTAAGTGGGGTAGATACACAGAATGAGAGGCCAGGAGATGGGAGTCTTTTGGGTGGGGGGGATCTGCTTTTGTTCAGACACAATGTGCCATACATATAATTTAAAAAAAACTTACCCTTTCACAGCCTGCACAAAATAAAAGGTGCGTAGGCCACCCCATTTTTAAGTCACTTACAGGGGACATCCCTGTGGGTTAAGGGTGGCGGGCGAACTTCAAACTGGCACCCTGTCCTCACAGCATGCAGAGCCCAAGGAGCCGATTACAGTTAGTGTTGGGGAAGTGGCAGACTTTGTATGGTCGTAGGACATGGGAACAAATCATACTCACCTCCGGGGAGTGCACTGGAACCCCTTCTCCCAGGTCTGTTGATGGTGTAGATAAAGTTCTCCTTTTCTCCAAGCACAGAAACCTACGTTCTTCCTCTCCTTCTGTTCCATTGCCCCTTGACAATCCTGCCCCTGGTTTTATACCTGGGGCTCAGGTCTCTTCTTGCAAGACCCTGGAGCTTGCTCCTTCCCAAGCTTGGACCTAGGACATACCAGCCCTGGAATGGTGGGACTCCTAGGACTGTGGTGTCTGATAATTGCAGAGCTGGCTCATTATATACAGCGTTTAAAGTGGACCAACACCCAGGATTTTGACTAAAACTCACCTCTCCCCGCTCCCAGCGCCGACGGACAAGCGATCTGACAGCCGCTTGTCCGTGGCTCCTCCGCCGCCGCCTCCCGCGCGTCCCTCTTGACGCACGCGCCCCCGCGCCGGCCATTCACAGACGGTCGGCGCGGGGGCGCGCACGCTTAGAGGAGCGCGAGGGAGGCTAAGGTAAGGGGGTTTGGGGGTTTTGGGGGGGTTTCACCCCGCGGGACATCCCGATCTTGGATGTCCCGCGGGGAGGGAGGTGATCGGCCCGGGAATCTTATAGATTCCCGGGCCGATCACCCTAGGGTGATGGTCCACTTTAAAGGAGACATAACATATAATATAGTGATGGGCACACTTCTGCAGCAGAAGCGCGCTGCTCTGACTTACCATGTGCCCGATACCCTTCTGTCAATGGTGGCGGCAGCAGCATTTGAATGTGGCCCCAGGCGGGCTACAAAAAAAATTGCTGCCAGCAATTTTTTTTGTAGCCTTGTCACGGACCGGATGGAGCGGACTCGGGTGTGGATCCGCTTTAACTGTGGGACCGATGGCAGGTACCGTGTCAGGGGAGCGGAGTCTAAGAGGCCACCGGTATTCACCAGAGCCCACCGCAAGGCAGGTTGGTCTTGTGCGGCGAGTGACCCCCAGGTCGCTACCCCCTAACAGCGGCCCAGTCCCACAGTCAGCCGAGGTTCAGCGAGGTACAGAAGTGGCAGGCAAAAAGGCGTAGTAGTACAGGCAGAGATCGGGGCTGGCAGCACAGATTCGCGGTAAAGGTGAGTAGCCGAGGTCGGGGCAGGCAGCAAAGGTTCAGAGTCGGGGACAGGCAGAGGTCAGTACACGGGTGAGCAATCCAAGAATGTCTGACTTTCAACAAGCATGGAGAGACCAAGATCTGGCACTGAAGGAAAGGAAGTGCCTCTTTAAATAGGGGAAGTGGATGCAGGATTGGATGAGCAGGCACCAATCAGTGCTGTACAGGCTCTTTAAAGTGGACCAACACCCAGGATTTTGACTATCCTGGGTATTGGTCCACTTCCTTGGGGCACCCCGATCGGGGGTGCCCCGCTGCCCAAAACCCCCCCAAACACCCCGAAAACTCACCTCTCCACGATCCCACGTGACTGCGCTGTCCAATGCCCGCCGACGGACAAGTGATGTCCGTCGGCGGACAAGGGATCGCGCCCGCCGCCGCCTCCCGCGCGTCACTCTTGACGTGTGCGCGCCCGCGCCGGCCATTCAGAGACGACCGGCGCGGGCGCGCGCACGTCTGGAGGAGCGCGAGTGAGGCGGCGGCGGCGGAAGCAGCGTCTGGAGAGGTAAGGTTTTTCGGGGTGTTTGGGGGGGTTACACCCCGCGGGACATCCCGATCTCGGATGTCCCGCGGTGTGTGAGGTGATCGGCCCGGGAATCTTATAGATTCCCGGGCCGATCACCCCTGGGTGTTGGCCCACTTTAAATCTCAGGAATCCAGTGCGCTCGCCCTCTAGTGGACAGAGACGTGCGTGCACCTGAGCATGTGAGGAGGAAGCATGGGGAGGAAGGGCGGCAGCTGGATGCAGCCATGAGGAAGTGCTGCAAGATGGATGACGGCTGCATGCAGCCATGGAGGTAAGTGACTTGCTGTGAGACGGGCGTGCAGCGCTCGCCCTAACACACCTGTTCTCCTGCTATCAGATCTGGAAGAATCAACCCCAAAAGGTGTACCGAACGGAGGCGAGGTGAATGGATGAGTGCCCATTCTCAAGTTGCCAACCTACCTACCTACCGCAAGGGCCCCACCTTTTGCAGATCTCTCCACATCTATACATATCCCCTTATTTGTGGTCCAGTTAGTCAGTATAGTTTCCCTCTTAATTAATTAATAATTTAACAGATATTTTGTAGTATTGATTGAACAAGTAAACAGATAAAAACATATCCCCCCCAAATTTTCTTTTAAAGTGGACCTGCATCTTATGGTAGTCTTTGCTCGCAAAGGACAAATGTTCTGCCCCTAATCAAGCAAATCTGGATTGAGTTTCGGATTTAGGTAATTCTGTTTTTGGTAAAAAAAAAACTTTTTAACACCAGTAATGTGTCTGTAGATAATGGCAGAGGTCACCGTTATAGAAATATAGAAGCAACTCCCTTCAACTATTGTAAACTTTCCAATTAATGTTAGAAGACGCCTTCAACAGAATAATGTGTTTTCACAGTGAAAAAATAATCCCTCTCTAACTCCTTTCAAATATATATCTCAAGAAAATGTAACGAATAAAGATACCAAGAATGAATGGGTTGTGTTACAGACAGCCAGTCTGACATCCTAGAACTAGAAATGGCACAATCGGACTTGCACACACACACACACACAGCCAGCCTCAGCACTAGGCTTAACAGTTAACAGGGCCCCTGCACCTTGAAGGGCCCACTTATAGTGGACTTGTGACACAACTTTTTTTCAGTAGTAAATGGGGTAACCCCCCCCCCCACCGACAGGATTTAGGGCCATGCAGTAACAGGCATAGAGACTGGCTAACAGGGGCCACGGCTGGCCTTTCTGGTGATCCCATGGCGCATTTGTGGGTTCTCGTCCAATCAGCGCTATATGCTGTGCATATTAATGCAAAGCTGTTTGTAAGCAGAGCTCCAGCATAGCGAAAGGGGAGCAGTTGCAACCCCCGAACTCTTGCACTTCTATCTAAAAGTAGCGTGCCTCCGGATGCCCAAGATATTACTGCGGGAAAAGCATGTGCCGTGGAATCTCTTGAAAGCTGAGTTTTAGGGGTAATTCTGGGATTTGCACATATCGGGGAACCCCAATTGGGGATGCCCCAGTGGTAGGGAAGCAGCAACAAAGCTGATTGGTCCACTTTAAGTCAATAACTCAGCCCTAATTACCAGCCAATCTCTGCTCAGTAACCTGGAAGTGGCACACGCAGCCTGTCTGGAAAACGCTTTTATGGCAGAGCTCTATTATCTTCCTCATCTTTCTGGGCAATGGAAGCCGCTGACGCCACAATCTAGTTCTGCATCTATTGATGTCAAGATAAAAGGATCTGGCACACCCAGTGGCCATAAAGTAGGGATAAGTGCCACATGCGCATAATATGTGATCAATTAGCATGACACATCTATGGCTCCCATACACGCGAATGCACAAATGGAGGGTTTGGCAGAAAGACAGGTTACTTGGATTCCAAGCTTTTGCTATCCCGCTGGTCTCCCTGGAAATGATTATATTTGATGTGTCGTTGTAGATCTCACCTCTGTACATGTAGAATTTTCTCTGTGAATCACAGAATGGGATTGTTACATTCAGTCTGTGAAAGGATGGAGTCTCTCTGTCTGTGTACCAATAGGGCATTCTTCAGAATGATCTCTTTATCACAAAAGCGCAGTAGAGAGATCACTTACACATCACAAAAAGCTGTGAGCTGATTACATTGTAATAGCAAATGTGTGGCTGCTATTTAATGTAACTCAGCAGAGAGTTGCCCTTGTTACTTTGTAAACAGCAGCCACATGCCTGGCTGTTGCAATGTAACAAAGCAGGAAGCTTATCAGCTTTTAAAGTGGAACAAAACCCAAGCAGGCCACTGGCTTTCCCCTGAGACATCCCAAATTGGGAGGCCTGCAGTGTAAACCCCCCAGATCACAAGTAAAAGCTTACCTGTTCCTGGCCCAACGGCACGTGCACAGGCTCTTGTCCAATCAGAGCTGTTTGTCCTGATTCAGATAGGTTGAAGTGGGATAGTGCAGGCTGGCGGAAATGCGCTTGCGCTCCCATTGAAGAACATCAGAGCCGTTTGCTGAATGACATAGGCCCTTATTTAAGAAGGGATAGCGTCAGGTAGCGCCTGGTGAATGAGAGGCAGCGACAGATAGCGACTGGTCAACGCCGGACATGGCACGCAATTACACATTTATCAAGCAGAATCTGTTGAGCGACTGGAATAGCGCCATGTAGCATCTGATTCATCATTTTCACAACCTCAGCGAACAGCGCCAGCGTTCAGCCTTGCACAGCACCAGGTATGACCTCTCGCTACCTGTCGCTCTCCCATACATTTCAATGGACGATCCTTTTCTTCTCTTTAAACGTTTTTTTTTTTTTTTTCAAAAAAATCACAAATAATTATTTGACCTCTTCTGTCATTGAAAAAGCAGTTTTTTCATAATTTTTTCATTTTTTAAATATTTCCTCAAAAATGACATTACAGGTCTGGCATTAAAGTGTTCATGTTACAATGTTGCTACAATGTAATTCCATATGTTTTTGCTTTGTTACTAGTTGATAGATGCTTGAAAACAGACTCTAAACACACCGCCTCCTGCGCTCTGGGCTTCAAACAACTATTTTTCAGCGCCAGAGATTTGTGAAGCTGTTTTTTTCCAGAATATGGTGTGAGTCGGTCGCTATGAGCAGTCGCTAACATACGCTCCCATACAGCGCTGTACTGGTCAAATAGCGACTCCTCACAATGTATTCAACATTACTGAACAGCGACTGAATCGCTATAAAGTAGCGACTCACGGCCGAGCACTGTGACTACTAGCGGGCGCTCTGAAAATGCCTGCTACAGACGCTCATCTATCGCTACCTGCCGCTAATGATGAATCAGCCTGGCCGTCACAGCAAACGGCTCTGATTGGACCAGAGCCTGTCGTAGGACCGGGAAGAGGTGAGATTTACAGGGCATTCTGGGGGGGTTCCACACAGTGGGGCATCCGAATTCGAGATGGCCCCAGGGCACAGAACAAAACCCAGGATAGTCAAAATCCTGGGTTTTGTTACTTTTTAAAACAGACCTACCCATATTCTAGGACCAGGCAACTCCTTGTTCTAGTGTATGGGGAAACTAAGGGGTTTCATACTGCTGGGCATCCCATATCAGGGCGCCCTGCAGTGTGAACCCCCTGGTTTTCCCTGTATACTCACTGTAATCTACGGCTCATGCATTGGCTGCACGGACAGGCTTGAACCAGATCAAAACCCGTTTTTCCTTTAACGGGTATTTCTCCTGCAGTCAACTAATCAAAACAAGCTCGGTGGGGATTCCCCCCCCCCCCCCGGAATGCCAGTAATCCTCACCTTCACTACAAGCCAGGAACGGAGTCCTGCAATTGGACGGTGGGCGGTCACAGGGGCAGGTCGTTCCGGTGGTCCGCCCGGCAGCCAATCGCGGGAATCCTTTGCGGGTGCTGGCTCGTAGAGAAGGTGAGGATTACAGGTGTTCTGGGGGTTCCAGCATACTGGATGCCCCCCAAGCTTGTTTTGATTAGCTGTCTGCAGGATGAACACCCGTTAAAGTAAAAACTGGTGTTGGTCCTGTTTAAAAGTTTGTTGGCAGGACCAAGCACGCCAGAGGGAGTGGGATGCTGGAGGGGTGCCGAGGAGTGCGGCTTAGCCTAGTATTGAGAAGAGTATACTGGAAAACCAGCTATCTCACCAGACAGCATCACAAATTGAAATACCCCTAAGGAGATCTCTTAAAATGGATCTATCACCAGGATTTTCACTATGCTGGTAATAGTTCCGCTTAAAGCGTTGGTTAGAACTGAGCGTCGGCACAGAGAGCAGGGGCAAAATCCCCGGTTTCCCTACAGATGCTTGAATTTGAATAGGAGACTGTATCTCTCTCATTGCTTCAATAATGGACACTTTAGTACATCTTTAAGTTGAATGGCACACTATAACACTCTCATTGCTTCAATAATGATGACTGTTGCCCTGCTACAAAATAAATGGTACATTGTAACCCTCTCGTTGTTTCATTAATAGTCATTTTAGGCTCACTTTAAATGTGATAGTAAACTGTAAGGCTCTAATTGCTTTACTAATTATCACTTTAGTCCTGCTTAAAATAGAATGGAACGAAGTAAACCTCTCATCACTTTACTAATGGTCACTTTTGCTTTGCTTTGCATTCAATGTCACACATACACAGCCTACAGCTTTTTTTTCATGTGCTATTCATTTCCTTTAGAAAGTGCAAATCTTTGTTTAATTTATTATTGGGAATTAGTTTGTTATTTATGATTATAATAAACTTTGCCTACAATAGAACTTGATGATGAGAGACTCCATTAGCGGTAAGGTAGAGGCTTTGTAACCGGAGCGTTAGGTTCGCATCCATGGTGTAGCCAAATGTGACTGGGCCCTGGTGCAAACATTAAATGGGGCCCTTTTAGGCTCATACAGTGAAGTGTATTATATCTTTTAACACAGTTGGATATAACTAGACCATACCTGCAAACTTTTCAGGGTGAGAAAGCGGGACATTTGTTAAATTAGGCCACGCCCCCTCATTGAGGGCTAGATGGGAGATAGAGTGTAACAGTTACAACAATAGAAACACTTTGAATAGGCAAATGAATAATTTATTGCTGCAGATCTGCAGGTTACTCCTCAAAGAGGGACAGAGGGCATGGGCACAAAATCAGGGACACTTGAGAGGTATGAACTAGATAATTAATGACTGAAACAGCGAAATTGGAGCTTCCTTTCTCTGAATGATTCTAAGTGAGCACAATTATGATGAATAAGGTGGAGCAGCAACAATGATGGGCCTCCCTGACCTTCTGGGCCCCAGTGTGGTTGCACACACCTGATTCCCAGTTGGAACATGACTGAATTGCTCTCGAGCAAAGGCACCTAACCCCTCAACCACTCCCCAGGAGCCCTAATTATCCCCCACCGCTATGTGTGCACAAGCATGCAATGGCCATCCATGTCCCTCCCAAATAATACACAAGCAGCCACTAGGGGGAACACTAGCCAGAGAATAAAAATACCTTTTAATATTAAGTTATAGGTACAGTTAGGGGAGGGGTCTTTTAAAGTGGACAAAAACCCAGGATTTTTACTATCCTATGTTTTGATCTTTGCCCCTGGGGCACCCCGATCGTCTCCCGAACATGGCCATCCATGTCCCTCCCAAATTATACACAAGCAGCCACTAGGGGGAACACTAGCCAAAGAATAAAAATACCTTTTAATATTAAGTTATAGGTACAGTTAGGGGAGGGGTCTTTTTAAAGTGGACAAAAACCCAGGATTTTGACTATCCTATGTTTTGATCTTTGCCTCCGGGGCACCCCGATCGTCTCCCGAACATGGCCATCTATGTCCCTCCCAAATTATACACAAGCAGCCACTAGGGGGAACACTAGCCAGAGAATGAAAATGCTTTTTAATATTAAGTTATAGGTACAGTTAGGGGAGGGGTCTTTTTAAAGTGGACCAAAACCCAGGATTTTGACTATTTTGGTTTCTGTGTGAAACCCCCCAGATCGCCCAACCAAACTCACCTCCTCCTGGTCCTGCAATGCATGCGTGGCTGCTCATCCAATCAGCGTGTTTGGATCCTCACACTGATGGTCGCATCCCCCGCTACCCTCTAACAGAGCGTGCCCGAACCGGCCATTCACAAATGCCTGGCGCGGGCATGCGTCCTGCTAGAGGGATAGCGAGGATGCTGCCGCTGTTCGCGCATGCGCCGGCAGACCGGGAAAGAAGGTAAGTGTATGGGTGACCTGGGGGGTTTCACACATCGGGACATCCCAATCCTGGATGCCTGCGAGGAGGAAATCGATCGGCCCGGGAATCTTATAGACTCCTGGGCCAGGGGATCTTGGTCCACTTTAAATAGAGGATTTTTACATTTGCTCACAATTGTCCATTACATTGTAACATCAGAAAGTTTGAAGGGAAGGGTCCTTTATTACCTGTAATGTTCTTTTCTTTTCCATTGTATTCTATGTCAGAGGAGCCAGTCTGCTGATAAGATCAGAGGAGGTGAGTGTACTTGTTTCCTGTCCACTTTGATCTTCATCTTCCTGGCACTTACAGACCACGCGCCTCTCCTCTGACACCATCATTAGAGCAGGCGCTGTCAGCCTGACTAGAATATCAAAGCCTTAGGAGCTTGGAAGGGCCAAAATGAGATCTACCCCGGACCAGCCGTCATGTTGTTTCATCATTTGGTATTTGGACGTTTCATTTAGATGTCAGTGTCCAGAGGGAAAAAATACTCACACACCTAAAAAAGCATGAGTATGAAAACTCCCAGCAAGTCCATGTGGCACACATCCTGCCAGTTATGTCTCGGTCATATGTATCATTGTACTCCCAACATGCATGCACCCACTCAGCCTACACTCCACACTATATGACCTCCCTTCAGATATCTACCCCCTCCAACACTCTTTTATTGCATTGAAACGGGCCTGAACTGGCCCACAGAATTATCAAAGAATTCCTCAGGGGCCTCCTGCTCTGAAGGGCCTCTGAGAACCTTCACCTCTGAAACCTTAAACTGGACCAACAGCCTGGCACAGTTGGAAAAGAAAGGCAGCGGCCATATTGGAGCTTCCTTTCCCAGCATCTCAGCCATGCTGCTGCCTGGATTGCTGCTGCCATGCTGCTGCCTGGATTCAACTGACATAACTGACAATGCACAGTAACCAGAGATTTTGGAGGGACAATGGGCGTCAAAAAAGGACTGTCCCACCAAAAGTGGAGAAGGTTCCCCTAGTACTCTTTACCCTGCGTAATCCCCTGCCTGATTTACTAAGAGTAAGTGTTCACATCAAAGTGGGGTGGTGGAACCCCAAATCTGATGTGATTATATGAGAACTGTGTTCTATGCTTGATGGACAAAAGCCAAGTTAAATGTATGAGGCCATTTTGGGGCTTCCTCTCCCAGCATCTCAGCCATGCTGCTGCCTGGAAACAACTGACTTAACTGACAATGCACGGTAACAGGAAGCCCAGCAGCCTTTCCTGTTTGCAAGTGGTCTGCAAATGCATGTGCCGTCATTTTGTTTCTTAAAATTTTTTACAGCAGGAGTTAGAAAAGGGTAAAGGAATTTTTATGTGCAGCAATCTAAATTGCTCCGGGAAGGGATGCATATGGGCACTTTTTCCTTAAGTCATTTTTAACTGATGGTCCACTTTAACTATGTATGTATAGCTTATTGGTGGCATCTCAAGTGCACATATAGAAAGACAATACAGTTTGGCACAATGTTTTTGTGCATGAGCCCTGAATATTAGCTGGTGAAACTTGGTGCATCTAAATGTGGGGTGCGCCCTCACCTGGAATATGCCATTCAGTTCTGGGCACCCATTCATAGAAAGGACGCTCTGACTATGGAAAGGGTGCAGAGGAGCCACCAAACTAATTAGAGGAATGAAGGATAAATACAGTGAAATAAAAGAGAGTATGTGATTAACTTGTATAAATATCTAAATGGCCAATACAAAAAAATATTGAAAATAAAGAAAGTTTAGTAGAGGCCTCCATAGGCATAAACTCTTCACCACCCTTGTTACAGAGGAACAACAGACTGGACGCCATTCAGGAGAGAGAGAACCCATGCTTTTTGGGGTGGAACTAACAGTAAGTAGCCATCTGCCATGTGAGTGAAGGGGGCCGAGAGACGAGCCTAGACTCCGTTAAGGTGCAGCTGCCCCATTGCAAACCCTTAAACCTAAACTGACCATTTCTTGTGGTCCTCAACCTGGGAAACCAGTTTGTGGGTGATGGGCATGGTAGGGGTGGGGTTTAGCGTGTGGCTTATTTACAGGTCACATGCTCTAGGAATATTTGGTCCATAAAATATATTGGTGATTGAACCAATGCTCAGAAGTCCATGCATTACACCATTCAGCCAGAGAGTCAGAGCAGTTGTAAACCACCCAGACATCCAGCATTATGCATTTGGTGGGACAGTCTTTTCCATGTCAGCAAAATGGGACTTGTTGGAGTTTCCAGAATTGTTGGAGAGACAGTGGGCCTCAAAGTGTAACTGCCCCACCGAAGGTGAGGAAGATTCCACTAGCAGTCCTTACCCTGCATAATTCCCTGCTTGATTTACTAGGAGTTAGTGTTCACATCAAAGTGGGGTGGTGAAACCCCTAATATGCTGTGATTATATAAGACCTGTGGTCTATGCCTGATGGACACAAGCCAGGTTAACCCTATGCTGAAACGTACTGATAAGCAAGAGTACATGTGTCCTTTTGCCTGAAGGCCACAAGACCCTTACACTGAAACATCCTTATGAAGCAAGTGTGCCTGTGTAGGTTTTCTACAAAGCGATGAGACTTTATTTGGCCTGTGAACTGTGTATTGGACCATTAAACTTTCTTTTTATGACCCTGCAATAATAAAGAAACAAGACGATGCTTTCACTTATCGTGCTTGTCTTTCAGTGTCTGTCTGCTATGATAACATCTCCCCATGCTGTGGTCCCATTAACCCTTGCCCTCAGCTACCATACCTGTGTACTGTGACATTGCCTGAGATAAGTTAATACCATAACAAATCCACAACATTGGGGTCGATTAACCCTTGGGTTAATCTCCCCTGGTAATAGGTGACCCTCCCAATTGAGAAAAGAGGGGGTTTGATATTTGCTGGTCTGTTAAATAACTATAAATACCAAAACTGTAGGACCAGGTCTAGTCCCACTGTGCAACAATCAGACCCAGCAACTCTACCACACCTCAATACCGTTTTTAGTTATCACTAATTCATATTTTATTGTAGAAAAAATATATACATATAAAAAACACAATACATCATTATTAAAAAGTCCATTCATATGTATTACATCCAATCATATAATGGTCATCCTCTATTTACATTGAATCCCTCCTATACATGATCGCTTTGCTACAGAATACATGCAAATAATTTGATCACCATGCACTGTGCGGTCAATGTGCCTTAGTTACTATTAAGCTCTTACTGGTCCGCTGATTGGCCAGAAAAGGGCAGACATGTCTCGCCGTGTAGGCTTCCTCAGTGCCCTGTATATAGGTAACATCCCAGTCAGGATCAGGTTAAACACGGGTGGAAATGAAGAGCTCCCTCCTATTCCTCCCAGTATCTTTTATAAATATCTGCAAGATTTAATTCTCTGTTAGTATGTAATGGTGGCACTTTAAGTCAACTTCCCATATAGTATGCTACTGCAGGAGGCTATAGTGATCTTTATTAAGTGCAGAGAAGTCGCTCTCAATGAAGTGCATTTGCAAGCCAGGTTACCCAGCGCGAACCGAGGGCAGCATATCTCATCCTCGGTGGAGTCAACCTGGGGATTAGACAGGCTGCGGGTGGCAAAGCAGAGGCAGTGAGAGGATCACGCATATATGCAAATGGCACACCCTGACAGCTTCCCGGTCTGACGCGCGCTGGACACACTGCGTCTCCCTCTTAGGTCAAACCTGGCTTGCAAATGCACTTCATTGAGAGCGACTTCTCTGCACTTAATAAAGATCACTATAGCCTCCTGCAGTAGCATACTATATGGGAAGTTGACTTAAAGTGCCACCATTACATACTAACAGAGAATTAAATCTTGCAGATATTTATAAAAGATACTGGGAGGAATAGGAGGGAGCTCTTCATTTCCACCCGTGTTTAACCTGATCCTGACTGGGATGTTACCTATATACAGGGCACTGAGGAAGCCTACACGGCGAAACATGTCTGCCCTTTTCTGGCCAATCAGCGGACCAGTAAGAGCTTAATAGTAACTAAGGCACATTGACCGCACAGTGCATGGTGATCAAATTATTTGCATGTATTCTGTAGCAAAGCGATCGTGTATAGGAGGGATTCAATGTAAATAGAGGATGACCATTATATGATTGGATGTAATACATATGAATGGACTTTTTAATAATGATGTATTGTGTTTTTTATATGTATATATTTTTTCTACAATAAAATATGAATTAGTGATAACTAAAAACGGTATTGAGGTGTGGTAGAGTTGCTGGGTCTGATTGTTGCACAGTGGGACTAGACCTGGTCCTACAGTTTTGGTATTTATAATACCATAACATACTGTGGATTGCAATTAAAGCAGACCGTGATTACTGCTAGTTAATCCCGGTAACTAACCCTACACTGTTCCAGCACTGTAGGTTGGACAGGGAGAGGCTGTAGCTGCAATGAGGGACAGAGAGAGGCCTAGAAAAGCTTGATAATTGTCCTGTTCAGGGCAGTTAGAAAGGGAGAGGAGGATACTATAGTGAGGGACAGCTAGGGTCAAAGAACAAATGAATAATAACTGTCTTTTCATCATTTTTAGGAGGGACACTGAGGTACACAGAATCATCTGCTAATTGTCCTTTTCAGGCCACTTTTAGGAGGGAGAGTGAGTGGTTAAAGTGTTGGCTACCTTCTTCTTCGCCTTTTCCACCTACATCACCACATGCACCTCCACCTCCTTCTCTTCCACCTGGACATCTGACACCTGTTTAGGGAGACTAAGGGAGCAGGGATTGAATGTGGGTGTTAAAAGCACCACCGGGTCTCCTTATGGCCAGTCCACCCCTGTAGCTGGCCCTGGAGCCTAAACGTTTTCTGGACTGGCTGATTTCCTATCCGGGTGCGTTGAGTATACCGCAATCCCTGGGGTTTTCACACAGCAGGACAACTCAAATCAGGATGCCCAGGGGACCTGGATCAAAATCCTGGGTTTTGGTCCATCTTGAGTGGACCAAAAGTTCTTATAGATTTTAGGCAGCTTTAAGAATAGGAATCCTTTCTGTGTATCTTTCCTGTTTCCATACGCACACATACACGTAATGTCCCTCGTGCTTACACTTTTACACACTTGTTTTACCTGTTGGCACTGCTATGTTTGTGTAGTTTGCCTTTTATTATCAGGAAACTCAATTCATTAGCCTTCTTAGCCCTGTAATTTTCAGGTTTGCTTCGGCGGAGGCAATTTCATTCCTAATTCAAATTTGACTTTATTTAATTCATCTCTTTCCTTCCACTTGTTATTAAAATGTAATTTAAGAGATGCTGAATATTTTAGTGCTAGCGGCTGGTTGCTGATGCTGAAGGTGTTTTTCCTGGGTATAATTACAGCATTTTGCACAGTGATCAATCCCAGAGATAAGGATGACTGGGCGATGGTGGCTTACTCTCAGTTATAGGTTATCTAACTTTAAACCGGTCCTTCGACATCATTTAATGAAAAGCCCAAACCCTTAAACAACTATTCCCCAGCATCTAACATTAATATATTTTACATTTTAGTCACTTACCTTTTATTCTTTCCCCCGCTGGGCTGCAACTCTGTTCAGGACTCGGAGCGCCACCAGCTTGCCTCAGAAGCATCAGGGGTGGATTATAGCTTTGCTTTGCACAGAAAGAGCAGGGTTGGGGTCAGGAAAAGGACACCAATCCCAGAACGCAGAGCGGCACAGTCAGAAGGCACTTCCTGTCTGCAAGCAGCCTGAGACTCCATGGGCTGCCATCTTGGATGTTTAAAGGCTCAGAAAATGCACTAGGTGTAGGTAGGATGATTGTTAATGTGAGTAATCTGTAGGGCAGGAGAAACATAGAATATAAGCTCTTATTCAGGGTAAAGGTCCAGTTAAAAGCATCTCAAAAGCCACACTGGCCATCCCTGGACTCCCTGTGAAACAGCTTACACTGAATATCTATTAATCCCTCCTTGTAAATTGTCCATGTGAAACAGCTTACAATGTATATCTATTAACCCCTCCTTGTAAATTGTCCATGTGAAACAGCTTACACTGTATGTCTATTAATCCCTCCTTGTAAATTGTCCCTGTGAAACAGCTTACAATGTATATCTATTAATCCCGCCTTGTAAATTGTCCCTGTGAAACAGCTTACAATGTATATATATTAAACCCTCATTTCAAATTGTCCCTGTGATACATTTGACCGTCTTTAGCTTCATCAATGTTTTTCATGTCGACCAAAGCCAAACATTTTCATGTGGACCTTAATTATTCATTTTAAAGTTAATCTTTAGTTGATCCAACATACATATACTTTTTTGGGCCAAAACATACTTAGGTACTTAGTTTGTGTTATTTGTATTGCCCAGCATGTTTTTGGAGGGTGTTAGGAGTTATTGTTTGAGTAGTTTACCTTGCCTTGCTAATTTTCTTTTTTCCCAGGAACCGCAAAATGGGCCACTCCCTGAATGTCCAAGCAGTGGTGGCCCCGGACATGCGGTTCCTTAGCGTCCTCGCCGGGCTTCCAGGCTCATCCCATGACGCGTACATATTGCGTCGATCTGGATTGTGCCGTCGGTTTGAGTCTGGAGAATTCTCCGGTGGATGGCTCCTTGGTAAGTTGACGCAAATAATGTCATTTACTTTTCAACGTATGCCTACGAATATAGTTTATGACCCATGTCTGAACCTATGGGTGTTTTTACCCCTTGATGACATGTTAAACCGGACCTTAACCATGATCTTTAGCAAAGCACAAACCCTTACAAACTGATTTCCCAGCATTTCAAAATAATATATTTCTACTTTCTAGTAAATTACTTATTATTCTTCCCCACACTCGGCTGCAATTCTGTTCTTGACTTTATGATAGGGTCTGCGCCATCTTTACTCAGATGCATGACACTTACTGAGAGTGAGATAAAGTGCAGGGGGCGGGTTCGAGCTGTGCTTGGCTCAGACAAAGCAGATCTGGGGTCCTGAAAAGGAAAGACATCCCAGAATGCTAAGCAGCACAGGCCTAAGCCAATTCCTGTTTGCAGGCTGCCTGAGTTGCCCTCATCCGCCATCTTGCATGTTTAAAGGCTCAGAACATGCATTAGATGGTGTTAGGCTTTTTTTTTAGGTGAGGCTTGTTTAGGCTTCTTCCCTGGTGATGATGCCCATCCTTCGGCCACAGAATGCACCCCAGGACGCCTACAATCGGGCCCACCGGAAGATTCGGGCCATTGTGGAGAGGGCCTTTGGCCCCTTAAAAACTCGCTTCCAGTATTTGGACCATACCGGGGGGGAACTCCAGTATGACCCCAACAAGGTCATTGATATCATACTGGCCTGCTGTGTCCTCCACAACTTTGCCATAATGCAGCGTGTTCCCCGGTATGTGGATCTGCCCCCCTCTCCACCCAGCCAGGACCCAGAAGATAACTACCGTGGCACACCTAGTGCCTCTGGCCAAGCTGTTCGGGCCAATTTGATAAGTACCCATTTTGCCTAATTTGTTTTTCCTGTGTTTGTTTGTTGCATGTATTTATTTTTACTATAATTTGGCTTTGTGAATGCTTAAGTGTTGTTTTTTTGTATCAAATAGTAATGATTTAATTACTAAAATATTCACACATGATCTGAGCCTCATGCATATTTTTTGGGATATGTTTGTTTAGAAAAAACTTCAGTAATCTCAAAAAAACCGAACATTAATGCATCAAGCAAGGGGGGGAGGTTTTCCCTATATGGGGAGGGAAACCTAAGGAAGGGGGGCTTTTTTGGACCCTCGGAGGATGTCCCAATCCTCCTAAACAAGTTATATACAGTTCACAGATAATTGTTTACACAAGTATAGTACAAAATAGTAATTCACATTGGGGTGCAGTTATTCACACAGAGATCTGTGGAATTTTTATTGAGTCCTTAAAACAGATACTAAGTTATAGACGTGATATTTGCAGTACAGTGAGTGTTCATTTGGTTTGATATTTTCTGACCAATTTGTAGCAAGTGCAGTTTGTAGCAAGGATTGGTCTTATTCGTTGGCTCGATACAGACGCGTTTCGCGAACTAGGCGCTTCCTCAGTGTATATGGCCAAGATTAAATTATATCTATGGTACAATAAATCTGTATCAATACTTTGGTTTACATTACAAACATTTTTGTATCAGAGAGGATATGATATACAGTAAATATATGTATAATGTGAAACAAATAGCAAAAAACAAGAAAGAGAGACAGTATTGGTATGCTACATATGGAAAAGATATATATACAGATAGAGACAAAATATATACATAACTAGAAAAATATATATAGTGTATATACTATCATGTGATATGCAATTCTTATTCATAATGCCTTCCCAGTAAGGGTAAAAGTTAATTGACCATTTTAGGAGGGGGTTACCTTATGTGGTTGATTGTAGAATTCTTAAGTGGTTGGGTGCTTGCTATTTACATTCGTGGCAGCCTGTTGGGTATTAATATATATACATATATATGAGTAGCATTTTTGGTGTGGGGGCATAGTTATAGTGGGAGGGATAAAGTGTAATGAGTACCTTAAGAAAGACATTCCATCGTTGTGGTTTTATTCCCAGCATAGGGGGGAATTAAGCAGCGTTAAATCCCTGAGTAGGAAACAGGTGTTGGTAGGCAGCGTGAATGCCCTGTGTGGGAAGTAGATATTATGCAGTGTCAGCCGGCTAGATAGTAATGCCCGCGCTGGGTTTGTGAATGAGCAAGTTAGAGGTATGAGTTTTACCTTAAATGGCGTCCGTGTGCGGCTGGCGGGGTGAGCACACCCGTCCGTTCAGGGGGCGGGTGGCGGCGTTCCTGGTAATGCGGTCGAATGCGGCGCCATGTCAGCGCTCGCGTTATATGTGTAATAGGATACGTCACTGGGGGCCCGTCCCTCAGGCTAGGAGTCCTATTGGTTCCCCAGCCTGAGGTGTTGCTCCGGTGTTGTCCAACATAATGCCCCCCAAACATTTAACAAACATATCCTACAATCATGACCAGACAAAGATTAACCATATTACTAATATGATTCTCCTACATTTTATTACACCAAATAGCTGCAAGTTAGGCTTTACCATATGGAGGCCAGTCCTACCTAGTCTATATTCCTCTCCCCATAGTGCCCTATATACCAAGAGACATATTTGCGTTGTCCTTTCCTAATGCTCCGATTGGACAACACCGGAGCAACACCTCAGGCTGGGGAACCAATAGGACTCCTAGCCTGAGGGACGGGCCCCCAGTGACGTATCCTATTAGACATATAACGTGAGCGCTGACATGGCGCCGCATTCGGCCGCATTACCAGGAACGCCGCCACCCGCCCCCTGAACAGACGGGTGTGCTCACCCCGCCAGCCGGACGCCATTTAAGGTACAAGCTCATACCTCTAACTTGCTCATTCACAAACCCAGCGCGGGCATTACTATCCAGCCGGCTGACACTGCATAATATCTACTTCCCACACAGGGCATTCACGCTGCCTACCAACACCTGTTTCCTACTCAGGGATTTAACGCTGCTTAATTCCCCCCTATGCTGGGAATAAAACCACAAGGATGGAATGTCTTTCTTAAGGTACTCATTACACTTTATCCCTCCCACTATAACTATGCCCCCACACCAAAAATGCTACTCATATATATGTATATATATTAATACCTAACAGGCTGCCACGAATGTAAATAGCAAGCACCCAACCACTTAAGAATTCTACAATCAACCACATAAGGTAACCCCCTCCTAAAATGGTCAATTAACTTTTACCCTTACTGGGAAGGCATTATGAATAGAGATGAGCGAGTAGTATTCGACCGAGCCGGTATTCGATCGAATACTACGCTGTTCGTCATACTCGATTTCGATCGAGTACAGCGGCGATGGCGCACTCACAATTCGTTTCCCCTCCCACCTTCCCTGGCGCGTTTTTTACACCAATCACCATGCAGGGGGGGTGGGACAGGTCCTGGGAGGACGCTGGCATTGCGAAAACGGCGTCTACACGCATTGGCTGGAAAAACCATGTGACCTCGAATATACAAAACTCAGCACTTCCTCTTCGTCAGCATTAGCAGCTTGAACTTAGTGAGGGACAGACGCTCACAGCAGGGAAAGACAGGCTGTCGCTGGCAGGGCCCCAGAAGCTCGGAATATCGCATTTACCACCATCTATACCAGCTACCAGAAGACAAGAGAGTCATTAAGAGCCCTTATTAGGGCTACTAGGCTGAACGGTATATGGCTCATATGTAGGCAGGCAGGGCCCTAGAAGCTCAGAATCTCGCATTTACCACCATATATACCAGCTACCAGAAGACAAGAGAGTCATTAAGAGCCCTTATTAGGGCTACTACGCTGAACAGTATATAGCTCATATCCTATGTAGTCAGGCAGGGCCCCAGAAGCTCAGAATATCGCTTTTACCACCATATATACCAGCTACCAGAAGACAGGAGAGTCATTAAGAGCCCTTATTAGGGCTACTACGCTGAACAGTATATAGCTCATATTCTATGTAGTCAGGCAGGGCCCCAGAAGCTCAGAATATCGCTTTTACCACCATATATACCAGCTACCAGAAGACAAGAGAGTCATTAAGAGCCCTAATTAGGGCTACTACGCTGAACAGTATATAGCTCATATCCTATGTAGGCAGGCAGGGCCCCAGAAGCTCAGAATATCGCTTTTACCACCATATATACCAGCTACCAGAAGACAAGAGAGTCCTTAATCCCTTATTAGTGCTGCTATGTTGAACAGTATATAGCTCATATCCTATGTAGGCAGGCAGGGCCCCAGAAGCTCAGAATATCGCTTTTACCACCATATATACCAGCTACCAGAAGACAAGAGAGTCATTAAGAGCCCTTATTAGGGCTACTACGCTGAACAGTATATAGCTCATATTCTATGTAGTCAGGCAGGGCCCCAGAAGCTCAGAATATCGCTTTTACCACCATATATACCAGCTACCAGAAGACAAGAGAGCCCTTAATCCCTTATTAGTGCTGCTATGTTGAACAGTCAGGCAGGGCCCCAGAAGCTCAGAATATCGCTTTTACCACCATATATACCAGCTACCAGAAGACAAGAGAGTCCTTAATCCCTTATTAGGGCTACTACGCTGAACAGTATATAGCTCATATTCTATGTAGTCAGGCAGGGCCCCAGAAGCTCAGAATATCGCTTTTACCACCATATATACCAGCTACCAGAAGACAAGAGAGTCATTAAGAGCCCTTATTAGTGCTGCTATGCTGAACAGTATATAGCTCATATCCTATGTAGTCAGGCAGGGCCCTAGAAGCTCAGAATATCGCTTTTACCACCATATATACCAGCTACCAGAAGACAAGAGAGTCCTTAATCCCTTATTAGTGCTGCTATGTTGAACAGTATATAGCTCATATCCTATGTAGTCAGGCAGGGCCCCAGAAGCTCAGAATATCGTTTTACCACCATATATACCAGCTACCAGAAGACAAGAGAGTCATTAAGAGCCCTTATTAGGGCTACTACGCTGAACAGTATATAGCTCATATTCTATGTAGTCAGGCAGGGCCCCAGAAGATCAGAATATCGCTTTTACCACCATATATACCAGCTACCAGAAGACAAGAGAGTCATTAAGAGCCCTTATTAGGGCTACTACGCTGAACAGTATATAGCTAATATCCTATGTAGTCAGGCAGGGCCCCAGAAGCTCAGAATATCGCTTTTACCATTATATATACCAGCTACCAGAAGACAAGAGAGTCATTAAGAGCCCTTATTAGGGCTACTACGCTGAACAGTATATAGCTCATATCCTATGTAGGCAGGCAGGGCCCCAGAAGCTCAGAATATCGCTTTTACCACCATATATACCAGCTACCAGAAGACAAGAGAGTCATTAAGAGCCCTTATTAGGGCTACTACGCTGAACAGTATATAGCTCATATCCTATGTAGTCAGGCAGGGCCCCAGAAGCTCAGAATATCGCTTTTACCACCATATATACCAGCTACCAGAAGACAAGAGAGTCATTAAGAGCCCTTATTAAGGCTACTACGCTGAACAGTATATAGCTCATATTCTATGTAGTCAGGCAGGGCCCCAGAAGTTCAGAATATCGCTTTTACCACCATATATACCAGCTACCAGAAGACAAGAGAGTCATTAAGAGCCCTTATTAGGGCTACTACGCTGAACAGTATATAGCTCATATCCTATGTAGTCAGGCAGGGCCCCAGAAGCTCAGAATATCGCTTTTACCACCATATATACCAGCTACCAGAAGACAAGAGAGTCATTAAGAGCCCTTATTAGGGCTACTACGCTGAACAGTATATAGCTCATATCCTATGTAGGCAGGCAGGGCCCCAGAAGCTCAGAATATCGCTTTTACCACCATATATACCAGCTACCAGAAGACAAGAGAGTCATTAAGAGCCCTTATTAGGGCTACTACGCTGAACAGTATATAGCTCATATCCTATGTAGTCAGGCAGGGCCCCAGAAGCTCAGAATATCGCTTTTACCACCATATATACCAGCTACCAGAAGACAAGAGAGTCATTAAGAGCCCTTATTAAGGCTACTACGCTGAACAGTATATAGCTCATATTCTATGTAGTCAGGCAGGGCCCCAGAAGCTCAGAATATCGCTTTTACCACCATATATACCAGCTACCAGAAGACAAGAGAGTCATTAAGAGCCCTTATTAGGGCTACTACGCTGAACAGTATATAGCTCATATCCTATGTAGTCAGGCAGGGCCCCAGAAGCTCAGAATATCGCTTTTACCACCATATATACCAGCTACCAGAAGACAAGAGAGTCATTAAGAGCCCTTATTAGGGCTACTACGCTGAACAGTATATAGCTCATATCCTATGTAGTCAGGCAGGGCCCCAGAAGCTCAGAATATCGCTTTTACCACCATATATACCAGCTACCAGAAGACAAGAGAGTCATTAAGAGCCCTTATTAAGGCTACTACGCTGAACAGTATATAGCTCATATTCTATGTAGTCAGGCAGGGCCCCAGAAGTTCAGAATATCGCTTTTACCACCATATATACCAGCTACCAGAAGACAAGAGAGTCATTAAGAGCCCTTATTAGGGCTACTACGCTGAACAGTATATAGCTCATATCCTATGTAGTCAGGCAGGGCCCCAGAAGCTCAGAATATCGCTTTTACCACCATATATACCAGCTACCAGAAGACAAGAGAGTCATTAAGAGCCCTTATTAGGGCTACTACGCTGAACAGTATATAGCTCATATCCTATGTAGGCAGGCAGGGCCCCAGAAGCTCAGAATATCGCTTTTACCACCATATATACCAGCTACCAGAAGACAAGAGAGTCATTAAGAGCCCTTATTAGGGCTACTACGCTGAACAGTATATAGCTCATATCCTATGTAGTCAGGCAGGGCCCCAGAAGCTCAGAATATCGCTTTTACCACCATATATACCAGCTACCAGAAGACAAGAGAGTCATTAAGAGCCCTTATTAAGGCTACTACGCTGAACAGTATATAGCTCATATTCTATGTAGTCAGGCAGGGCCCCAGAAGCTCAGAATATCGCTTTTACCACCATATATACCAGCTACCAGAAGACAAGAGAGTCATTAAGAGCCCTTATTAGGGCTACTACGCTGAACAGTATATAGCTCATATCCTATGTAGTCAGGCAGGGCCCCAGAAGCTCAGAATATCGCTTTTACCACCATATATACCAGCTACCAGAAGACAAGAGAGTCCTTAATCCCTTATTAGTGCTGCTATGTTGAACAGTATAGAGCTCATATCCTATGTAGGCAGGCAGGGCCCCAGAAGCTCAGAATATCGCTTTTACCACCATATATACCAGCTACCAGAAGACAAGAGAGTCCTTAATCCCTTATTAGTGCTGCTATGTTGAACAGTATATAGCTCATATCCTATGTAGGCAGGCAGGGCCCTAGAAGCTCAGAATATCGCTTTTACCACCATATATACCAGCTACCAGAAGACAAGAGAGTCATTAAGAGCCCTTATTAGGGCTACTACGCTGAACAGTATATAGCTCATATTCTATGTAGTCAGGCAGGGCCCCAGAAGCTCAGAATATCGCTTTTACCACCATATATACCAGCTACCAGAAGACAAGAGAGTCATTAAGAGCCCTTATTAGGGCTACTACGCTGAACAGTATATAGCTCATATCCTATGTAGGCAGGCAGGGCCCCAGAAGCTCAGAATATCGCTTTTACCACCATATATACCAGCTACCAGAAGACAAGAGAGTCATTAAGAGCCCTTATTAGGGCTACTACGCTGAACAGTATATAGCTCATATCCTATGTAGTCAGGCAGGGCCCCAGAAGCTCAGAATATCGCTTTTACCACCATATATACCAGCTACCAGAAGACAAGAGAGTCCTTAATCCCTTATTAGTGCTGCTATGTTGAACAGTATAGAGCTCATATCCTATGTAGGCAGGCAGGGCCCCAGAAGCTCAGAATATCGCTTTTACCACCATATATACCAGCTACCAGAAGACAAGAGAGTCCTTAATCCCTTATTAGTGCTGCTATGTTGAACAGTATATAGCTCATATCCTATGTAGGCAGGCAGGGCCCTAGAAGCTCAGAATATCGCTTTTACCACCATATATACCAGCTACCAGAAGACAAGAGAGTCATTAAGAGCCCTTATTAGGGCTACTACGCTGAACAGTATATAGCTCATATTCTATGTAGTCAGGCAGGGCCCCAGAAGCTCAGAATATCGCTTTTACCACCATATATACCAGCTACCAGAAGACAAGAGAGTCATTAAGAGCCCTTATTAGGGCTACTACGCTGAACAGTATATAGCTCATATCCTATGTAGGCAGGCAGGGCCCCAGAAGCTCAGAATATCGCTTTTACCACCATATATACCAGCTACCAGAAGACAAGAGAGTCATTGAGAGCCCTTATTAGGGCTACTACGCTGAACAGTATATAGCTCATATTCTATGTAGTCAGGCAGGGCCCCAGAAGCTCAGAATATCGCTTTTACCACCATATATACCAGCTACCAGAAGACAAGAGAGTCATTAAGAGCCCTTATTAGTGCTGCTATGCTGAACAGTATATAGCTCATATCCTATGTAGTCAGGCAGGGCCATAGAAGCTCAGAATATCGCTTTTACCACCATATATACCAGCTACCAGAAGACAAGAGAGTCCTTAATCCCTTATTAGTGCTGCTATGTTGAACAGTATATAGCTCATATCCTATGTAGTCAGGCAGGGCCCCAGAAGCTCAGAATATCGCTTTTACCACCATATATACCAGCTACCAGAAGACAAGAGAGTCATTAAGAGCCCTTATTAGGGCTACTACGCTGAACAGTATATAGCTCATATTCTATGTAGTCAGGCAGGGCCCCAGAAGCTCAGAATATCGCTTTTACCACCATATATACCAGCTACCAGAAGACAAGAGAGTCATTAAGAGCCTTTATTAGGGCTACTACGCTGAACAGTATATAGCTCATATGTAGGCAGGCAGGGCCCCAGAAGCTCAGAATATCGCTTTTACCACCATATATACCAGCTACCAGAAGACAAGAGAGTCATTAAGAGCCCTTATTAGGGCTACTACGCTGAACAGTATATAGCTCATATCCTATGTAGGCAGGCAGGGCCCCAGAAGCTCAGAATATCGCTTTTACCACCATATATACCAGCTACCAGAAGACAAGAGAGTCCTTAAAGCGGACCTTCACTCTAAATAAGAGTCTATCTTATATGTTTCCCACACCCTGTACATACAGATTGCTCACATTAAAAATCATCCTACCTGCATCTACTGCATTTTATAAGCCTTTAAACATCCAAGATGGCGGCTTATGGAAGCTGCCATTTTTGCAGGCAGCCTGCAAACAGGAAGTGCCTGCAAACAGGAAGTGCCTGTGCTGCTCTGCATTCTGGGACTGCTGACCTTTCCCTGACCACAGCTCTGCTCTGTCTGAGCAAAGCACAGCTATAACCCGCCCCCCTGTACCTTATCCCACTCTCCTCTCCTCAGTAAGTGTGATGCTTCTGAGTCAAGATGGCGGCGCCCGTATCCTAAATTCCCGAACAGAGTTGCAGCCCAGTGGGGGAAAGTATAATAAATTAGTGACTAAACATGTAAAATATATTAATTTTAGATGCTGAGGAATTGTTTTTTAAGAGTTTGGGCTTTTCATTAAATCATGGTGAAGGTCCGGTTTAATCCCTTATTAGTGCTGCTATGTTGAACAGTTTATAGCTCATATCCTATGTAGTCAGGCAGGGCCCCAGAAGCTCAGAATATCGCTTTTACCACCATATATACCAGCTACCAGAAGACAAGAGAGTCCTTAATCCCTTATTAGTGCTGCTATGTTGAACAGTATATAGCTCATATCCTATGTAGGCAGGCAGGGCCCCAGAAGCTCAGAATATCGCTTTTACCACCATATATACCAGCTACCAGAAGACAAGAGAGTCATTAAGAGCCCTTATTAGTGCTGCTATGCTGAACAGTATATAGCTCATATCCTATGTAGTCAGGCAGGGCCCCAGAAGCTCAGAATCTCGCATTTACCACCATATATACCAGCTACCAGAAGACAAGAGAGTCATTAAGAGCCCTTATTAGGGCTACTATGCTGAACAGTATATAGCTCATATGTAGGCAGGCAGGGCCCCAGAAGCTCAGAATATCGCTTTTACCACCATATATACCAGCTACCAGAAGACAAGAGAGTCATTAAGAGCCCTTATTAGGGCTACTACGCTGAACAGTATATAGCTCATATCCTATGTAGTCAGGCAGGGCCCTAGAAGCTCAGAATCTCGCATTTACCACCATATATACCAGCTACCAGAAGACAAGAGAGTCCTTAATCCCTTATTAGTGCTGCTATGTTGAACAGTATATAGCTCATATGTAGGCAGGCAGGGCCCCAGAAGCTCAGAATATCGCTTTTACCACCATATATACCAGCTACCAGAAGACAAGAGAGTCATTAAGAGCCCTTATTAGGGCTACTATGCTGAACAGTATATAGCTCATATGTAGGCAGGCAGGGCCCCAGAAGCTCAGAATATCGCTTTTACCACCATATATACCAGCTACCAGAAGACAAGAGAGTCATTGAGAGTCCTTATTATTAGGGCTACTATGCTGAACAGTATATAGCCCATATGTAGGCAGGCAGGGCCCCAGAAGCTCAGAATATCGCATTTACCACCATATATACCAGCTACCAGAAGACAAGAGAGTCATTGAGAGCCCTTATTAGGGCTACTATGCTGAACAGAAAATAGCTCATATGTAGGCAGGCAGGGCCCCAGAAGCTCAGAATATCACTTTTACCACCATATATACCAGCTACCAGAAGACAAGAGAGTCATTGAGAGCCCTTATTAGGGCTGCTATGTTTTAAAAATTATGTGGAGGCCCAAGAGCTGAGACCTTTTAAAAATTGTGTGGAGGCCCAAGAGCTGAGACCTTTTAAAAATTGTGTGGAGGCCCAAGAGCTGAGACCTTTTAAAAATTGTGTGGAGGCCCAAGAGCTGAGACCTCTTAAAAATTGTGTGGAGGCCCAAGAGCTGAGACCTTTTAAAAATTGTGTGGAGGCCCAAGAGCTGAGACCTTTTAAAAATTGTGTGGAGGCCCAAGAGTTGAGCCTTAAAAATTGATTGTATTAAGCCCAAGAGGTGAGCCATAATTTTTTTCATTAATACAGCAATTCTACGGCGGTTAAGGAGGAGGAGGAGGAGGAGGAGGAGGAAATGGCACTTCATACAGATGGCACTTCACTCTTGGCTGCTTTCCACTGTTGTACAAGCAAAGTCCGGGTCAATCCACTTGCTGTTCATTTTGATTAGCGTCAGCCTGTCGGCACTGTCGGTTGACAGGCGGCTGCGCTTATCGGTTATAATGCCCCCGGCTGCGCTGAACACCCTTTCTGATAGCACGCTGGCGGCAGGGCAGGCAAGCACCTCCAAGGCGTACAGGGACAGTTCCAGCCACGTGTCCAACTTAGAGACCCAGTAAGTGTAGGTCGCCGAGGGATCGGGGAGGACAGGGGTGTGGTCTGCCAGGTAGTCCCGCAACATCCGCCGATACTTGTCCCTCCTGCTGATAGCGGGCCCCGCAGTGATGGAAGTTGCACGAGGGGGTGACATGAACGTGTCCCACACCTTGGAGAGTGTTCCCCTGGTGGCTGTGGGCCTGATCGATGTTGTCAGACTCTGGGAGACACTCTCCTCTCTGCCGCCAGCGATGCTGGGTGGGAAAATCTGCATCATGTTCTGCAAGAGTTCCCTCTGGTATTCCAGTAATCGATTCGTCCTCTCCTCTACCGGAATAAAAGAGGAGAAGTTATCTTTATACCGGGGGTCCAGGAGTGCGAAGACCCAGTATAGTTTGTTCTCCAATATCCGGACAACACGTATGTCCCGGGAAAAGCAGCCCAGCATGAAGTCAGCCATGTGTGCCAGACTCTGAGTAGGCATGACCTCACTGCCCCCACCAGAAGGATCATTTTCCATTTCCTCCTCTTCCTCCTCCTCTCCGCCCCATCCACGCTGAACCAATGGGACGCACACTGCCTGACTGCTACCCTCGCCGCCAGCATCCTCTTCCACAGCCACCTCCACGTTGTCCTCCTCCTCCTCATCCTCCTCCTCCTGCAACTGCCACCGAGCAGCAGACAAAAGTGTGGTCTGACTGTCTACCTGTGTTGCGTCTCCTCCTACCCCCGTCTCCTCTGTGTGCAATGCGTTCTCCCTTATTGCGATGAGCGATTCTTTAAGGACGCCTAGGAGCGGGATGGTTACGCTCACTATAGCGTCCTCGCTGCTGACCTTCTTAGTGGACTCCTCAAAGATACGCAATACATCGCATATGTCTGCCATCCATGGCCACTCGTGGTTGGCAAACTGAGGGAGCTGAGTTGGAGGCACGCGTGGATGCATCATCTGGTACTCCATCAATGCTTTCTGCTGCTCACACACCCTGGCCAACATGCAATAGGTGGAATTCCAGCGAGTGGGCAGGTCGCACAACAGCCGATGTTGAGGCAAATGGAGGCGTTGCTGGATTCTTTTTAAGCTAGCAGCAGCTACAGTTGACTTCCGAAAGTGAGCGCACAAGCGCCGCACTTTGACCAGTAGCTCTGCCAGGTTGGGGTAAGTCTTTAGAAACTTTTGTACTACCAAATTAAAAACGTGGGCCAGGCATGGTACGTGATTGAGTTCTGCAAGCTCCAGAGCCGCCACCAGGTTACGGCCGTTATCGCACACGACCATGCCTGGTCCTAGCTGCAGCGGCGACAGCCACATCTCTGTCTGCTGCAATATGGCGTGCCTCACCTCTGCGGCGCTGTGCTTCCTGTCGCCCAAGCTGATGAGCTTAAGCACCGCCTGCTGACGTCTCCCCGTGCCAGTGCTGCAACGCTTCCAGCTAGGGGCTGAGGGCGATGTTAAGGCAGAGGAGGAGGAGGAGGAGGAGGAGGAGGAGGAAGAGGAGGGGGGTCTATCAGAACCCGTGCTGGCAATCTTGGGCGGGGGTGGTATGTAGGCCGTCCCTGTTTGCGACCCCGTCCCCGCTTCTACAACATTCACCCAGTGTGCCGTCAAAGAGATGTAGCGTCCTTGGCCGCAAGCGCTTGTCCACGAGTCGGTGGTCAAGTGGACCTTTGCGCTGACTGCGTACCTCAGGGTCCGCCTGATGTTACGCGACACGTGCTGGTGCAGGGCGGGGACGCCACACCGGGAAAAATAGTGGCGGCTAGGGACGGAATAGCGAGGTGCGGCAGCCGCCATCAGGTCGCGGAAGGCCTGCGTCTCCACAAGCCAAAACGGCAACATCTCCAGGGCCAGCAGTTTGGAGATGAGGCAGGTTAAGGCTTGGGCTTGGGGGTGACTGGAGGCGTACTTCCGCCTGCGGTTGAACGCCTGCGAGATGGACAGTTGATGGGACGAGGAGATGGAAGGTGCAGACGAAGATGCGGGGGAAGGGGGGCTGAAGGAGAAGGCCCCAAAGTAGCCGAGGCAGAGGCAGATGTGGAGGTGTCCTGGCTGGAGGTCTGGACCGCAGTGGCAGCACACAACAAAGGGGAAGAGGCAGTGGCAGCAAGACGGGGCGCAGGTTGTATTGCGTTTGCTCTCTCCCACTCAGCCCAGTGCTTGAATTCCAAGTGACGGCGCATGCCTGAGGTGGTCAGATTGCTCTTCTCAGAGCCCCTACTCAGTTTTGAGTGGCAGATTGCGCAAACCGCGCTCAGTTTGTCATCCGCGCAAACATTAAAAAATCTCCACACCACAGAAGTACGAGGCCTCGATGGGGGAGCTTCGCGCGACTGCCTGCTGCCAGGAAGAGCTTCGGCCCTGCTGGCTGTGGCCTGCTTTCTCTGTCTGGACTGTCCTCTGCCTCTGGACTGTCCTCTGCCTCTTGCTGCCTTATTCGGTGATGCGCAGACCGCATCTCCACTGCTTTCCCCGCTGGACATCACCCCTGTCCAAGTGGGGTCGGTCATTTCGTCGTCCACCACCTCCTCTTCCACTTCCTCTCTCTGCTCCTCCTCCTGCCCACTGGACATTCCAACAGCCTCCCTTGATGGCAACTGCGTCTCATCATCATCGCTCATGATAGCAGATGCTGGTTCCGGGTCCACATCACTAGCAGATGGCGGATACTCAAGTGTTTGGGCATCACTACAAACAAATTCCTCTGCTAGCTCCTGGGATTCTTGCAGCACATCTGGAAAAGGACCCGAAAAGAGGTCCTGGGAGGGGTCAAGGGTGGGCTGACTCTGTTGGCCAGGTTGGGAGGAAGGAGGGTCAGAGTGAGACTGTGTGGATGACTGGGTGGTGGACAAGTGACTGGAAGCGTTATCGGCCATCCATTGCACCACCTGTTCACGCTGCTCAGGCTTTAACAGAGGTGTACCCCGCCCCCCGCATAACTGTCCCATAAAGGCAGGGAAGCTGGATGAGCGTAATGCTGGCTGCCCCTCATCAGCACGCATTGTATCCCCACTGGCTTCAACGCGGTTTGTGCCCCCACCAGCATTTCCGCGCCCCCGTCCTCGTCCACGTCCCTTTGCGCTAGCCCTCCGCATTTCAGACGTTTTACTTTTTTGGCCACGCGTTATGCCAAATATAAAAATATTTTTAAGAAGAACACCTGGCTATACAGCCGTATACTGCCAGAAGGTGAAATGGTGCCTATACGCACCGGGTATATAACAAGGTTTTGTTGGTAAAGAGGACACAAAACAGTAGTGCCAAATATAAAAATATTTTTAAGAAAAACACCTGGCTATACAGCCGTATACTGCCAGAAGGTGAAATGGTGCCTATACGCACCGTGTATAAAACAGTGTTTTGTTGGCACAGAGGACACAAAACAGTAGTGCAAAATATAGTTTTGTATATAGGTGCTAATACACCACTGAAGTCTTTCTGTCCCTATTCCAGCATCAGCAGCTACCCCTCACTAAAGCAGCCGTTTTGAGCAGAGTGTATATAGTTTTGTATATAGGTGGTAATACACCACTGAAGTCTTTCTGTCCCTATTCCAGCAGCAGCAGCTACCCCTCACTAAAGCAGCCGTAGCTGCAGCACTAATAAGTGCTCAGCTCTTGGGCCTCCACACAATTTTTAAAAGGTCTCAGCTCTTGGGCCTCCACACAATTTTTAAGAGGTCTCAGCTCGTGGGACTCCACACAATGTTTGAGAGGTCTCAGCTCTTGGGCCTCCACACAATTTTTAAAAGGTCTCAGCTCTTGGGCCTCCACACAATTTTTAAAAGGTCTCAGCTCTTGGGCCTCCACACAATTTTTAAGAGGTCTCAGCTCTTGGGCCTCCACACAATTTTTAAAAGGTCTCAGCTCTTGGGACTCCACACAATGTTTGAGAGGTCTCAGCTCTTGGGCCTCCACACAATTTTTAAAAGGTCTCAGCTCTTGGGCCTCCACACAATTTTTAAAAGGTCTCAGCTCTTGGGCCTCCACACAATTTTTAAGAGGTCTCAGCTCCTGGGACTCCACACAATGTTTGAGAGGTCTCAGGTCTTGGACCTCCACACAATTTTTAAAAGGTCTCAGCTCTTGGGCCTCCACACAATTTTTAAAAGGTCTCAGCTCTTGGGACTCCACACAATGTTTGAGAGGTCTCAGCTCTTGGGCCTCCACACAATTTTTAAAAGGTCTCAGCTCTTGGGCCTCCACACAATTTTTAAAAGGTCTCAGCTCTTGGGCCTCCACACAATTTTTAAAAGGTCTCAGCTCTTGGGCCTCCACACAATTTTTAAGAGGTCTCAGCTCTTGGGCCTCCACACAATTTTTAAAAGGTCTCAGCTCTTGGGACTCCACACAATGTTTGAGAGGTCTCAGCTCTTGGGCCTCCACACAATTTTTAAAAGGTCTCAACTCTTGAGCCTCCACACAATTTTTAAAACGTCTCAGCTCTTGGGCCTCCACACAATTTTTAAAAGGTCTCAGCTCTTGGGCCTCCACACAATTTTTAAGAGGTCTCAGCTCCTGGGACTCCACACAATGTTTGAGAGGTCTCAGCTCTTGGGCCTCCACACAATTTTTAAAAGGTCTCAGCTCTTGGGCCTCCACACAATTTTTAAAAGGTCTCAGCTCTTGGGACTCCACACAATGTTTGAGAGGTCTCAGCTCTTGGGCCTCCACACAATTTTTAAAAGGTCTCAGCTCTTGGGCCTCCACACAATTTTTAAAAGGTCTCAGCTCTTGGGCCTCCACACAATTTTTAAAAGGTCTCAGCTCTTGGGCCTCCACACAATTTTTAAGAGGTCTCAGCTCTTGGGCCTCCACACAATTTTTAAAAGGTCTCAGCTCTTGGGACTCCACACAATGTTTGAGAGGTCTCAGCTCTTGGGCCTCCACACAATTTTTAAAAGGTCTCAACTCTTGAGCCTCCACACAATTTTTAAAACGTCTCAGCTCTTGGGCCTCCACACAATTTTTAAGAGGTCTCAGCTCGTGGGACTCCACACAATGTTTGAGAGGTCTCAGCTCTTGGGCCTCCACACAATTTTTAAAAGGTCTCAGCTCTTGGGCCTCCACACAATTTTTAAAAGGTCTCAGCTCTTGGGCCTCCACACAATTTTTAAAAGGTCTCAGCTCTTGGCCCTCCACACAATTTTTAAGAGGTCTCAGCTCTTGGGCCTCCACACAATTTTTAAAAAGTCTCAGCTCTTGGGACTCCACACAATGTTTGAGAGGTCTCAGCTCTTGGGCCTCCAGACAATTTTTAAGAGGTCTCAGATCTTGGGCCTCCACACAATTTTTAAGAGGTCTCAGCTCTAAGCTTCCCTTACTGCTCGGGTGACACACTGTAACAAACCTCCTCCTGTAAGCTTCCCTGACTGCTGGGGTGACACACTGTAACAAACCTCCTCCTGTAAGCTTCCCTTACTGCTGGGGTGACACACTGTAACAAACCTCCTCCTTTAAGCTTCCCTTACTGCTGGGGTGACACAATGACACAAGAGGACATGTCTGACCACATCTCACACACACACACACACACACACACACACACACACACACACACACACACACAATGACAATTAGGGGTGGGGTCTATTTATTTTCCCCCTTGCCTATGCCATCTGTGGTTGTCATTAGGCAATGTGATTTTAAGGGGTGCAGAATTTTGTTCTTCTTTTTTGTACAGTTTGGCTTGGGGTCCATGGCAATGTAGAGGAAAGAAGGTTTCCTTGTCTTGTCTCACTTTACGTAGAAGTTATATTGTGTTTGGAGTGTATTGTTGAGTGGCTGTGATAGTGGCGTAATAGTGCGACTTGGGCGCGTTATATGCACCCAGACATGCTTCCCCTGCTGTCCCAGTTGCATTCCAGCAGTGTTGGCATCATTTTCTGATGTTTCAGGGTGGACTTGGTGACCTCCAAGTGGTCGAATTGAGATTTCCAAGTGGCGAGCATTTTTTTCCCATAGACTATAATGGGATTCGATATTCGGTCGAGTAGTCGAGTAACGCGGTCTATTCGAATCAAAATTCGAAATTTCGAATATTTCACTACTCGCTCATCTCTAATTATGAATAAGAATTGTATATCACATGATAGTATATACACTCTATATATTTTTCTAGTTATGTATATATTTTGTCTCTATCTGTATATATATCTTTTCCATATGTAGCATACCAATACTGTCTCTCTTTCTTGTTTTTTGCTATTTGTTTCACATTATACATATATTTACTGTATATCATATCCTCTCTGATACAAAAATGTTTGTAATGTAAATCAAAGTATTGATACAGATTTATTGTACCATAGATATAATTTAATCTTGGCCATATACACTGAGGAAGCGCCTAGTTCGCGAAACGCGTCTGTATCGAGCCAACGAATAAGACCAATCCTTGCTACAAACTGCACTTGCTACAAATTGGTCAGAAAATATCAAACCAAATGAACACTCACTGTACTGCAAATATCACGCCTATAACTAGGAGGCCGATTCATCAATAGCGCCAGGTAGCGACAGATGAGCGACTGTAGCGTGATTTTTTCAGCGCCAGCCAGTATTCGCTGTGCTTGGCCGGCATTAGCTTGATGACAGCGACTCAGTCGGTGTGCGGTAATGTTGAATACGGGCTGGGGATTCGCTGTTTCACAGGTCCAGCGTTGTATGTGAGCGCCTGACAACGAATGGCCAGAGCGAACGGCTAGCTTCATATTCATCAAAAAATCACGCTCCGAATGTGCTGTCGCTGTCCATTCCTTGTTTAAACCCCAGAGCGCTGGCGGCGATCTGTATTAACTAGTTTTTAACCCCTAAACAACCATAATTTTTGAATGTAACATTATACATGTTTTTAGAATCATTTTGTTATATGAATACATTAATCTCAGACCTGTTAGATCAATTCTGCACATATTTTTTTTTATTTTTTTTTTTACTTAAAAATAAATCCTAACATTGCAGAAGTGGTCTCCGATTTTTTGACATTAAAAAAATTGAAAAAAAAATTATTACCAATTAATCATGAATTATTATAGATTGCTCCATTGAAATGCATTGGACATCGCCAGGGAGCGACAGCTCATACCTGGCGCTGTGAGGGAATTTGCAGCGGCGCTGTTCGGTCCAGGCGGCTTCATGATGAATGCCGCGCTAGCCGTCGCTCTCGCCGGCGCTAGCCTCATTTTGCTTGATAAATGCGTCATTGTGACCGCCGCCGGGCGTACTTGAGTCGGTAGTCGCCGTTAGCTGCCGCTACCTGGCGCTCGTCGGACACTACCTGGCGCTATCGCTTGATGAATAAGGGCATTAGTATCTGTTTTAAGGACTCAATAAAAATTCCACAGATCTCTGTGTGAATAACTGCACCCCAATGTGAATTACTATTTTGTACTATACTTGTGTAAACAATTATCTGTGAACTGTATATAACTTGTTTAGGAGGATTGGGACATCCTCCGAGGGTCCAAAAAAGCCCCCCTTCCTTAGGTTTCCCTCCCCATATAGGGAAAACCTCCCCCCCTTGCTTCTACGTATTGGGGGAGCAGGACCCCATCACATACATTCCTTACAGTAGACACCAGCCCAAATCAGGGGTGAATATCGGGCGAGCCCGTTAGATAACCCCTCCCCCCCTTAATTAATGCATCAACTTAGTCAACAACAGCTAAAGTCACATTCGATATTTTTTATTTAAATATTAAAAATTGGAGTTAGTCAACAACAGCTAAAGTCACATTCAATATTTTTTATTTAAATATTAAAAATTGGAGTTGAAGGGCACTCGCAGACTTCATGTACATACACCATAAATATACATTGGTGCAGAATCATGGCACCTAGCAATTGGCCACATCCAGGAGTTTTTAAGTAACGCACTCCAGGCCGAAGTTTCTATAACAAATAAAATAAACAGACATAGGGAGCAACCATTTGCATGTCAATATTTGGCCAGTAATACATAGGGCCACATGCACACCCTCTCCTGCTTGGCCACATTTGCCACAGGCACAGGTGGAAAACAGCCATACCTATGCCACATCCACTCCTGTAAGTCAGTGGCCCACCAAAACAATAACACCCAGTCCAAATGGAAGTCCAGTCCAATCTTTGCCATGGTTCAAGGTAGTAGTTTGCCAGCCCAGAATGTCCCCCAATTACTAAATTACTTAATTACTAAAATATTCACACATGATCTGAGCCTCATGCATATTTTTGGGGATATGTTTGTTTAGAAAAAACTTCAGTAATCTCAAAAAAACCGAACATTAATGCATCAACTTAGTCAACAACAGCTAAAGTCACATTCGATATTTTTTATTTAAATATTAAAAATTGGAGTTAGTCAACAACAGCTAAAGTCACATTCAATATTTTTTATTTAAATATTAAAAATTGGAGTTGAAGGGCACTCGCAGACTTCATGTACATACACCATAAATATACATTGGTGCAGAATCATGGCACCTAGCAATTGGCCACATCCAGGAGTTTTTAAGTAGCGCACTCTAGGCCGAAGTTTCTATAACAAATAAAATAAACAGACATAGGGAGCAACCATTTGCATGTCAATATTTGGCCAGTAATACATAGGGCCACATGCACACCCTCTCCTGCTTGGCCACATTTGCCACAGGCACAGGTGGAAAACAGCCATACCTATGCCACATCCACTCCTGTAAGTCAGTGGCCCACCAAAACAATAACACCCAGTCCAAATGCAAGTCCAGTCCAATCTTTGCCAGGGTTCAAGGTAGTAGTTTTCCAGCCCAGAATGTCCCCCAATCAGGCCTACAAACAGGATGAGCCAGACACAATTTCATTAGGCCAAAGCCTACAGCGTGGCAGCTTGAGTGACATGTTCAGTGAGGCTTTATCTCAGGCATTGGCTAGTGGGGTATCTCAGAACTCTAATGAGCTATATGGGCTAAAATCCAAATCATAGAAGCACAGCCATAAAAAAGGCAATCTTGGTAGCGCTCACCAGACAGGTCAATACATTGTGGATGTAGAGGAAAGATGTGGAGCAGATACAGGGCAAATAGCTGTTAAAATGGGTGTTGCCCATAAAATCCTGGTGGTGGGCCTTGGAGGTGGCCCATCACCTGGGCATGTGTGGCATTCATAATCTGCCACTGTTCCAACATGAGTCTATTGCTAGTTCTAACTTCCTTGAGCATGGCTGTGAAATTATTAGTTAAGGTGGCCATGTGGCTGTTGCCCATCCTAAATTCTGTCAGCATGGTGGTGAATGTATTATTTAATGTATCTAATTGTGCACTAAGCTGCTCTGTGGTTCTTTGAGTCACCTGGCAAAAAAAACGCCTCTCATGGTGCCACACTGACTCCAGGATTGGCATGCGCCTCCCCTGGGAAACTGGTCGACGTTGCTGACTACGTCTACCAATTCCCCAGGTTGGAGCGCCTGCAGATGCTGGACCTCTAGGGCGAGCAAGAGTCACAGATGTGCTCGGCAAATTCTCTGCAGCAGAGCTACCACTGGGGACTGTAGGCTCAGTCTCAGCCTGCTGCCCACGATGGGCTGGCAGCATGCGTCCAGCTTCACTCTGCTGCAGAGGATTTGGTGCAGTAGCATGTTGGGACAGTGACAGATTAGGTTCCAGGGGGGTCAGTTCTGAAGGTCCCATCAAGCTGGCATCCTCCACCATCTCCTGGATTTCCTCCATCAGTCTGTGGGTCAGTTGGGACAAGTGCCAAAAAAGGTTAAGTTTGGGCCCTAAATATATTTGTTATGCAAATTAGTCATGTTCATTCACATGCATCAGCAGATTCATCAAAGTCAACTTACCCTATATATCTGGTCCTGGCTTCCACACTTGCTGAGGCTTGATGCTGGCCTGTATTTTAAATAAAAAGTCACGTAATTACCCAAAAATCCCTTGATGATCTGGATTAATACATATGCTTCGAAAAAACACGTGGCCAAGCAGGAGTGCCAACTCCCACAACTGTCCAAGGTGACCTTCACTATGAATGTCATTATCTGTTATATGTATTAAATAATACAAACATGCATGTACTGCATGTTATGAGGCTTCACACATCCCTAAAGGGCCATTAGGGACCCACACTCAGCTTGCAAATAGCATTTTGCTTAAGAGTATGCTGGTGGGCATTCGTCCTATGTAGACCTTTCCCTGACCCCTGATCAAGTATTTGAGACCAAAGCACAGCTAAAACCCAAGTGGCCTAAAGACAAAGAAGGAAGTGTTGTATATGATTGAGTAGAATCACATAACAGGCAGTGCTTTGCTAATATAAAGACTTTAATAGTGACCATAAATCCTATCCAAGGTGGTGTATGGCCTGCCAAATTGGAAAATGAACAGACATTAAACACCCTGCGGAAACTGTAACCTCCCCTACAAGCCACTCCCTAGGTGTGTTCATATATGCCTTTGAGCCTCATTTTACACGTTTACAACATTTCACATACACACTAACATAACTAACCTGCAAGAATGGTAGGGATGTCCGTGTCCTGTCACCCAGAGAGGCCCTCTAATGCCACGGGATGTATCAACGCCAGCACCATCTCCTCAGCTTGGGTAAATTGTAATTTTGTGGGGAAGCCTCCGCCAGTTTGTAAGATGAAAAATATAGGTTGCCAAATTTAGTAAATTGTGGACAATACAACAAGCAGACAAATGTACAACTTAAATATGTACCTGTAATTGCGCCATTTATTTTCTTTCTTCCGTGCTGCATACCTCAGGACCTGTCTGGTGAGCTCCTCCAAGATTTCATTCTTTCGCATTTTGCTTGTAGATTTGGATTTTCACCCATATAGCTTGCCATAATGTAGGGTCAGCCCACTTGCCAATGCCAGAGTTTGGGCCTCACCAAACCTGCCACTCAATTGTCCTCGCCGCAATGTCCGCCCTATTGCTTGCTGTTCGGGCTCATCTCTGGATGTAGGCAATTCGGGGGACATTCTGGGTTGGCTCTGTTGTGTTGAAATGTTGGACAGGTGGCTTAATAAAGAATGGACTGTACTTGGAAATGGACTGGGGGTCCTTGCCTGGGTGGCCACTGAACTTGCAGGCGTGGATGTGGCATATGGATAGTTGCTTGCCACCTGTGCCGGTGGCAAATGTGGCCGAGGAGGAGAGGATGTGCTTGAGGGTGTGGTGCTTCTGGCCCTGTGCCTCTTTGTGCCCTTGCCACTTGTGGTTCCATGCCCCTGGGAGGTACTTGCACGTGGCTCTGGAGATTCTGAGCTGGCTGTGCATGGCCTTCTGGGCCTGTGGCTCTTGCTCTTTCCATGGCCATGGGTGTGTTTCCCACGTGGCTCTGGAGATGCTGAGCTGGCTGGGCTGGGGCTTCTGGGCCTGTGGCTCTTGCTCTTTCCATGGCCATGGGTGTGTTTCTCACGGGGCTCTGGAGATGCTGAGCTGGGGCTTCTGGGCCTGTGGCTCTTGCTCTTTCCATGTCCATGGGTGTGTTTCCCACGTGGCTCTGTAGATGCTGAGATGGCTGGGCTGTGGCTTCTGGGCCTGTGGCTTTTACTGGCCTTGCCAGTGGAGCATTCTTTCAGAACGGATGTGGTAGGCCGGGGAGGAGGGGATGGTGTTTTTTGGGGGCTGGGGCTACTCACCCTCTTAGTGGCCTTTTTGGTGGGCATACCTGCCTGCGTGATTGTGGGCTTCTTCTTCGCCGCTCCCGCCTTGGCATTACTGGATGGTTTGGGTTTAGCGGACTTGGTGGGTAATGTCACCTTGGCTTGGCCACTGTGGCTGCGTGTTTCCCACACCTTCGGCGTTGTTATGTGGGCCCGAGTGGTCGGCCGTGAAGAAGCCTCCTCAGGCCACTGTGGCATTTTGCTGCTGGCCTCATTGCCTGGTTTGGCCTTACCGATTTGTTTTTTGGCTGGAATGTTGAAACTCTCAAAGAGAATGAGCTGTGTGTCCAGGACCCTTTAAATACTAATGCTTGGGTATGACGCTTACGCGTTCGCGTGCGTCCGGCCATTCGTCCGGCCGTGTGGAACCCAGAAACCGCTGGGGCATTACTTTTTTGCTGCAGACAAGAAGAAAGATGGCGCCCACGATCTTTACCCGCCAACAAGAAGAGCTGATTATGCTCGTAAGTGTATTGTAAGGACTTTGATTTGCCATCTAAATGCATGCCTAGGCCTTAAGGAAGAGCAGGAAGAAACAATTATCTTTAAAAGTTTGTCTGAATCCGTGCCAAACAGAAGTACGCACATGTGCGAACCAACTCACTAACATCTGGAAGGATAGTTTGAGGCTAGAAATGTGTCTGGGAATGTCATTTAGTCAACTGATCTAATTGTGACAGATATTTGTATGCAGTTTGATCTAACAACTATGTTTATTTTGTGTTTTTTAGATGATGCTTCAGCGCAGGTAAGACTACCTGCCCAACTCTTTTGAGAAGAGGACCGTCGCCCTGGAGATTGTTTCCAGGATCCAGCATGAGACGGACACCACCTTCACACACACGCAGATCATGCAGCATTGGTCTGACCTGAAACGGCTCCACATGCCCCGGGCGCGGCGATTTTCAGGCTCCATTTCCCAAGTAAGTACATAGCGATTGCATGCTAGTTGTAACTAATACAGAAGGTAGGCCTTTATTTATAAATGCTTTGCTTTTCTAGTGCTGGAAATGGAGTACCGAATCCGACGCACCCGGAGGCGCACAGGCCGACCAGTGCTGCATGAATCTGCAGCACAAAGTGAAGGTGGTGGATCTCCAGGGCGACGGTCCTACCCCTCCTCTGTAGCGGCGTCCGACCAGTCCCTGGACCTTTCTACAAAGGAGGGGCGTCACGGCATGGGCAGGGAGTCATACCCAGCGATGGAGCCGTTAGCCTCTGGTATGTGACTCTTAATGTAACCGCGCACACATACATGCTATTTAAACAAAAGCTGATGCCCTTAATCTCTTTTTCTAGATGAATATGTAGCGGGTGAAGGATCTGTGGAAGAGTCTGCAGCAGATTAGGCCCAGGAGGCACATGGAGAAGGTGGGTGATGTCACACACACATTCAAATTGTCATTTGCTTACTGTTGACTCAGACATTAGAAGTGACCCTATTTGACATGTCTCTACAGCCTCAACTTCCCAGCAGTGGCAGGTCCCAGAACCCAGGGTGGTCCCCGAAGCAGACGTCGGCCACCAACGTGTAAGTTGTAATGTCATGGAAGAAAACATGACCGCGAAGTGATTTGGGCAAGTTTTAGGGGTGAGAAATGGAAGAAGAACATGACCGCGAAGTGATTTGGGTAAGTTTTAGGGGTGAGAAATGCAAGAAGAACATGACCGTGAAGTGATTTGGGTAAGTTTTAGGGGTGAGAAATGCAAGAATATACTGACCGCGAAGTGATTTGGGTAAGTTTTAGGGGTGTGAAATGCCCTAAATGAGAAATGACCACAAAGTGATTTGGGTAAGTTTTAGGGTTGAGAAATGCAAGAATATACTGACCGTGAAGTGATTTGGGTAAGTTTTAGGGGTGAGAAATGGAAGAAGAATGAGAGCGCAAAGTGATTTAGCTAAGCATTGTAGCACAAGTGAGTGAACCAAATATGTAGGCGAGCACTTTAATTAGTTAAGTTTGTAGTGCGCAGGCGTAAGATCGAAGGATTTTCATCATCGAAAGCCAACGAAAGCCGACGATGTAAGATGAGTAAAAAAACGGAAACCAAAAGCTGGAAAATGACTCTCGTTGGCATACGAAGGGACGAAGACTTTACAGAAGGTTTGCAATGCATGCATAGAATCGCTCGTACACTCATACGAGAGCCGGAAAAATTCAAAAAAAATACAGATCGACACAAAAACGAAAGTATTTTTTTGTCTCTCTGAATAAACCCTAATCTGCTACTATTTTGTTTACATTTTTGTATCTTTTTCCTTAGATACTTTTGTTAGAACATTGACTTTTTCATTAAAATGTGTCACTTTTTGCATAAATTTAGCATATTGGGTGTTCATATAGAGCTTTATTTTACTTCTTGTATGTTTTAGTGTGCAGTGACTGGGCACACTCAGCTATATTTTGTGAACCCCTCAAAGCTCCTTTTCTGCATATTTTCTATGGTGTGCAATTACAAACTTATTTTTAACTTGATATGGCATTTATAATGTTTCTTAAAAATTCAATTTGGACAATTTATTGAATTTCTCCAAGATATTTGGCTCCAAATAAAAGGTTTAATGAACGGCTAAGAAAAAATAAGTAACTTACTGTCGTGTCTACCCCTGGCTTTGGTGACTCTGGGGTCCTCCTCTTCATCCAGAGAGCTGGCTCCATTTTTTTATGACCCAGTTCTAACCCTCCTCCAACATCCGGCACAGTCCTTTGGCTGGTGGCCGACACATGATTAAATGCCAGGCCACCGGCAATTAACCCAAAGGGATGCAGAGGTCTCCCTTCTGTAGCCCATGGCCCACCGCAGGGTAATGACGGGGCCGCACTCTGGCATTCTGGCACACCCCATCCCTGTAATTGGCCAGGGAGGTTTGCCAACCTGACATCACAGCCGGTCCCTGTGGACCTGGGAATGGGATTGCACCATAAAGAAGACGACTCCGGAGCCAAGGGAAGACTCGCCAGAGATGTCCTTGCAAAGAAGAAGTAGGTGCTTCAGGGCAAAATCAATCTGTTACCCCAAATCGGCCCAAAAATTCTGATTTTGATCAAATAAAATTTTCCCTGAAATTCAGAACGCATTCCGATTCATCTAAATAGATCATCCCTAATGGAATCCATGAAGGCCAGACTATGCCAAAATTCAGTGATCCAAATGTTGCACACACATGCCTAGGAGTGTCACCAGGGCTTGTGGTGAGTGGTGAGGTGTCCTGTGGGTGCAAATGTGGGCGGAGGGGGATGCTGACAGTGTCTATCATGTTATCAGGAGTACAAATACGGCAATGGCACTAGTGCCATTCAATAACCCTCTACTCCTTTTCCGGCTACACGCTCGAATAGGGCATCAAAATGAAAAAACATCAATCACCCTGCTAACTGTCCCTGATTTGAAGGGACTGTCCCTCTTTTGAGTCCATGTCCCCCTGTTCTTATTTGTCCTTCTTTGAGGTTTAACATGCAGATCTGTCTCAATAAATGATTCATTTGCCTATTCAAAGTGTTTCTATTGTTGTAACTGTTACACCCTATCGCCTATCTATCCCTCAATGAGGGGGCGTGGCTTCATTTAACAACTGTCCCTCATTCCTACCCTGAAAAGTTGGGAGGTGTGCCTTAAAGCATGCCAATATCTTTACTGGCGAATCACAATTTGGGATTTCCCTGTGTGTCTAACTCCCTGGAAAACAGAGTAGCGATCCCACAGCACATGCACAGGCTCTACTCTTATCAGAATACATTGTGTCACCCCGCAATCTATTCTGATTGAATGGAGCACCGGACGCCTCCTTCCGGGTGCTTCCCTCCAGCTGATCCATTCCAGAATCTCAGGCAAGGGAAGCAGGTGATGCCCCTGTGATCTGCACATGCACAGTGAGATTGCCGGTTTGGTAAGTATACCGCGCAAACTGGAGGGTGTCACAAACGGGCACCCCAAATTGGATTTTGGTCCGATCTAAAATCAGTAAAATAATGACCATGTCTGGAAAATGTATTTATACAGCAACAGTTTGTGTATCCAGCATCAATCCATACATTTATCCTGCAGGTGGTGTCATAGTATAGGAGGTGTTTCCTGATACATGTTACTACTGTAGGTGTCCCGAAACAGAATCCTGGAACCTGACAGTAACACAATACCGGAATCAGTAAATGTCAATTGTTGTACATAGAAAAAATTGTTTACATTCGTTTGTTTTTTTTGTTCAGTAATACATTTGTTTTTTTTTTTGTTCGGTAATACATTTAGATTTGTTTATGGAAAAAAATAAGCCATTGGCCCCGAAAATAAGCCCTAACGCATCTTTTGGAGGGAAACATGATCCTGGGGTGGCCACTGGCCTTCGCATGGGGCATTCTAAATTGGGAGGCCCAGCAAAATTCATCTTTTCTGGCGCCTCCCTCTGCGATGAAAGCAATGGGGAGCGAGAGCAGCCGCATCCCCAGCATCTCTGGCCTGAAGCGTCTGGGTATGCAGCCACTTTCGCTGCCTAGTGCAGAGCCATTTGCAGAGCATTAATATCCCCTGGACAAGAGCCATAGGACCTAGGTAGGTTAGTTTTTACAGAACGATCTGTAGGGTTTCACACAGCGGGTCATCTCGATTTTGAAATGCCCTTGGGGCAAGTAACAAAACCCAGGAAAGTCAGAATCACAGGTTTTATTCTGCTTTAAAGTGATTGTCCAGGTAACTACATGGACCATACATGGCTCTAAAGCTCCTAATGTTCCCTATTTTTTTTTTTTTTTCCAAAGCAGAGGAAACTTATTTTGAAGTTTTTTTTTCATTTTTGAAATTGCCAGCCAGTGTATGTGACAGTACAATAGCAGGCACCAATTCACTATTCTGCAATACACAGACGGCCACTGGGGGGCCGAGTTATAGACCATAAGTCAAGTCCTATGACTGGTGGTCTACTGCTACCGTAGTGGTATCAGGGGAAGGGCCAGAAGTAAGGGCCAAGTTTCTCCTTCTAGGTGCTGCTGCGAGGTTACAGGAAGGGAGAGGGCAGATATGACCAGGTAAGCTGCTGAAAGCCCTTCAACACAATGATCTGCATGCTGCAAAGTAATGTGTTAGAACTAGAAGTGGTCCCACACCCATTTTCTACATGTGGGTTTGGTGCTGCATTGTGAGTCTGGGAGGCATACAGATTGCTGGAGCCCCCTGTGCATAGACCCCCACAACCCCCCGCAGTTCTTATACCCGTATATACTCAGAACTTGGTAAAGAATAGTAAACATTTCCTCATCGTGTCAGCACAGTGTTGCCGAGGCAAAATTACATTGCTATTACTTTGTCTGCTGTGTATCCTGTGCCTGGCTATGCCGCACCAAGCCACCGTACTGTATATAGGAGCAGCCTTGCACAGCTTTAGTGCATTAGGGCTTTAAACCGGACCTTCACCCTGGATAAGAGTCGATCTTATATGTTTCCCACACCCTGTACATACAGATTGCTCACATTATAAATCATCCTACCTGCATCTACTGCATTTTATGAGCCTTTAAACATCCAAGATGGCAGCCTATGGAGTCTCAGGCTGCTCGCAAACAGTCTTCTGACTGTGTCGCTCTGCATTCTGGAATTACTGTCCTTTCCTGACCCTTAAGCACAGCTATAACCCGCCCCCCTGGACTTTTGCCCCCCTCTCCTCTATGTGATGCATCTGAACCAAGATGGCAGCGCCCATATCCTAAAGTTCTGAACAGAGTTGCAGCCTAGTTGAGGAAAGAATAAAAAGTAAGTGACTAAAAACATAAGTTATATTAATTTTAGATGCTGGGGAATAGTTCTTGAGGGGTTTGAACTTTTCATTAAATGATGCTGAAGGTCCGGATTTAATGTAAATAGTGACCCCGGGGCTTGGATTTTGTTGTGTTAGTTGCACGCTTATTTTACAGTTACATATCACACAGCAGTACAAAGTTTATTGAACTTCCACTTCCTCTTTGTGATGCCGACAGCTCATTAATCTTATTGCGGGACAGCAATAATGCTGCGCTAATTTTAGCATCGTATGACTGTACTTTGTCTGGATACATAATAACTATTATTGCAATATATGGTACCATACCGTACAATCCCAAAAAAGTGCGCGGAGCCTTCAGAATGTTCTATCTTCCTGCATAAATTAGACCTCAGACTACATCATAATTTTACACACGTCCTAAAAGAACTAAATTAAGCAAATGATTCAGAAATATCAGACTTGCTCATTTATTTATTGAGAAAAAAATGACCCAATATCATATATCTGTGGGTGGCAAAGAGATGTAGGACTAGCAGATGATTTGAAGGTGAAATTAGAGGCGGGTGTTTTCAGACTATTGGATCACCATCCAATGCGAGTGGGTGACCGGTTTTATTTAATGAAGAAGTGAATCCCTTCCTATAGTCTATAAGACGCTAAGGCTGGTTGTCTCACTCTTTATGAGGCATCCCCAATTAGGATGGGCTGCTGTGTGTATCCTCTAGGCGCGTACCTACATTTCTGAATAGCAGGTTTGCCCTAATGGTGGTGTGGCCAGTCGCATACGCCCTGTTCATTTCTTGCCTCTGAGAGCGAATTCCGGTTTCTGACCAATTGGTTCAATCATATCCTTTGCAAACCTTGATAAAATGCTGATACCCAACATTTTTTGTGCTTCATGAAGCCTTTCTAGCTAATTAAAGGGGGGCATGTGACCAAGAATTGTGACCACTTCTTGAACGCAGCCTTAAAAAGGACCAATTACGATCTTGGCCGTCCTTGGAGTCTTTTAGGCCATCTGATTAAGCTGATTAAGTACCCCTTAATTGATTTGGGTGACCTATTGTGTGAGCCCCCTGGGATTGCCCCACACTCACCTTTCTGGCACCCCCATACCACTTTTGCGGGACACAGCTGCATCCATGGCATCTGCACTGCTGAGGTTCATTCAGATAGGCCAGAGGCAGACATTTAGGGAGGAGGGGGTTAGGGCTGCTCCCGTTTTACTGTTTTGGCACTCTGTTCATTATTATGCATGACATACAGCGCTGATTGGATAAGAGCCCACACATGTGCCATTGGATCGGTGAAAAGGTACATTTTTTAGGAAGATCCTTGGGGGGGTCACACAATGGGGCATCTCAAAATGCAATGGCATAGGTTAGTGGACCAAAACCTGGGTCGGTCATAATCAGCCCTAGGATTATTGCTGGGCCAATTGGCCATTCCCATCCCTGCCAATCCCTGTTCACCTTCTCTAATAAAGAAGCTCCAGCCCCTGTCATCAGCGCCTGTGATAACTAGCACTGACCGTTGCTGACCTCGGAATCCTTGACCCCACCTCTGCCAGCTCCCTTTCGGTACCTCACTCCAGCTACAGTTTTGACCTTTGGCCTGTCCTCTGATGCTGAGTCTAGATATCCCTCTGTCTTGACACCTGTTGGACTGAACTTCTGTGTATGACCCTTGCTTCGTCTGACCTCCCATGAACCCCAGTTTTGCTCACCCACCTGCAGGTCCAACCCTCAGTTGATATTGTTTGTGCATTGTAAGACCTGGGGGCATCCATGACCGGTGAGGCCTGTTTCCGGCCCACCAAAGGGGGGCTTTTCTGGAGGTGAAGATTGCGGAGAAGATTGGGTGTTATCGACTAACCTGGACCTGATAACTGGTGAGCCACCCATGGAGCATCAAAAATTGCCAAAATATGTTTTGACAAGAGGGACAAGAAATGGATTTCGATAGGTCGTAGTTAAAGTGAAATGCTCCCTAAAAGAAGTAAAATTAAGAATGGAAAATCCAAAAGAATTACAGAAAAGCTCCCCATCTATTGAGACTACACTATTGAGATTTTACTGAGTGAGAAACATGGAGAAGATGGCGCCACAACCTTCCCCAATGCTTTCATTAAAGGACGATGCCAAATTGAGGAAAAGGAGAGGATTGTTAAAACAATAGAACAAGTTGGTGGAGCTATGTGCAAAAGATTGGGCCGTTTTGGAACAGCTAAGGAGCAAATGAAACAACATTATACTGGATCAATGGAACTTGCTAGTATTCCATCAGCTCATGTCATGTACCGCAAATAGACAGCAAAGGGCCAGAAGTATGTGGCATGTGATATACTTTACAGCAGGGATATATAATGCAGAATAGGGATAGGTTAGGTCGACTGAGGCATATTCATCTGAAAGGTGGGGATTGAAGGAAGTCTGTATAGGGAATTTAGTATTTGAATTATTTTCATTTTTTTATTTTTATTTTTTTTTTACATATTTTTTTTATTTCTTCTCCATTTCTTTCTTTAATCTCATTTTCATTTTCCATTTCCTTTTCATTATACTCTTAAAAGGGTTTTTTTTTAGGGATGTTTAGGTAAGTTTGACAGAATGTAGGGAAGGGATGTAACTGTTAACAGAAAACCAGGGGTAAATAAATTGCAAACTGATAATGAAGCATCTATCAGATGCCCATGTGTTAAATGGTTACAAAAAGTGTGAGTTGTATGTTTGTGTTGGGGAAAAAAAGCTAATTAAAGTAATTAAAGCGTATTGAAACCCATTTCTGGGTCCACCGCTAATCTTTTAGGGCCCCCTCCACCTGAGCAGCCAGTTTTTCCACCGCTGAGGCCACACCCTGCGGCACTTTTGAGAGAGCCAATTTGCTGTTGGGCTTGGAGTCACAGCCAGAGCCCAAGAACTTAGGTAGGACAACAGACAACCAACACATACAACAAGGCAAGAAACTCCCAATGACATGTCTGCTAAGTGCTGGTTACATAGTTACATAGTTAATATGGTTGAAAAAAGACATATGTCAATCAAGTTCAACCAAGGGTCGTGTTTGGGAAAAGTTTTGTGGTTCTCTGTCCTTACAGACCTGGGATAAATGGCAGCAATGGGGCCACCCGAGGCAGAACACTTGCACGACTTAGGTGGGTTAACAAAAACACAAGCTGCCGTCTCAAGGAGCATGCCTAACATCACACACGCACCTAGATATGAAATATGTTTTCATGTCCTTACAGACCCTGACAAAGGCATGGAGCCAAGACAGAAGGCGGCTCCCCAAAATGGAAAAAGACAGGGCTGCAGTAAGTAATGAGCAATTGTGGGTATTTGTCAGTACTTGAGAGATATGTGTTCAAGCAGATGTTGACCCGCCTTTGTTTTGTCTTTACAGGTTCCAAGAGACATTCAAGCTGAGCAGAATTGAAGCTGGGCCCCAACAGATTTTAGAATTTTAACAAATGTTAGCCCATTTTAAATCTATTTTCATAATACAAAAAAATATTTCATAATGTGGATTCCTAAAGGCCCAACAAAAAGGCAGGTAATTAAAAAATAAAAGAGAAGTTTGTTTTCACATGAAATGATGTAGTGTTGTGTGTGTTCAGAAAAAACAACATGCTTAATGCAGGTTGCAAAAGGGAAAGTTGTAGGAAAGTGGTGTCAACCATTCCGGGGAAGCAGGTAACAGCAAGCAGGAAGAAGGTTAGTCACACTGGGGAAACACAATTCATGGGATGCCCCAAAAGGAACCAGGAGAAGAAGGTGAGTCACACTGGGGACACACACTACATGGGGTGCTCCAAAAGGAACCAGAAGAACAAGAAGGAAGAAGGCTATTCAAACTGTGGGGATGCTCACAAACTTGGGATGCCCCAAAGGTCCATGTCCAATGGAAAAAGACAACTATGCCCCTATGCATATGACAGCATGCAAGCGAGATGGGTTTCTAGAGCACTGGGCTGACATTTCGTTAGGGTACAAACTGTATTCTACAGATAATTTGCGCCTGAATGGAAGGGAGCTGCTGTGCTGGGTAAGAAGATACTAGAAGGGGTGGAGAGGTATTTAAACTAGAGATAAGGGGGGAGAGAAAGAGAGAAAACAAAGGGGAAGTGTAAGGAACTTACCTGGGAGTCTGTCCCGCGGTGCCTCCGCACGCTCACTGGTGGCGCGGCCCCTCTGGCGGCGGGCGCACCGGCAGCCGACGGCCGTGCACGTGCTCGTTCCCTTTATGTCCCCCGGCGGCGCTGCTCCCAGTGCATTCGCCGGGGGCAGATTTAAAAGGACCAATCCTGACCCAGGAATCCTCTGCTCTGGGGAGTTCAGGGAATGGACAGCCTGACTGGCCAGGGCGGTCCAGTCCCTGGAGTTTCTCCTATCAGGGGTGAGATCGTGTTGTTGCACCAATCAGCACATTCCCCTTCCCATTGGTCAGTCACCATTTAAATATTTTCCCGCCCGAACCACCAGTGCCTGTTATAGCCATTTACTAGCTTGGGTGTGCTTCTGAATCTCGTCTTAGTGTGTTTGATCCGGCTTCGTCCTTGACTACTCCTGCTCGCTGCCTGAACCGACCTTCTGCCTGTCTGACTTCGTTTCTGCTTAACCCCTTGGATACCGCACTTCTGTGATCACCCGGCCTTGACCCTTGCCAGTCCCGACTACTCTTTGCCTTGCCCCTTGGTTTTGACGTTTACAGACTTTGGTGCATGAACTGATTTGGGATACCCCACAGTTCATCCGTCTTTATCGTAAGCCAGCAATCTTTGTGCCAGTAAGACCTGGGGGCAACCGAGTCTGGAGAGGCATAACCCGTGTCTCCAGCAAGCGGGGGCTTGTCTATAGGCACAAGAGGCGGTGGAGATTGGGGATTGTTGGCTCACGAGAGAAGGGTGTCCAGCGGTCCCTGACAGGAAGACAGGTTACTTAGGGGACAGCATATGATGTTTGGTGGAGAATTAGAAGGGGGGACTGCTATGGTGGATAAGGAGATCCATGTGTTGCAAACCAGCTGTGAAAATTTAGGCAGATGCATTACTGGAGAAACTAATACTAATGCTCAACATGTCAAACTAGATAGGAATTTAAAGTGTATGTTCACAAATGCAGAAGTCTGGCAAGTAAACTGGGGGTGATTGAGGCTCTGTTACTGGAAGAAAATATTGCTGTGGCTGAGACAAGGGATGAAGTGTGTCTCGATGTAAAGCAAGAATTCAAGGCATATATTAATGAGTGGATACTAGCAGAAGATGTAGAATCCTTGTGGGTAGAAGTGCGGGTGGTGTAAACAATGTTAAAATACAATTAAGTGTCTATAGAGCCCCAAACACAATGGAGTAAATAGAGGGTCAGCTGCATAAACAAATAGAGCGGACATTACAGGCTGGTACAGTGGTGGTGATGGGGGATTTCCAACTACCCAGGTATTGATTGGAGACATGGTTCTGCTTCTACTACAAGGGGGAGAGCATTCCTCAGCTTGCTACAAGGTAACTATATGAATCAGTTCATGGAGGCACCTACTTAGGGTGATGCTCTTTTGGATCTGGTAATATCAACTGATGATGACCTGTTAGGGATGGTAATAATCCAGGAAAATCTTGGTAACAGTGAAGATTTTCTGTCTGGGAGGGCAACTTTGCCAGGGACATATCCTGGGAGCAGCACTTGAGGAATAAGGATTTAAATTGTGCTTTAACCCTTTTGTTGCCAAGCACGTAACACCTACGTGCTGGCTTGGCTGGGCCTTAAGTGCCAAGCCCGTAGGTGTTACGTGCTTGACTTTGATCGCTTCTAGTTTAAAAAATAAAAATAAAAAATACTCACCTGACCCCTTGTTGGATCCGGCCGGGTCTCCTCTTTAATTTGGTGCCATCCGATCCCCCGTGGGGGGTCGGATGGCTCCAGGAGAGCCCCCGGAATAGGCCGCCCCCCCCCCGCTTCTGCAGCAGCAGCTGCTAACTGTAAAAAAAAAAAAAAAATAAAAATGACATTCACTTACCTCCATGTGCGCTGGCTCCCGCTGTCCCTCCTCTTCACCTGGGGGGCCTCCGATCCCCCCCCAGGACTTACCGATCTTCAGGAGGGAGCCTGGGAGGCTCTCTCCTCTCTTCTTCAAGATGGCGACCGCCATCTTGCCTCTAAGCCCCGCCCCCTTGGGGGCGGGGCTTATGACGTCATCCCGGTCCCGATCACCGGCTTCAGCTTTCTCAGCTTCTCAGATGCCGGTGATCGGTGCCCTGGAAGGAGGTGACAGGAGATCCTCTGATCTCCTGCCTTCTCCTTCTCTGGATGCCGATCACAGGCATCTGTCAGCTGAGCGGCGAGGGACAAGAGCTTGCAATCGAAGGTAAGTACAGTAAAAAAAAATTATTTTTTTTTAATAAAATACTTTTTTTTATTGTGTGGTGTTTTTTTTTTTACAGTTAACCCTTTGTGAGCTGGTAAGGGGTCCATGAGACCCCTTATACCAGTTCACATGGCTGGGGGGGTGGCATTGCCATTAACCCCCGCACCCCCATTACCTGCCTCCCCAAAGGCCAGGGGGGGGCAGAAGAGCCCGGGCCCACATAGGCTATGTGGGCTCGTAGGCTGCAGGGTGGGGGGGCCACCAAAGCTGGCCCCCCCACTCTGTGCCTACAAGCCCCCATAGCTGGTCCCGGGCTGGTTACTTTGGGTAAGGGGGACCCCACGTCATTTTTTTTTTTGGATTTTTAAGGGTTTTTAACCCTTAAAAATCCAAAAAAAAATGGGGTCCCCCTCCCCGGGAAGGGGGACCCTATGTCATTTTTTTTTTAATTAACCATTTGTCATCCAGCAGCTATAAAAGACTTCTGGGCAGGAAAGGGTGTCTACCTATACATATGTGGTATCGCTGTAAGCGGGAGAAATTGGGGTTTCTCACGCAATAAGATTTTATTGACAAACTTACATTTTTTATTACAAAAAAACTCTACAAATTGTAAAAAAATATATTTTTTTTATTTTTTTTCACACATTTCACCCAAAAATGTTGAGAATACACCTAAAAAACACAAACAAGACATTTCATGTTAAAGCCCAGACTCTGTTGAAAAAAACAATATATAATTTTCCTGGGAAATCCCTGGAAATCCCTTCGAAAATGACAGTTGAACATGTGTAGCGCAAAACAGTCAAACTCAGTCTGGCAACAGGGAGTGGCAAATGCTGCAGGTAGGCTGGCAGCGAAAGGGTTAAATCAATTGTGAGTACCAACGTTTCAAAATGTATTCCTATGGGTTACAGATATAAGCAGCTTAAACCCCTCCTTGGCAATAACAACAAGAAAAGGCCATTTTAAAATTACAAGGCTGAGCTCTCAGCTGTAACCCTTGAAAATTATAAATTAGTAAATAAAGCATGTAAGAAAGAAATAAGGTTGGCGAAAGCACAAAATGAAAGATTTGGAAAAAAGCAAAACAAACCATAAATGTTTATTTAAATATATAAATTCAAAGAAAACTAAATCAGAACAGTTAGGTGCCCTAATTAATGATAATGGGGAAATGGTCACTGGGGATGAAGAGAAGGCGGAGCTGTTAAATGGATTCCTTAGCTCTGTGTACACAAGAGAGGAGCAAGGAGCCAACTGATAGCAATAGTCCAACAGGCTGATTCATTACTAACGCCAGGTAGCGACAGATGAGCGTCTGTAGTGAGGATTTCAGAGCGACCGCTAGTAGTCGCTGTGCTCCGCCATAGATCTTTGTTTCAGAGCGTCTCAGTCGCTGGCCGGCATTGATGAATATGATGTGTGAGTCGCAGTATTACGCTGTATGGGAGCAAACGGTAGCGCCAGCTCAGTGCAACCGACTCAAACCATATTCATAAAAAAAACAGCCTCAAACATCGCCGGAGCTCAAAATTGGGTCGTTGTAGCCCAGAGCGCCAGAGGCTGTGTGTTTAAAGTCTGTTTTTAAATATGTATCCACTAGTAACAAAGTGAAAACACATGGAATGACATTGTTATTACATTGTAACATGAACACTTTAATATCAGACATGTAAGGACAATTCTGCATAAAAATATAAAAAATCAAAAAAGTTTTCAAAAATGTCATTTTCCAGGCCAGGATACATGTCAAAAAGTTTTGAGATTTGAAAAAAAAAAAAAATGGGATCAGGAAAGGGATTTAAGGATCGTCAATAGAAATGTATGGGAGAGCGCCAGGTAGCGACAGGTAATACGTGGCACTCTGCAAGGCAGAACGCCGGCGCTGTACGCTGAGCCTGGGATAATGATGAATCGGACGCTACATGGCGTTATTCCAGCCGCTCACCAGATTCGGCTTCATAAATGTGTAATTGCGTGCTGTGTCCGGCGTTCACATGCCGCTACCTGGCGCTACCTGCCCCTGTACAGGCACTACCTGACGCTATCCCTTCATGAATAAGGCCCCAAGTATAATACTCAACAAGCTAAACATGGATATCATCCAAGAAAGACTAAATAATTTATCTTTCAATCTTTTTATTGAATTTTCTTGACAATATAACATTTCAGGATTACATTGAAATCAGTAGCGTTACATGCGTAGTAAAAAAAGAACTGTGTCAAAGACATCAAGACAGTATACTAACTATTGTCTGAAGCCAGATGCATAATGTGGAAAGTGGTTGGTCCGACCCGAGGGCAGGAGGCATAAAGGGGGGCCTCCCCTTCTCCATCTCCGGAGATACCTCCCACTATCCCGAGTATAGACCAGCCATGTCATAATACACAATACATAATACAAGAATCATGTCATTCTGGTTCTAACAGCAATCAGAGGTATGGTTTCAACAAATAAAGGGGAAGGGAAGGAAAACCACAAAGGGGAATGACTAGGGGAGGGGGAATGAGGTAAAGGGTAAGAGTCCCTGGTCCGCTCCTAATAGCCTCTCTATATATTCATCAAGTCAATGCTAGCATCGATAAGTTAGGGGTTACAAATTGGATCCATGGCTCCCAAACCTCTAGGAAGTGCTCATGTTTATCGTTCAAGATGCTGGTAAGTTTTTCATTTATCAAGAATCCATTTAGTCTAGCTTTAACCTCCGAGATAGAAACCATCTGCTGTTTCCAGGCCTTTGCAATCGTCTGTTTGGTGGCCAGCATGATAAATGAGAACAGCTTGTTTTGGAGCCTATTAAGTTCAGGGGCCTTATGGCGTAACAGCGCCACCCAGGGGTCCCTTTTGGGGGAAACATTCATGATCACAGCTACCAAGCGAAAGACCTGTTGCCAAAGGCGTGATACAAAGGGACAGGTCCACCATGTATGAAGCACATCGCCTTTTACCGAGCAGCCCCTGAAGCATTGTTCTGGGTAGGCGGGATAAATTTTATGGATTCTAGCAGGGACCAGATGCCAACGTAACAGGACTTTATAGGCTGACTCTACTGTGAGTGAATTAATTGAACAGCCCCAGGTCGCCCTCCACACCCCCGCCCAGTCCACCCCCTCCCTCTCCAATCTCAAGTCCGCCCCCCATTCTCGCACATATTTGTGGTCAGAGGGTTTTGGAAAATCATTAAGGGAAGAATATAGCAAGGAGATCCTCCCCGGGCTATCTGGCTGCTCCACGCACAAGGACTCAAATTTGGTCCATTTCCTATACGAGGCTAGCCCAGCAAGCCTAGGCCTAAGCCAGTGGCTCAGTTGTGTGTAGTGGAACCATTCTGTCCGCGGAAGACCATACTTATCCCTCAACTCTTCAAATGACATAAGGCCCTTGTCTGTCAGGAGATGATGAAACGCATAGATGCCCGCCGACACCCAATGCGAAAAGGACGTCCCTCCCCGAAGACCCGGTGGGAATAGAGGATTATCCCATAAATTCAGTAAAGGAGCGTGAGGTGACATTAATCCCGAGGAATATTTTATTGAGTCCCAAACCTTAAGGGAGTGTAGCATCAGAGGGCTCAGATCTTTTGGTCTATTTCTGGGGTCTGTCCATAGCAGAGCCTCTAATGGGGATTTCCCCAGGTTCGGGATCTCCAGCAGGGCCCACAACGGTAAATCTCTCACTGCATGTAACTGAGACAACTGCGCTATTTGTGCTGCTTTATAGTAGTAAGTTATATTAGGCACCCCCAAACCCCCCTGAGATTTATGGGCAAACATTGTGCGTCTTGCCACTCGAGGTCTAGTTGTTCCCCATACAAACTGGAACATCCTTCTCTGAAGGATTCGGAGCATGTAGGCCGGGATCCTGACAGGTAGTACTCTAAAGTAATACAAGATTTTGGGGAGAATTGTCATTTTGACCGCGGCCACCCGTCCCAACCACGATATGGGAAGGTCTGTCCAGGAATCCATCAAAGAATTCAGAGTTCGTATCAGAGGTGGGCAGTTGGCCGCGTAGAGGCCCCCATATGTGGGTGCCAAGCGAACACCCAAATAGGGGAGGCCACTCGAGGTCCACTTGAAGTCGTATGTGGATTTGAGGTGCAACACTGATCCCGCCGAGAGCCCCACATTCATGGCAACTGATTTGGATCTATTTATCTTAAGCCCAGAGATCTCAGCAAACTCGTCCAGCACCCCGAGAAGATTGGGTAGAGTGGTGATAGGTTGTGACAAAACCAGAACAGCATCATCCGCAAAAAGCGAAACCTTATGGTGGACTCCTCCAATATCAATGCCCTTGATATTTTTATTAGCTCTGATTTTAAGTGCTAAGGGCTCCATGGCCAAAATAAACAGAATGGGGGATAGGGGGCATCCCTGGCGGGTACCTCTCTGTATACCAAACCTGTCTGAAGAGAACCCAAGGTATCTAACCCTCACTGTCGGCTGGTAATACAATGCCGAGATCCACTGTAAAAACTTGCTGCCAAAACCCCACCTCTCCAACGTTGTACGCATGTATTCCCATGAGATTGTGTCAAATGCTTTATAAATATCTAAATATCTAAATATCTAAAGATAATAAAAAAGCAGGAATTTTCCTGTTCTGAATGGAGTGAATTAGGTGGGCTATAGGCCGATAGTTAGAGGTCAGCAGGGGATCTTTCTCCGGTTTGGGGATCATGACAATATTAGCCATTGACGACTCGGGGCTGGGATTCATGCCCGATCTAAGGGAATTGAATAATTCTACCAGGTGAGGTCCCAGCAGCGGGGCAAATTTCTTGTAATAGAGTCCCAAGAAACCATCTGGGCCCGGGGTCTTTTTGGGTTTAATGGTCTTAATTGCAGCCAGCAATTCCTGTAAAGTGATGGGCTCCTCCATGCTATCTAAACAGTCCCGAGGGGCAGCCGGTAGCTCAATGCCGGAGAAAAATTCTTCCAGTTTTCGTGAATTGTTCCCCCCCGGGCTGGAGTAGAGGTCTGCCAGAAAAGTTTTAAATGCCTCCACTATCTTTAAGGGGTTGGCAGTTGTGAGCCCTTGTAACTTCAGTTGAATGGGTTGGCTTTTGGGTTTGCTCAGTCTGAGTTGTTTGGCCATCATGGAATCCGGCTTGTTGCCCCTGGAGTAAAAATGCTGTTTGGACCACCGCAGCTGCTTTTCTGCCTGGCAGTCCAGGAGTAAGTTAAGTTCCAAGCGGGCCAAGTCAACTCTGTCTTTGGTGGTCTGACATGGGTTGCCCTTCCACTCCTCCTCGGCCTTCCTGAATTGATCAGATAATTCCTTCACTTTGGCCTCCCTTTACCTCTTTCTTGCTGTGGCTATTTGTATTATGTGCCCTCTCATCACCAGTTTATGGGCTTCCCATAAGGAAACTGGAGAGTCCACCGAGCCCACATTGTGCATAAAATAATCAGCTAGGTGCTTCTGGATTTCGTCACAAGTATCTTTAGTTGTTAGGAGCGATTCATTAAGACGCCAGGAGTCGAGAGATCTCCCGGGGACCGCCAAGTTCACAGAGATCATCATTGGGCTATGGTCAGACCAAGGCGTGGAGAGGATTGTGGCTCCTTGAAGTTGTGTAAGTGAATGTTGTGGCATGAATACATGGTCTATTCTACAGAAGGATTTGTGTGGATTGGAGTAGAATGTAAAGTCTCGCCCTGTGGGGTGGACCTCCCGCCAGGTGTCACACAGCGCATAAGAGCCCAAAAGTGCACTGAACGCCCCTGGTTTGCCCGTCCCTGGCTCCCCTCCTCGGCCTGGCATTGTGGGGACTGTCTTGTCCCCCTTGGGATCTATTACCAGGTTTGAGTCGCCCGCCAGGTATACCACACCTCTGGAGTGCTCCTTAACTACCTTGAATAAGTGGGACAGAAATCTAAGCTGGTGTGCGTTGGGAGTATAGTATGAAACTACCGTGATTTCCACGTCATATATGGATCCAGACACCAGTACATAGCGGCCTGTCGGGTCCACTATCTCCTTATGGCAGACAAAGGGTAAATTTTTCCTGAAAGCAATTGTGACCCCCCGTTTCTTTTCTTTAAACATAGCATGATAGTGCAGGGGGAAGTGTCTGTTTAGGTACTTAGGGTGTGAATGGCGGGCAAATCTGGTTTCCTGTAGGCAAAGAATGTCAGCTTTGTTGGCCTTATAGAATTGGAAGGCCTTGTTCCGTTTGGAGGGAGAGTTAAACCCCTGTACATTATGAGAGATTATTTTCAAACTATTGTGAGACATAGCCATACAGTGCAAGCGACACTATCGTCCAGGGCGGATCAGGGACCCAGGGAGGGGGGGGAATCACCGGGGCAGACACACAAGAGGGCCAGGGCAGGGTGGGTGTTGAAACCAATGATGAGGTAAGACTGTAAAAAATATAAGCTATTGATCTGCATAATATTCATGAACAACAGTATCATTAACCGGGATGATACAAGGGGGCCCATCAGGACCAAGGCCGGAATTTCACCGCTCGTTTGAACGGGCCTATCAATAGAGGGAGGGTTATTACAACTCCTCCGTCTACCGTAATGCAGTAGTAAAAAAGTACAGTGGGGGTGTGTCCCCCAGGGCAGGCTAAGGACGACTATATTACTTAAGGAAATACTGACCGGTTGGGTTCTCCCGACTGAGGGAAAGTCAGGACAAAACCCAAGAGATCTTAATACAACACTATAGAAAATGCATGAAAAAAAATATAAAACCAACGGCTAACAGATTGAAAAGCCAAAAGAGAGAACTTGCGCCTTAGGCGCATAACCTGAAGTGCTTGCAGCGCCGACTGCAGAAGAATCTGGCATCAAAGTCCCGGGCCGAAAGGGATTCATATTACGTCCTGGAAATAAGGCAGACAACAGTAATCCACGGAGCCAAAAAAACTGCAGAGAACGAAGAGGAAGAGCGTAGTTCTGCGTCCATCATCTTTGATTATTTTGTATGGGGTCCCAGTGAACCCGAGGTAGAGTAGGGGCTCTTTTCTTGTTGTCAAAGGAAGGTCTGTCCCGGGGTGGCCTGAGGGCAGTTCGCTTCCCTGATAAGGGAGGGCTGGAGTCTCGGCTCCCCGATCCCCCTGTGTCCATGGGTATAGCAAGATCTTTGAGAATGTGGCACAGTTCGCTTAAGGAAGAGGCTGAATATTGATCCCCCTTGTATGCAAAGATGACCTTAAAGGGGAATCCCCATCTGTAGCTTACATTATGTGCCCGCAGGGCTTCCAGGGCCGGCCTCATCTCCCGTCTTCTCTGTATGGTCTGGGGAGCCAAGTCCTGAAAAAGCTGATAGTTGTGGCCTTGAAATGTTAGCTCCTTCTTCTCCCTTGCTGCCCGTAATAGGGCCTCTCTTGTGCGGAAATAAGTGGGTTTTAGGACAATATCCCGGGGCAGCCCATCCTTGCGCTTAGGCTCCAGAGCTCTGTGGGCCCGGTCCAGCTCCAACCTCTCTATCGGTAGATTAGGGACCAATTCTTGGAACAAGGCCGTCACCGTCGCAGCTACATCTAGCATGGACTCCGGTAGGCCCCTGATGCGCAGGTTGCCCCTTCTGGCCCTATTCTCCAGATCCTCCAGTTTTAACTGTATGGCCTTGATATCCCTGTCCCGGGATTGTATAGTGGTTAGGGTATGCTCCATTTTACTTTCTAGGGCCTCTGTTCTTTCCCCCAAGCTATGGATCTCCGCTTTCAGTGGGGTGGCCCATGCGTCTGTGACAGCTTGTAGTTCCTGCTGTAGGAGCAGCTTGAACTTTGCTAGCAGGTTGGCGTCTCTGAGCTCAACTGGGTCTGGGGCTGGCTGAGCATGGTTCCCCGGTTCTAGGGACGGGAGTGGGGCGCAGGGGCTACGGGGGCCCAAGAAAAGGGAAGACTCACTGTTCGGCGGGCTGCTGCTTGATGGGCTGCTGATGGAATCTGCGTTGTCCATGTGAGGGAGCCTCGCAGGTGACACCGGGGCGCTGGATGGGCCACGTGTGGTGTTGGGGAGCGGGCTGCCAGCCCTGCTACTATCGCTGCCGCCATTCGCCTCTCCCGCGTCCCCTCCACCGTTTCCCGCCAAACGCGACCGCTGATCTTTCGCCATGGCCGCCCAGTCCAGATCTGGCGCGTCTCCTTCGTCGCAGCTTCTGACCGGGAGCACCTGTTGGCTGGCTGCAGTCCCGTTCGCGGGCTCTGTCTGACGAGCACCCGACTGGCGCTGCTGCTCTTGTAAGTCATGTGCGTCGTCTCCCTCCGCCATCTTTGCTGGGCCCGCGCTGCGCCTCGTACTATGTTGGTGCGTAGGCGCCGTCCTCCTCCTACCTCCGCCTCCGCTTTTGCCCATCGAGATGGTGCCAGCCTCCGCAGGGTCTAGAGGCACTTTCTGAGTCTCCTGGCACCGGATTGCTCTAGGTAGCCGCCCTTTTGCCTGCCCGGGGTGCTGAGCTGAACTACAGTGCGACCATCTCTCTCGGCAGCCAGCCACGCCCCCAAGACTAAATAATTTAAATGTGAATAAGACTGCAGGACCAGATGGACTTCACCCAAAAGTTTTTAAAGAACTCAGCTCAGTTATGTCATCACCCCTGTTCTTGAGCTTGAAAGACTCACTAACATCTGGTATAGGGCCAAGGGACTGGCGCAAGGCAAATGCGGTGCCCATTTTTAAAAAGGGCTCTAGGTCTTCTCCGGAAGTTTAACATCCATTGTGGGAAAATTGCTTGAAGGGCTATTAAGAGACTACAAACACGAATATGTAATTATGCATAATATTATAAGTTACATCCAGCATGGAGGGGAGGCTGTAGATATAGAGTTTCTGGATTTTGCAAAAGCATTTGACACTGTCCCCCATAGACGCTTATTGAAAAAATTTAGGTCTACAGGATTGGAAAATACAGTTTGTAACTGGATTCAAAACTGGCTGAAGGATTGTGTGCAGAGAGTTGTGGTTAATGATAACTACTTTGAATGGAGTCCCCAATATTTGGCTTCTGCTTCTCCTGAATGCCGAATACAATTACTCTAGCCTCCACTACCCTGTGAACTGGTATAGGGGGCTGCTGGACACTTTACCAGTGCAAAAACTCTAAAAAAAGAACTCACCTCACTTTCCGCCTGTCCCCCACTGGGAAGTGTCTGCTAAGTTAGGGGCTCCCTCCTGGTTCAGCGGGCGCTGGTCTTCTGATGCCAGGGAGCTTCATCAGCAACTTTATTGAGGGGGAACACTGGAGGGAAGGGAGATGGAAGGAAATCCCGGGGAATCTCCCCTCCAGTCACGTTACTAGTTACATGAAGGGGGGTTCCACAAAAGCTGCACCTTGGTGGTATAAAAGGTTCCTTCCCAGTGGCCCGAGCTGCCAAGGAAGGAGAAGGAGGGACCTCTGTCTGACATAGGAGCTGCAATAGCTACTCCCTGACATCAGGCAGACAGGAGGAGGAATACGTTGGAAGGGGAGTTATTATTTCAGTGGGCCAGTGGGGGCCGCCATGCCAGCTGCCGGCAACAGTGGGTGGCATTCTGAAAGACCTGACCTGGATCTTGACGACCGAATCGTCAACATCCTGGTCGAATCTAGCTGCAGCCCAAATCGAAAGCCCATCAACCTACCAACTTTGTATATAATGGTTAGGCCCCTAGTTTCAACTGGGACAAGGATTAATTTTATGCAGAAATATAGAAAATATAGCACACTGTAAATATGTGTATACAACTTATATATTTATCGCAACAAAAAAAAGGGTTTTGCTTTGAAGCACTTGCACCCACTATCGGGCTATGGACAATGATGTGTACTAGCTTATTCCCGGGAGGCTGATAAACCTCTCACCAGCGTGATGTCAGGTAAGGTGCTTAATTGTGACTTTGATACTCTGTAATTTGACAATCTGTCACAATAATTTGTCGCTCTATTAAATGAACACTGTCAATTGAATTAACTAACATTGTCCTAATAAAATATCTGCTCCCATGTGGATAATAAACGGCAGCAATGTGAACCCGTCAGGAATAAATATTTCACACCATCGGCTAGGGAATGACACGTCACCCCCTCACGGGTGTTAATGTAAGTAAATATCGTCATCGTCTAACATCCCTGATCATCAAAGTATTAATCACTGTGTGGCCGTACATAGAGCTGAACTCCAGACAGTCAAAGAAAAAAATGTGTATATTTGAGACTAGACAAATGTTTTTACTAAGGTTGGAATATTTATCTGTATAGTCTGGTGTCACAGAAGCACCCAAGGTGGGGGGGCTCACCTAAAGAACCCCCCTTGACCTGATGGAGTACAGCCCCACTGCAGCTGCCCTTTGTAGCACTGTCTGCATTTGGCATGGTGATGGTTAGTGGCAATAAGGAGGCAGGCAATGACTGTAAAACTGAGGCTGACTCATCATTAGCAGCAGGTAGCAACAGATGTGCGTCTGTAGCAGGCATTTTCAGAGCGCCCGCTAGTAGTCGCAGTGCTCGGCCATGAGTCGCTACTTTATAGCGACTCAGTCGCTGTTCAGTAATGTTAAATACATTGTGAGGAGTCGCTATTTGACCAGTACAGCGCTGTATGGGAGCGCATGTTAGCGACTGCTCATAGCGACCGACTCACACCATATTCAGCAAAAAAACAGCCTCACAAATCTCTGGCACTGAAAAATTTGAAGCCCAGAGCGCAGGAGGTGTGTTTAAAGTCTGTTTTCAAGCATCTATCCACTAGTAACAAAGCGAAAACATATGGAATTACATTGTAATAACATTGTAACATGAACACTTTAATGGCAGACCTGTAATGTCTTTTCTGAGGAAATATTTAAAAAATTTAAAAATTCTGAAAAAACTGCTATTTCAATGCCAGAAGAGGTCACAGAATTATTTGTGATTTTTTTGAAAAAAAAAAAACCCGTTTAAAGAGAAGAAAAGGATCGTCCATTGAAATGTATGGGAGAGCGCCAGGTAGCGAAAGGTCATACCTGGCGCTGTGCAAGGCTGAACGCTGGCACTGTTTGCTGAGGCTGTGAAAATGATGAATCAGACGCTACATGGCGCTATCCCAGTCGCTAAACAGATTCTGCTTGATAAATGTGGAATTGCGTGCCGTGTCCGGCGTTCACCAGTTGCTACCTGTCGCTACCTCTCATTAACCAGCCACTACCTGACGCTATCCCTTCTTAAATAAGGGCCTAAGTGAAAGCAACAGTCGAAAAAGACCCTGACGGGGAAGAGGAGGTGGGAGGGGGCACTTGAGCCGCAACATCATGAAGCTCAGAACAAATCCCAGGAAGAGTAGCAGTAGGGTGCCATGGTCCAGGAGTTTAGGGAGTGGGTGTCTATCCATGAGCTCAGCTCAGGAGCACCCAGAAAGTCAAGCAAACTACCCATCAATGTTCCAGCAGCAGTCACATCCTCATGTTTATCACCTCGGCAGCTGAGTAATGGAGAAGCCACGTCCCCTGACTGGACTTACCTGTCTTATTTTTAAGATCACACATTAAAGTGGAAGTCCAGACTTTCCTGCACCCTGTTCTCCCCCCCCCCCCCACCACCACCACCCAGACAGGACCAGGGCTTAAAAAAAATAAAATGCCTCAACTGGACCCCGGTATCCTTCACTGGTCCTTCACTGATTTCAGAGTAGCATGCCCCACTCTGTGCGTGCACACGTCCACCCATTCACTTGAATGTCTCGGCAATCATAGATACAGAGGAGGGGGGTGCTGCTTTGTGAAACCTCTGTACAACTGCTGTCAGTAGCCCCGGTGACAAAGCTGGATTTGCAGGATGCACCAAATCCCCCAAGATAAGCACTACACAGTAAACACACTCAAAAAGTATACATTTATTATGTTTAATCCATGAAACATACAACCTGTTACAGTATATAAGTATGATAAATGCCCACAGCACAGCTATTTGATGGGTCTCACATGATCATATTATGTTAAATAAAGCGCAAGTGAATAAGTAAAAAAAAAAAAAAAAAGAGCCCCAATACATATATACAAGGCCAGACAACCTATCTAAATAATGTGCTACGTGCTTTACAAAGTGCTATTGTGGTAGTATAAAAAAAAACATGCACACACATTTGGGTGCTCAAACAGGGACTTATGTGCGAATTGTCAAGTAAAATATAAATTGTGTTGCTGGTCACTAGATGGGAGTAAAGGTGTAGGATTCATCTTTACTGTGAGCCAGATGGCATAAGGTACATTTGGAGAACAAAAGGAAACTGCTGAGATTGGTTGGGAGCTTTTTGGAGGGGAAACCTCAGGCTACAATGTACTGTATAGAGCAGAGGTATTATAAGGCAAAGCCAGAGGAATAGAGGGAGAGATCATCCATAACCATGCTAAGGGGAAGCCTGGGGTAGCCTCCTGCTTAAGATGACTGCTGGGGCTACTACAAAGATGATGCCCGGGTGCAGTTTGGAACGAGTAGGAGGACGTGGCTGTAGTGAACCACTCTGAGTAGCTGAGAGATTGAGAAGACTGAGGTGCAGGGAGTCCACACGGAGAGAGGACCCTGGTGGGAGGGAGAGAATCCAGTGGGGTCCTTGCATTGGATGTGACAGAGGAGGCACCCCTTGGAATAGAGAGGATTCAAAGGGGGCGACAGGCCGTGAGGAGGAAGCCGCTGTGTCTGTGACTCCGGTAAGCTGTTGCTTCCCCTGTCTTAGGCCCCTGGCCTGCAGTGACTCTTGTGTGAGGGAGAAGCCCTTGTGATGGAGAACGATCCGGGATGGGATGCTATGAAAAAGAGGTTCCCCATGTGTTTTATTCACTGGCAGCCTGATGGCACTAGAGATGAGCGAACTTTTGAAAAATTCGATTCGACTGATTCGCCGAATTTTCCGACAAAAATCGTTTCGACCCGAATAAATTCGCGACGAATCGCTATTAAAAACGGCTATTTCTGAGCCTCCTAGAGCCTCAATAGGGTTGTAAACCATTCTGCCTTGCTGTAACACGCACAGGATGCGTGCTGGGTTAGTTAAATAATACTTTGAAGAAATATCACATGCAGATCAGAGGCATCGCTAATAGAATCGCAGAGCGGCACAATTGAATTCAAGAGAGTTGAAGTGGCATCACTATGAGGGGCAGGAGCCCAAACATTGCTTTAAAGAGACACTGGAGTTGGCAGCAGCAGGAGCCCAAAA